>JAWNNJ010000055.1:0-90844 GCA_035045125.1 Hypselothyrea guttata
ACTTGATCTGCGTACGTTATTTGTCTACCTACATGTCAAAATTGGCAGCTCTAGCTTTTCAAGTTTTCGAAATCGGCGCGTTCATACAAACGCACGGATAGACAGACAAATAGACAGGGCTAAATCGAGTCAGCTCGTCTCCCTGATGAAGAATAATATAGTTTGTGGGATCTGCCACTCCTTCTTCTGCCTGTTACATACATTCGCATAAAGTTATTAACCCTGTTTTTCCCATTTTTCCATTTTATACCCTAAATGGATGTATACAACGACAACGTTTACAACGTTTCTAATGTTTCTAACTTTGACCAATTCTCACCTATGTCAGTTGCCCTTAAAGGTGATATTAAAATCATTTAAATTTTAACATTAAGGTACTCAATTTCTTATTCGCCGTATTTAGCTCTATTTGAACAGAGTTAAATGTCATATAGAGGAAAGTATTCGGGTGACCTGTTTTACGATAAGCTCTTCCTGAACCACACACAGACACATACACAGCGTAGTTTTCGTTATTTTCGTTGGCAATAAGTTTTGCACTGTTCGGTTTTACAGTAAAGAACACACTCGTAATTTCGCTCATGATCTAAGAAATTGGCTTGAAATGCTCGATAGAATATTCAACGCAGTAAAAAGTGAGGGTGGCGCTACCTACTACATTTCCCGATCGTCGACCGCAGCGATGAAGGTGTGCTTGAGTACTACGAGGCGAAAAAAGTAAAATAAACACAATACACACACAGATTGCGCCGTAGCCGACGACACGAGTATCATTCTTTTGCCTTTGTTTTTATTTACAATTTGATATTTTGCTCTTTTGTTTGGTTTTTTTTAACGCCGAATCTCGCGAGACTCTCCAAACCAATATGTGTAGTTGTTTGTTGCCGCCGGCAGCTGGCAACTGGCAGCAACTGCAACGGTAATGGTAAATATATATATGTACATATGTATGTACTCCGGGAAATGAGCAGCTGCAGCAACGCCTCTGCTTACCACTAGCTTTTTTGGAGCGGGACGTATGCAGGGCAGGGGTTTCTTGTTAGACGAACTAGCAAACAAACTTTTCAAAGCAAAGTCATTTAATACACAAATTACCCAACAACAACATCCAGTAATAACAACACATCGCTGCAGTGATAAGCCTTATCAGTAGTATAATACAAATATCTTGGGTGATTGCCTTTGTGGGAAACACCGACCCATGCAATTTACCTATAACCACAATGCCTACAAGGCGATGAACATTCTCTGAAAGCCGCTCACAAAGTTAGAAGTTTACTTTAAAATTTAACTAAAATGGCATATAATACAACACTAACTAATAGTTGTAATTAGATATCAGATATTAAATATTACTCCATTAAAAAATGGGAAAAACAGGGTTATTAACTTTGCCAGGATGTATGTAACAGGCAGAAGGAGGCGTTGTAGACCAAACAAAGTATATATCGCTCGTTTACCAGAAGAGTGTCATAACTCAAAATTTTTGAGTTAATGATACAGTAATGTTCCTTGGATATTAATCTATCTTGTGTCAACATTTCATTATCCTATCTTTAGTACACACAGCGTGAGAAGAGAATATGTCGCTCCACCTTGTATTGAGATACACGGCGTTTGAAAACTTTAAATGCGTTAATCTCGAAACGCACTTTTTTGAGTTATGACACTCTTCTGGTAAACGAGCGATATATTCTTGATCTAAATGACGAGCTGAGTCGATAAAGCCTGTCTGTCCGTCTGTTTTAACGCGTCAATCTCCAACTATAAGAGCTAAAGCAGCCGTTATGGTCATTTTTGAAAGGTGTATACCATACGCAGATCAAGTTTATTTAAAATTTTGGATACCACGCCTCTACTGTGAACAATGAAATAGAATACATTAACCAATTAAAGACATACAAATCTATCTACGTAAATTATGTCTTCTACGAACTATAGAGATGATTAATATCTACTAATTCGTAATTCTTAATTAAACCGGTCTATTATAAGAGAATTAAATATGCACATTAAATATACACATAAGCAGTAGGCTATCCTACATTCAACCGTAGGGCAATACGAGAATACTACAATGGGATATTTAAATAACACCAGTCGAGTATCAAGAGCTGTTGTTAGCAGTTCAGCTAAAAAATCAATTGAGAAAAGTTTTGCAGCTCTAGTCGCCTAGTCGGTCTTATATTGAAAATGATTCCATTACGTTTGTAATGGACTCCCCGTGGTGATCCCTGGATATCAATTATCTTTAATAATCGATAGCTCATTCGAGCGGCGAAATATTATATTAAATTATTAATATATGGACGGGTCAGATCAGTGGGGCGGAGCCTACAGTCGGAAGTAACCGATTGTTGAAGACCCTTTACTTTGAGTATATGTACAAACAAACACAATCAGCAGGCACAGCACACTAGATGTTGGCGAACATAATCGGTGCCAGACCACAATCCGCTGTTTCCAGGGCGATATAGCCATGTCCGCTCTGTCGGTCCGTCTGTTCGTCCGTATAAACACCTAGATACCAGCAACTATAAGAGCTAGAGATACCATATTCGGGATTTGGGTTCTGCGATTTGGTAAGCAGATCAAAGTTTTTTAGTTTGATTCCCCAAAAAATCGCAAAAAACCGCAACAAAGAATATATGTAGATACAATTTTTTCAAAGGATATATGTGCCACTGCAACCACAATATTTAAGCTACAGACTTTTAATTTTAGCCTATGACATTCTCCAACGGTGGTGTAAATCTAGCTTTATGTGCATGTGCTTCTGACTGTGTTTGTAAATCTACACATGATGCAAACAATTGAAAACAAACTGAAGAGCAAAACTGTAACACCATTGTGATACTCTAACTTCAACTGTCTTTATCTTCTCTTCTGTTGAATGGATTCAAAGATCTTAGTGTTGTTTTGTTTGTCAGTTAGTCTACCATGTATTCTAAAAATTTGATGCCATTTGACAAGCTCGAAGAAATATGCCAAAAGCAAAATGTAAAAAATGTCAAATGTTACAGTTTTGCACCCTTGCTATATTTAAAAAAAAAATTTTTTTATTTTAATTTTCTGTAATGTATCTACAGATTCTTTTAATTTTTTAGTAAATCTAAGCAATTTAACATAATGTGGGTGTACAATTGTCCTGATGTAGTGTACCATTCGTCCTTTGTCCTTTCCCACAACCCCATAATACCACTACGTAGGACCCCAAAATTCCCTAGCTGCTGATTTCATTCTTGGACTCAAAATTTTTCAATTGCATTCCCATCGGGAGACAGTGTCTTTCACATAATAAATAGAAATTTGGGTTTTGACTTTATATTTTGGCCAGAATATTATATTATATATATTATATATTATATTATATATATATTATATTATATATTATATATATTGTGTATCGTGCATTTGGGTCAGTTGCTCTCTAAAAAAGGGCATTTTTGAGCAAAAAGACCCATTTTTCCGATAAAATTCTGGAAGAATCCATTTAAAAAAATTGTAAATATTGCTTCTTTTACTTTATTCTATCAATTAAAACTAAAAGACCAACCTTTTTTGTTATTTTAAGTCACAAAAAAACATTTATCTGACACCCTGACTGCTGATTTGCTGTAACCATGTAAATTGCATGGTATTTTGTATTGCATTTTTTTTTTTTGCAGGCGTCTTTCCAAATCCATTCGGTATTGCCTTAATTTTAAAGCATGGTACATCGCCTGATTATCTTCCAGATCAACTAAGTAATTTTATTTCTCCAATTCGCAGAGTGAATGTATAACGAACTTGTTTCCACACCTTTCGCCAGACAATATTCCAATGCAGTTTGCCCTTTTTATCTTCCACTTCCATTTAAATATTTTTCTGGCATTTTGTTTCGCACACTAAGCCAGCAAGCAAAGTTGAAAGTGTAATAAACTTGCGTGTGAAACGCACGAAATGTTTAAACAATAGGCGCGCTCGCATTTCTATTCATATTCAATTTTGCACACACAAGATACATACTTAGATGGACTTTCACTTCCAAGTGGAGCCAAACTTTGAGTCTCAGTTAGAGACCCATTTAATTTTGCAACTAAATTGAAAGATTCATTAACATTTTTTCTTGTTTTTGCTTTGATTTTGCATTCGTTATCCCATAGATTATGATGCAAGGGTGCAATCGACTCAAAGAGCAGCAAAAGAAAGAAAATAAATAAACAGATCAAGATTGAGTACCATCAAAACCCAAAACCAACGTCAACAATACAGCTTGAACAACTTGGCAGTTGGCATTTTATTTTGGGTTGTCAAAATAACCCGTTCCCAACATAACAATTGCTTTACAGAATAAATGCCTTGAAGAGAAAAACAAAAATGATAATAATATGAAAATATACACTTTGAAAATGATGGCGAATATCACAACGTTAACATTATAAGCGTTTTTCCCTTAACTCTTAGTGCAGCCGTTAACTTGCAGAGAACCTGTTGGTCGATCACTTTCGACTAGAGCTTCTGCACACGTTTTTGTATCGTGTTGTTCCATTTGTCTTTTTCAGCCATTGCTGCGGCTTCTTCAGGCGGTCTTTTGGCTATTTTTTAGGTTGCGGGAAATTTACGAAATTTGGTTTTGGAGATATTCGTATTGTCTATTGTTGTTGCTGGAGTAATTATTGTGCTTGTTTGTTGTTGTATATGTTGATGTAGTTGCTGCTGTTGGTGTTTCACTATATTCTCAGGAGTTGTGCAATTCAAGTTGAGAGAGGGAGGTTGTGGGAACCATACAAAAAGTGAATGCAAGTGGTTTCGGACCGAACGTAACGATACTACTACAACTCCATAAACTATTTATATTTTCGATGCAAATACATATTTGCAAAATGAGCACATTAATTGGTCTCGCGTTTCAGTTTCTGTTTTACTTTTTTCTATGTTGTTTTCATGCAAATTTGCTTGGGTTTATTATGAATCAGATTTTCTGCTCTAATGAAACATTCAAGGCAATTTCCAATCTTATTTGGCCAATATGTACTATTTTTGTTGTAGTCCAATAATTTGATTATAGTTTTTTGTGATTATATGTGTAGGTATCTATTTTAATTCTTGCTTTCATAACTTGTTCAAACTGTTTTTGCTTAATCAACTATTTTTCAGTTTTTGCACAAACGAATTGAGAGGGGCTAAAGTCGGATGCAACCGACAATAGAATTTCCTTCAGCAATTGCCTACAGCAATGCTTCTTACTTTTAATTAGACGCTATACTTTAAAAAAAGTAAAAGGGTCTATAAATTTAGTGCAAATGACAGATGTATCTAACACCCAGAAGGAAGCGTGGTAGACCCCACAAAGTATATGTATTCTGACTCAGTACTGACAAGCTGAGTGTGAATTACATTACGATCAGATAAGAAACAGCGAAGAAAACACAAAGTACAGGGTCTCCTACAGTCGGTTACGTGCGACAGTAGCCCCGTCCTTACTGGATTTTTGACCTTTTACTTTAAAAAAGTAAAAAGGGTCTATTAACTTAGTGCAGAGAAGAAATGTGTGAAATGTGTTTTCCGGACGACAAGCCGAGTCGATATAGCCATGTCCGTCCATCCGCCTGTCTGTCCGTCTGTATGAACACCTAGATCTCAGCAACTATAAGAGCTAGAGACACCATATTCGGGATTTAGTTTCTCCTATTTAGTAAGCAGATCAAGTTTATTTTAGATTTTAGATACTAGAAAAATGGGAAAAACAGGGTTAATAACTTTGTCAGAATGTATGTAACAGGCAGAAGGAGGCGTGGCAGACACCCACAACGTATATATATACTTGATCAGGGTGACGAGCTGAGTCGATATAGCCATGTCCGTCTGTCTGTCTGTCTGTCTGTCTGTCTGTCTGTCTGTCTGTCCGTCTGTCCGTCTGTCTGTATGAACGCGTCCGATCTCAGCAACTACAAAAGCTAGAGATGTCGTTTTGGTTGTAATAGATATGTAGTTATCTTACGCAGATCAAGTTTATTTCGAAAATTGGACACCACGCCCCCTTGACGCCCAAAAATCAATAAAACCCAAACAACCTCGTGTTTTTGAACATAAAAAGTTGAATAACAAGCGTAATATTAAACATAGATAGTTGTTATTTGGAACATAATCTCTCTTATATAGTATAATATTTAACTCTGCTGAGAAGCGCATTAAAATTGGTTGAGAAATATAGGAGATATAAGCTTCACAATAGTTGAACTTAAAAGTTCATAAACAAGCGTAATTTTAATCATAGAATGTTGTTATTGTTGAATGTATATTCTATTATATTATATTTAACTATCCTGAAAAGCGCATTGAAATCGGTTCATAAACAAAGGAGATATAAGCTTCCTAATATTGCATGTGTCACACCCAAGCGCAGCAGCGTGCGAGAGGGATGGCAATACCAAGCATGTTGCTAGGCCCTTGAATTGAGCGTATGTTTGAATATTAGAACATACAAAGTTGAATAGCAAGCGTAATATTGAACATAGAATGTTGTTATTTGGAACATAAACTCTCTTCTATTATATTTAACTATCTTGAAAAGCGAATTGAAATCGATTAATAAACTTAAAATATAAATAAATTGAATTATATGTAAAATATTTAAATACATATTTTACTGTATTTGCGAGCGCGAAGCGCGAGCTTTGCCGCCCATTCCGGTTTTTTATCTGGTCATGCACCAACTATAGTGCTGATCAAGAGCTACAAGTATCACCTTTTGTGCAAATAAAATAATGGTCTGGCCTACTATGTTTTTTTGCTCTGAATGCGAACGACACTTTGGAAATGCCCATACAAAAATTAATATAATATGTCTATATTTAATATTTAAAATATGCATGGAATGAAGAAACAAAAAATCCGATGAAACAGATGCGAACGTACAAACAGTATTCTACTCTGGGAACTCCTGGGCAAAGGCGAAAAAAGCTACACAGGGCATGTCAAAGCCGTAATACTCAACAACAATGCGTACAGAGCAAGCTGTCCACCCATGAAAATTGACAACAGCGCATAGAACAGAAAACACAAAAGCTTTTGAGCTTTCAGTTCGATTGACGTGTGTATGAACTGTAGGCCTAGACCCTACAACCCTATTTGTATAATTCCTGCGTGTTTGGTCTGGACAAGTTGTATGATCGTGGGAACCATTGGTCAGAATTAAAAAAAAAAATCAGTATTTAGGCTGCTTGTAATGGGTGCTCCGTGCTAGTACTCTAAGATATTTAGGTTATAAGCCCATGTAATTATCGATAAAAGCGTTGTAAAACGAAATAATCAAATTGAGTTAGAATATACTAGTTTTGAGGATTTTGTAAATAAGTATTAGCTGGTCATACGTTTAAAAAGCGGGAATCATCGAAAGGACGTCATAAATTTTACAATAAAACTAATTTGTAAAATTAAACCAAACCAAAGCAATTTTAAAGAATTATCTTTTTTGGGTAGTAACTTTTTTGGTACTCTAAATTTAAATTTTATAAATAAATAAAGACTTGGTAATTTGCATGACGCTGTGAATTGATATTCTATGGGATAAGGAACAGCGAAGGTATGCGACAAATTGGTCGATTGGCAGCTCTATTGTATTTCGTAATTAAATTATAATATAACAAATTACCTAGCTCTTATAATTGCTGAGATCGACGCGTTCATACAGACGAGCAGACGGACAGACAGACAGACAGGGCTAAATGGTCTACCACGCCCCCTTCTGCCTGTTACAATCTGACAAAGTTAATAACCCTGAATTTCCCATTTTTCAATGGGTACAGGGTATAAAAATGCATGCTGGGCAATTATTTTACTAAACTCAAAAATTTGTAATTTCTTATTAGTTTCGAATATTTGATTTAAACCGGAGGGAAAATGTGCGTATTAAATCACTCTATTTGTTTGTATTTGGAACGAACATGACTTAAAAATTTCCATGCGAAATTGCAACGTATGTATGTAGAATGGTTGGCAATGCATAAAAATGCTATTCGGCAGATATTGAAGACTAGAATGGGAAATGAAGATGAGGCAACTGAAATAGAGGAAGTATAAAAAGAATAATTGTTTTTTTCTCCCCTTGAAAAGGTTACAGACTACTGACCAAGAGGAATAGAATGAGTCACCACTGTGTAAAATTCGCATAGAAGTGTCACAAGAGTCGCACAAAAGATCACATACAAAAGCATTGCAGACTGGTGTGGAACCCAATTTAACGAGAATGGGCGGAGTAGATCAGTCGGACGCGCCCGACTATAGAATAACCTGTGCTAGAGCTGGGTGCGATCTACAATTTTCAAGAATCGATCTTTTCGATCGATTCACATCTAAAAATCGATTTAATCAATTAATCGAAAAAAACCGATCATTTTAATTCGCAAGTAGTCTTAGAGAAAAACTTAAAAATCGGTGCATACAAAATAAAGTTTATATTGTTTGAAAAACTAAGAAAAACAAATTAAGGACAGGGCAGATCAGTCGGGTGTACTTTTTGCTACCGATTATATCATTAGCGTACAACAATTGTACATATCTTGTTCATTTGAGGCGCGTTACATTAAATTTCACATGAAATCACAATATCGATTCCCAAAAAATAGAATCGATTTAATCACAGAATATAGTGATTAAATCGAATCGAAATCGAATTGCAGTCCAGCTCTAACCTGTACCTTATAAATATAATATAGCAGCAATGCTTCTTCTTCTTACTTTCTATGTATGCCTTGCTTTATTGACTGCGCTGAGAGGTTTGATTGATTTGTCAATATCTTCCGTGTTTATTGACCGATTTTACATTTTCTAGATTGTTCAATATAATCGAAAAGATCATATATTCTGAATAACAACCTTTTATGTTCATTATTACGCTTGTTATTCGGCATCCAACATTTGAAATAAACTTAATCTACGTATAATATAGACCTATCAACTACTGAAGACAGAATTTATGTAAATAGATTTGTGTCTCTTAAATTGACAAATGTATTTTATTTCATTAATTGTAGGCGAAATGGGCTTGGCTTACAAGATTTTAAATATATGTACTTGATCTGCGTATGGTATACACCTAACTACATACCACAAAGCGCTGCTCTAGCTTCTATAGTTTCGAAAATCTCAGTGTTCATATAGACAGACAGACAGACAGACGGACAGACAGACAGCCAGCTTAACTCGACTCATCTCGTCACCCTGATGAAGAATATATGTACTTTTTGGGGTCTTCCAAGCCTTCTTCTTCCTGTTACATACATTCTCCCAAAGTTATTAGCCCTGTTTTACCCATTATTTAATGGGTACGGGGTATAAAAAGTGGGCGATGACAAAGCTTTTCTGTCAGCCGGCCCGACATGCCTCAGCGCATGCGCAGCTCTATTTATTCAAACAGAGAAAGAATGGCACCACTTTAGATTCCAACAATCAGGAAAACCCCGCAATCTTCAAAAGATAAGCCCAGTTAGACAGACGTTACCCAGAAACTTTGTGCAAAGGCAACTACATTTTGGTGCAATGGAAGACATGCAAAGTTTGATTCTGGTTCAAAACTGGTCTTAAGTTTTGCGAGTAGAAGTCGTTTGCCTATAAATTAAAATCTGTGCTACTTTGTGAGTATATTTCGAGAAGGCTTGAGTTTTGTGATTTTTTACTTTCCTAAAACAATGTTACCGCTGTTAATCAAACTGAGGCTAGGAACAAGAGAACAGTACTTTGAGAATAAGGTTACCCTTATTTGAATGAAAACTGTGTTACTGTTCTGTTTAGTCTGCTTGGAAAGTTAAACCAGGTAGTGAAACCTTTTTATACCCTGTACCGATTGAAAAATAGTAAAAATACGAATAATCTGCGTATTGAATACATGTACTGATAGAAACCAAGATGGCTGCTCTAGCTCTTGTAATTGCAGACGAACAGACAGACGGACGGACAGACAGGGCTATATCGACTTAGCTTGTCGTCCTGATCAAAAATATATACACTTTGTTGGGTCTGCCACGCCTCTTGCTGCCTGTTACATACATTCTGACAAAGCTATTAACCCAGTTTTCCCTCTTTTTATAATGGGTACAGGATATAAAAATAAAGCCAATTTGGAAAAAGAATAAACACTTTTATTTTTTCCCGTCAAATTTGGCTTTTTTTCAAGGCTAGCAGCGGGAGAAATTCAAGAATGGCGGGAAGCGGGAATTCTGGATTTTTTTAAATTGATTTGGCTTTTTTCCGCTTTTTTTAATATTGCCGTAGTTACATGAAAATTATGAAAAAGTAACACCTTTATCACTGTTTTTTATTAATATTTTACAATACCTTAACTTGTTTATGGCCAACTATCTTTTTCATTTCGCAATGCTGCAGGAATATAACAAAAACTGATGACTAGGACAATAGTAGAGCTTATTACAGCATTTGCAAGTCTATTATACAGCGAAGTTCAGTGATATGCGCTCAAATGGAACATTATTTTCAATGGATACATGGTATAAAAATCTCGCGCGCTCTGGCGCGCTCGACCTGACAGTCGGGCAAACCCGACTGTCTTATACCCTGTGCCACAGCTCGCGCTGCGCGCTCGCCCGTTCAGTATATAATAAAATTCTTTAAATATAATTTAATCTATCTGACAAGGTGGCAACGCTACCGCCAAAACTCAATTTGGCACATGGTATGGCGATGAAGGTGGCGCTCGAACACTTGTAGCTTGGTCTCTGACGTCACGCGTCACAGACTTTTGTTATTTTGCGCAATCTTATTTTGGCACCTTGCAATTGGTGTTGTTTACATGCGTACATGTACACATACATGTATGGTATTCGTCTATTCTACATGTATGTGTGTTTCTGTTTATACATACACACATACACTTGCTGGGCTGCAGGGCCCGTGCGAAGCAATACATGCAGTATTGAGTAGCTAATATCTCCTATGTTTATTAACCGATTTTAATGCGCTTTTCAGGATAGTTAAATATAATAGAAGAGAGTATATATACCAAAAACCAACATTCTATGTTTAATATTACGCTTGTTTTTGAACTTTTAAGTTCAAGTATTTCGAAGCTTATATCTCCTGTGTTTATCAACCGATTTAAATCCCCTTTTCAGGATAGTTAAATATAATAGTAGAGAGTATATGTTCCGAATAACAACATTCTATGCTCAATATTACGCTTGCTATTCAACTTTTTGTGTTAAAAATTCGAGGTTATGTGAGTTTTATTGATTTTTGGGCGATTTGAAATAAACTTGATCTGCGTATTGAATACACCTACCGATAGCAACCAAAACGGCATCTCTAGCTTTTGTAGTTTCCGAAATCGAAAACGGACAGACAGACAGACAGACAGACAGACGGACATGGCTATATCGACTCAGCTCGTCTCCCTGATCAAGAATATATATAGTTTGTGGGGTCTGCCACGCCTCCTTCTGCCTGTTACATACATTCTGACAAAATTATGAACCCTGTTTTCCCATTTTTCAATGGGCACAGGGTATAAAAAACATACAAAAGCAATAAGCTGTTTTTCAAGGCATTTTGGAACTTTGTCAGAATGTATGTAACAGGCAGAAGGAGGCGTGGCAGTCCCCACAAACTGTCTGTCCGTCTGTCTATATAAACGCGTCGATTTCGGAAACTATAAAAGGTAGAGCAGCCGTTTTGGTTGCTATAGGTAGGTGTACATCATACGCAGATCAAGTTTATTTCAAATCTTGCATGACACGCCCCCTTTACGCCCAAAAATCAATAAAACCCACACAATCTCGTGTTTATTAACATAAAAAGTTGAATAACAAGCGTAATATTAAACATAGAAGGTTTCTATTTGGAACAAAAGCTCTCTTGCATTATATTTAAGTATCCTGAAAAGCGCATTGAAATCGGTTAAGAAACACAGGAGATATAAGCTTCACAATGGTTGAATTAGAAGTTCAAAAACAAGCGTAATATTTATTATAGAATGTTGTTATTATTGATTTTATATTCTCTTATATTATATTTAACTGTCCTTTAACTCAAGCGCAGCCGCTATACGTGTGGGAATACCGTGCGAGAGGGATAGCAATACCAAGTTGAATTGTGTGTATGTTTTTGAATATTTGAACATACAAACGTAAATAGCAAGCGTAATATTGAACATAGAATATTGTTATTCGGAACTTAAACTCTTCTTTTAATACACAACATAATATATAAATAAATTTAATTATATTAAAAATATTTTATTAAATTATATACTGCATTTGCGAGCGCGCAGCGCGAGCTTTGGCACAGGGTATAGGACAGTCGGGCCCGTCCGACTGATCTGCTCCGCCCATTCTGGTTTTCCTATGTATTTTTGAGACATGGCTCGGCTCGAAAAATATTTTTATAGCTACGAATTGCCCAAGAAGTTGTAAAATATAATTGCACAACATTTTAAAATTAGATAATGTCAATATATTATAAATAATGCATTAATATAATGTTAGATAACACATTATTTGTTCAGCTTTTTATTCAGCTTGTTTATACAATTTTTTAGCTTTTTTTTACTTTCCATCCCGTTAAAACCAGCTTTTTTCCTAAAAAAAAAAATTGGCAAAACTGTCCGCGATGTCAAACATTCCAAAAGAAATGTAAAAACAGAATTGATTTTTATACCCTGTGCCCATTTGAAAAATGGAAAAAACAGGGTTAATAACTTTGTGCGAATGTATGTAACAGGCAGAAGGAGGCGTGGCAGACCCCACAAACTATATATATTCTTGATCAGGGAGACAAGCTGAGTCGATTTAGCCCTGTCTGTCTGTCCGTCCGTCTGTCTGTCTGTCTGTATGAACGCTGAGATTTTCTAAACTATAGAAGCTAGAGCAGCCGTTTTGGTTTCTTTTGAAAGGTGTATACCATACGCAGATCAAGTTTATTTCAAATCTTGAATGCCACGCCCCTGCCGCCTACAATTCGCCAATTTAAAAGGCACTGAAATATTTACATTAATTCTCTCTTCAGTAGTTGGTAGGTCTAGATCATACGCAGATGAGGCTTTTTTCAAATTGTTGCCACGCCCCCTTTACGCCTTAATCGATAAAAACCGAATAACAAGCGTAATATTGAACATAGAACGTTGAAACTCGGAATATATACTCTTGTGTATAATAGTTACCTATCCTGAAAAGCGCATTATCGGCAATCGGCGCAATCGGCCAATAAACACAAGAGATATGAACGAAACAATATTACAGGCGTTACGCAGCGCGGCCTATAAGGCATGGCATACACAAAATGGAAGAAGAAGAATTGCTGCTACGCTCCGTGTGATAGTTTTAAACAATTATGTTTAAAATATAGGGCACAGGGTATTCTACAGTCGGGCCCGTCCGACTGATCTGTCCCGTCCGACTGATCTGTCCTGTCAAAATTTTTCTTAATGCATATTTCTCGATCAACCAAAACAAAGCGCATGCGCGATATCGATGTAACGGGAAATCTTTAGAAATTTTGTTGTTGATCCCTTCACATATACACAGCGAATGTGTGGAAAGAGAGCCAAGCTACTGCTCTCCCTATGCTTGCGAGCAATTTCCAATACAAAAGAGCTACGGAGCAATGGGTGGGCACCCAGACGAGGTCGATAGCAAGATGGAGATTAACCATCTTTTCCCAGCCTTGGAATCAGTACTAGCCACTGCGTTTTCCACCTACGTGGCACCCTGCGCTCTGTGATGCACTGGTTGAAAAGATCAGCAAAGAGGCAAGCGGCTATTGCAACTTTGAGTGTCTCGTTTGTTATTTCAAGCTTGATATTGGAAACCTTGGATGGTAACTGGATGTGTAGACTTAACCGAGAGCTGTGCTGGGCAAGACGGCATTGTACTTGTGCAGAGCCTACCCACTACGAGCTTGTAGACCAGGCCAAGATTTGCGCACCACATAGCTCCTGGAAGTACTGCGCTTTGCTGCGTTTGATAGCGTCTTTCAGAGCTCTTCTCATTCTCCTGAACGTCTACAGGTCCTGGTTGAGTAATGGCGATCGAATTCGGCTTCTGCTGTTAGCAGCAACGCGCTCCAGGCGTGCTGCTGCAATCTCCTCATCCTCCAAGTTACAGGGCGGTGTGCGTTTACTCCTTTTCATACTCTTGCTAAATCATTTGTGTCGCTTAAAATACTTACTTGCTGAGCATTTTAGGAGGGAGTGAGAGCGCGGGCTCCTAAAATGCACTTATTTGTGAGCATTTTGGGAGCTGAAGTAGGCAAGTGAACGGAAATAACAGAATAAGAGAATGAAGAATCGTGCAAGACAATAGAAAATGCATATACAGATTTTGCTTAGTTGCGAAATACACAAGTGGAAGGCAGACGTGTTTTTGCTGATGCATTTTTCAAAGTAAGTTAAAGATTTAATACATTTTCGTTTTTAATACATTTGAAATTTTATTAAATTACCGTTCTAATGTTTTATGTTTTATAACTCTTTTAGGTGTCGTCAATCTGTTTTCTGCGCACAAAAAGAAGTTCTCCGCAAAGGCTTTCAAAATCCCAAGGGTATAATTAAGTATTATAAGAATAAAAATAATATTGAAGAAAAATATGTACATAAGTATAAATTACAAATATAAGCTTACAATGAAATATTATAAATAAAATATAAATATAAAATCAATACAATTTTTGACTTTTATTCAGTGCTCTTTTTCCATATAAGCCTGCACTCTAATATGCCGTTGAAAAGAGCCCTTTAGGAGGCGATTTAAGTGCCCAAAAAGGTAACTTTTAGGAGCATTTTCAGAGGGTTTTAAGTGCCCAAAATGGTAACTCTTAGGAGCCTTTTCGGAGGGTTTTAAGTGCCCAAAATGATAACTTTTAGGAGCCTTTTCGGAGGGTTTATTTGTCGCATTAGGAGGGTGAAAGTACACTTATATCGCCCTCCTAAAGGAGTCCGAAAGAGTCCGATATGAGCTTAAAAATCACGCGACGTCCTACGTGGAAAAAATCGCTCATTCTGGATAGTAAAATGAGCGCTCATAGCTCCTAAATAACCCTCATAAAAGAGTCCCAAAATGCTCATATTGCTGGCTGGGTATACACAAAGTACAGAGTCTCACTGTCGGCATTTTGAATATCAAGCATGTACTGATGCCGCTTCTTTAAGATACCGATAGGAAACACAATAGCTATTGGACACTGGGAAGAGAGAAAAGGAGCCAAAACAGTTACTATTATATCGTAGAGCAATTCAATATGAAATGAGAAAGTTATGACAGCAAAACTCAAATAGAGCTAAATCAAATGCAATATAATTGCCTACAATTATCAATATTAACTAACAATTATACCCATTGGACTAAATAAAATGAATCATTAACTGAAAAGTGTAACCAATTGCAGAGCGGAAGTTTCAAATGTCAGTAAAAGTGAAAAAATCGAATCAAAGCGAAACCTGAAAACGGATGGTTTCAAAAGAATTACTTACAAAGGTTTATTCAACTCGACAAATACTTTACCAAGATTACAAGCTCTAACTCTAAAACTCAGCGAAAACAGTTACTCGCAAAGTGGTAAAGAAAAACAAAACGCAAATTAAATACCTCTTGGTAATATATGCAAAAACACTTGCACCAGAACTGTGAAAATGGATTCTAAGATTCATTGTGTATTTAATTATACAAGGCAAACATTGAAATTGTAAAGTCAAGACATAATGATTTAATATTAGCAAATCGAACCAAAGAATTCATGGCCCCCTCAATAAATTTGTAAGTAGATGTACGCCCCATACAGATTAAGTTTTTTATACCCTGTAGCCATGAATTAGTTAAAAACAGGGCTAATGACATTGTGCAAATGTATTTAACAGGCAGGAGGAGGTGTGGCAGCAAAAAGTATACACATTCAAAATTCAATTCAAAATATACATATTCATAACCAGGACTACGAACTAAGTCGATTTAGCTCTATCTGTCTGTTTTTACAGTTCTAATACAAACGGGCGATCCTTATCGACAGTGGGCAGTTAATAATTCTTTCATTCTGCTTGCAATGTATTTAGCTTTAAACAAGAGGAAACCAGTTTGACTCTCTGATGTTGTTTTCTGTTTCTCAAACCGTATATATATATATAAAACCTCAGCTCTCTATTATAACATGCAAATTGACAGTAGTTTTAGTCATTGCGATTCCGCATACTACAATAGTCTGGGAACGCAGACCAGAGAGTATATACTACAGCTAAAGCTGGAGTTGGGATTCGACTTCGGCCTTCACAATACCCCGCCTGGAGAGCTTAAGCAACGTACTCTTGTTAAAGGTAGACAAGTTCATGACACGAAACGTAAGTATATATGCTGATTCGAGCCGGGTGCAACCAACTTTAAAATATCCTGTATTATCTCCTACACCTACAAAATGTATACCTCGCACAATAAAATATTTTTAAAACAAATGCAGAATAACCTTTACCCTCTATTTCAAAGTTAATTTTAGGAAAATTTGAATATACAATAAGCATCTGATTTAAATTTTATTTTATTTTATTTATATAATTTTTGTAAACATTATTTTGTGGGAAAATGTATAGCTGTAGTTAGTTATGTATTTATATAGATATAGTTAGGTGTGCCCGACTATACAGGCAAACGTGTAACGCGAGCGTTTTTTAACAATAACAGTAACAATTTAATTATAATTTTTAACAGCAACTGCCCAAAATTTTATAAACAAAGAAGTTTTTTCTTATATCTAGATTGTAATTTATAAAGAAGCAAGAAAAGTCAAACAACACTTTCATAACAAATATTAAAAAAACAATATCAAATATGTTACCAATTACGTTTCGATTAGTTGCAAAGAACAGTTTTCATAACTTAATAACTTCTATTACTATTTTTTAGTTAAGTCGAAAGGTAGTTTCGTGATAGCAGTCGTATGTCGTATATCTGGGCCCAACTCCGTTTTCTTAACAAGCCGTTCTTTTGGTGACACTTTCTACATAGAGCTCAGAGAACTGTACTCAGTGAAGTCGGTAAGCTTTAAGTCGGGCCAAGTGTGCGCGCTGCAGTTATTTAGGTCAACACATTACGCGTTAGCAGATGAAAACGGAAAGGGAATAACAATTATTTATACCTTTTGGCCGTGGGCCAAAGTCCGTTCGTACGTTGTTACATATATGAATATATTCTCTGTGAAATTTGAAGAACACAAAGAAATTTTTGTTTGCAACATTTGATATACGTATTTCCCGAGGCTTTGACTCTTTCTCAAAGCTCTGCAAGACCCAAATGCGAACTGGGTCAATAACCGTGGTAAGCAGGGCTGCCAATTTAGCCACTTAGTGGCTAGATCTAGCCACTTTTTGATCGGGTTAGCCACTTTTTTTCGAAAATGCTATCACCACAAATCTAGCCACTTTTTGGTTTTATTTAGCTATTTCGTTCAGTTGCACTTTTGAACACAAATTTCGGTTAGATAATGCTGCGTTTAACCAACTTGGGACTAGATTTTACTACTTCACTCGTGTAAGTGCCTTCAAATTGTATGAAGAAAGACCTTTTTTTTTTTTTGCTTATTCATCAAATTTTGTCGTATTTCAACTAATAATACTTGAAAAAAAACATTTAGCCATTTTTAGCCACTTTTTTCGTCAATTTTAGCCACTTCTGGCCCAAATCTGGCAGTACTGGTGGTCAGCAAACATATTAATGCATTTGTACTGTTGTTTGTTTGATCTTTTTACTATTTTTGATCCTTTAACTAATTATGGAAGCTGTTCAATCATTATTAGCTTCAACATGAATTGTATTTGAAACCGAGCAGTATTTTTTTTAGTTTTTTTTTTTTTTTTACGCGGCGACATTACGAGCGGACAAACACGACGATTAGAACAGGAAAGACTTACAAATAAATGTATGTATAGTATTAAGTATTAATGTTATTATATGTATGTAATTTATGTATCCCCTATATTTTTGTAATATTTCTTAAAAATAAAAAATCTCGCGGGCTATCGCCCGCAAGACATGACAGTCGGGCAAGCCCGACTGTCTTATACCCTGTACCAAAGATCAGCCTTGCTAATACAGTATTCTATTTAAAATATATTTTGAATCTATTTCAATTTATATTCCGAATACCAACTTTCTATGTTGAATAAAAATATTTTATTTATATTATTTCGCCGCTCGAATCCGCTAACGATTAATAAATATAATCGATACCCAGGGAACACCACTAGAAGGGCAATGGTATATCGGGATATTATTATATGTAGCATAGCCTACTACTACTTACATATACATCAAAATTGAATTAAAAAAAAAAACAAATATCTTTAATTAATCATAATTCTTTTAATAATGGACCGATATAATTGAAATTTGCAAGAATTGGTAGATATTCATCATCTCCACAGTTCGTAGAAGAAAGAATTTATTTAGATAGATTTATATGTCTTAAATTTGTCAATGTATTATATTTATGGCCATTATTCGCGGTAGGGGCATGGCATCCGAAAATTGGAATAAACTTGTTCTGCGTATGGTACACACCTTTCAAAATTGACCAAAACAGCTGCTCTAGCTCTTTTAGTTGCTGAGATCGACGCGTTCATACAGACGGACAGACGGACAGACGGACAGACGGACAGACAGACAGACAGGGCTAAATCAACTCGGCTCGTCCTCCTGATCAAGAATATATATACTTTGTGGGGTCTACCACGCCTCCTTCTGCCTGTTACATACATTCTGACAAAGTTAATAACCCTGTATTTCCCATTTTTCAATGGGTACAGGGTATAAAAATAAACAGACTCCCTGAGGAAGCACAGCTGGCGAAACGCGTAGGAGGAAAAAATTTAAAATAAAAAACTGGACTTATTTTAAGTTTGAGACCAAAGGCCGGATAAACCCCAGAAAGGAAATAATTAAAAGGATTCAGTCGGACGAAACCAACAATAGAATACCCTTTGCCTTACTTTTCAACATAGATACCACTGCAGCAATGATTTTTTTATTATAGCCCGAACCCATCAAAAAACCAGAATGGGCGGAGCAGATCAGTCGGACGGGCCCGACTGTCTTATACCCTGTGCCCTATATTTTTTATAAAGTTTTATAAAACTGTCTTACGCAGCGTAGCAGCAATGCTTTATCTGCTACGTTTCCTATATGTGCCGCTTAATTGGCCGCGCTGCTAGTGAGCGAGCGTGCAACGCCTGCAATATTGTTTCGCCTATAACTCCTGTGTTTATTGATCGATTTTAATGCGCTTCTCAGGAAAGTTTAATATAATAGAAGAGAGTATATATATCGAATAACAACGTTCTATGTTCAATAATACGCTTGTTATTCAGTTTTTATGAATTAGGGCGTAAAAGGGGCGTGGCATCCAAAATTTGAAAAAAAAACCCTATCTGCGCCTAATATAGACCTACAAATAACTGAAAACAGAATTTATATAACTCGATCTGTGTCTCTTAAATTGGCGAATGAATTCATTTTATGCTCGTTGTGGGCGGAAGGGGAGTGGCATCCAAGATTTGAACTAAACTTGATCTGCGTATTGTAAACACCTTTCAGAAATGACCAAAACGGCTTTTCTAGCTATTATAGTTGCTGAGATCGACGCGTTCAAACAGACGGACAGACGGACAGACAGACGGACATGGCTATATCGACTCAGCTCGTCATCCTGATCAAGAATATATATACTTTGTGGGGTCTGCCACGCCTCCTTCTGGCTGTTACATAAATTCGCACAAAGTTATTAACCCTGTTTTTCCCATTTTTCAAATGGGCACAGGGTACAAAAATAGATAAAAAACCAGAATGGGCGGAGCAAATCAGTCAGACGCGCCCGACTGTAGAATACCCTGTTCACACACACAAACGCAACAACGCAGAAAAGCGCAACTACGCGCTTGGCATGTGAAACCCGCAATGACATACATAGATAGGTTTAGCATAAGTCTAATATGGTAAGGCGAACTTCTACTTTATATGCAATGGAAGACAAATTATAAAGTAACTGACATTTAAAGGGCTGTCCCACTATTATACCCACCATAGTATGTTATTATATACAAAGTACCAAGCTGACGGAGTTTTATGTGTCGAGTATCACGTAATATTGTTAAAGCTTCATTAGGGCTCTGCGTGGAGTTTTAAGATTATACAAATATGCTACACTCAAAATGTAGCTATTTGATGCTCCGAAATCAGAAGAGTTAAGTTAGGACTGATTAAACTTAGTTCTTAGAACAATGAATCTGATCTTAATGGCTCCTAAATCAGATTAAATAGAATTACAAAAATTATATGTTAATTTAATACCAATGCCTGTTTTCAATCCACAATTGTGAATGTTTTTCTCTCAGTATACAAAAAATATTTTGCAGAGCTATTTGTTGCCGAGGAGTGATGAGTTCAACAGTGCTGTAGGGAGATATGTCGGTTACGCTTGACGGAGGCCAAAATAATTACAACTCCACACTGGCTGCGCGTTTTTGCTTTAGCTAAAGCTGTTGCAGTTGCATTTGCAGTTCGTAATTTGCAACATGCAACAGATCTACCGACAACGGCGGTAGCCACTAAAACAATGCAAGCGCCACGCATCAGATTGCCAATCAAAATTGCTAACATATTGTGGAAAGCCCCGCTGCATCACAGACAACGACATGGAACAACTTACTTGGAGTACCTAATAAAACGACAACAGTTGGTACAACTTAACTAACTAACGGATACTACGGGGATAGCGAAATCGAATGTGGGGACAGTAAAGCCTATAGGTATATATAACAAATAATATATATATACAAATAACAATATCGTTTTATTATAAATATCTACTATATACATAAATTATATAAATTTTCAAATAAAAAAATAACTTTTACAATCCGTACCTGTTGAAAATGGGTAAAAACAGGGTTAATAACATTGAGGGAACGTACGTAATGGCGCGGCAAATTCCAAACAAATATATTTATTTTTATCGGGGTGGCACGGTGAATCGATTCAGCCCTATTTGTCTGTCTGCATGAACGCTGAGATATCCGAATTTTCAAAATGTGCAAAAATGTATACAGACCCAAGTCGAATTTACTCTAAATGTTGGATGGCACGCTCCTTAAATACTTGAATCGATAAACCCCGAATTACATGTATTATATTTAACAGAATGAGTTGTTTTTTAAATTAAATACTCTCTACCATTTTATTTCTCTATACTAAAAAGCTCATTAAAATCGGTTACTAAACACTGAAGATATTCGCTCGCCTTCTGTTTTGATTTAAAACCAGTAAGGACGGAGCTACAGTCGGACGTAACAGACTGAAGTAGACCCTGTACTTTGTGTTTTCTTATCCGATCGTAATTCACAGCATTGATGGAGAAAGCCATAGACTACGTACATGCCAAATGCTGTATCTTTACCATTAAAACTAAAGCTTTAAAACCGAAAATTGTTGCTAAATTGTTTTTCAATTAGCGGACCAATGTAAAGAGTTATCAAAAAACTTAAACATATTTTATGTAACTGCTGCATAGGAGAACCTAAAAACCAAAAAATTGTGTTGCTAGCTCTTCTAGTTTCTAGGATCTCGTTGGCTGCTCGCGGTTAGCGGGTGAATGGGGAGCGATATCATGATCAGCATACAGCATAGAAGAACCTACATACCGAAAATGGTGTCTGAGATCTAGGTGTTCATACGGACAACAGACAACAGACAGACAGACGGACAGACGGACATGGCTATATCAACTCAGCTCGTCGTCCTGAGTCAGAATATATATACTTTGTGGGTTCTACCACGCTTCCTTTTGGGTGTTACACACAGCTGTCATTTGCACTAAATTAATAGAATCTTTTATTTTTTTAAAGTACAGGGTCTAAATATTACTTTTTTTCGAATTCCAATTAAAGTTTAACTTTGGAAATACAAATTACAATTATTTCGTATATTATATTAAATATCGCAAATCAATAGTTTTTCTATTATTATGGCTCTTACTGCGGATGTTGACTACATGCTGTCAAGGAAATAGGTGCAACTTGGCCACTTGCAACACGGCCGACTGGGCGCTGTGTTGCAAGTTCAATCAACTCTGAATATCTTTTAGGTAATAAGCAAGCGAACAAGGCTCTAATGGCCTTGGCTTATGTTAAGCCGGCCAAAACTCTCATTACCTCGTCTAAGCGGCTTGACGCGCTCCACAGATGATCTAATCGCTACAGCACTTAACACTTAATTGAGAGACAACGACGACTGCGAATACTCATACGAAACCGAATACGAATACGAATATGAATATGAATACGAATACGAATATGAATACTACTGAGGTAGAGAAATGCGAACGATGATAAATCACAAAATAAAAAGCTGCAACACTGCTAATTTTCCATGCAAGAGTGTGGGTTGAATTATTGAACTGATTAAATTTAGTGAATGAGCAAAAACTGAATCATCTATCTGTACACCAGCTACCAACGGGTATCTCTGTTGTAGGTAATGTCTTGGGTAGTATTTTATATTACTCAATCCTATAAGTGAAAAATATAAAAAAAAACAAACTGAACACGACATTAGTTTCAATACTTTGAAGCACTACGATTTGTAGATATCTTTATTATATCTTCATTCCGAAGAGCGGATTTTGATTTCTACTCGTTCGGGCGATTTATAGGCTATACTCACTTATTTAGCGTTATAGACAGGGTATAACGTAAAAAATATTCCAATTAACGCCGACTTTCAGCTCGTAACTTTGATAATCCACATAGAATGATTCCAAGGAATGCATGCAGTAGAGTGTGCGGGGCGGACAACGGCGGGGTAATGGAGAAGTGCGTGCTTCTAGAGAGAGACGAGTGCACAAAAAGCAAAGCGGGGCGACGGGCAGGGAGAGAGAGAGAGAGGAAGAGCGAACAAGGCAAAGCTCCAGTATACCTTTTAGGCTTTTCTTTCAGCACACATTCTTTGATTCTTCTCCACTTCTTGCACACGTATATTATTGAAAACTTTTCCTATTGCTAGACAATCACTTTTTGTTGTATTTAGCACTGTGAGCCACTTTTTTTCATCAATTTCTTTGATTTCTTCTTTTTGCGGACCGTAGCTCGAAACGAACTCGCATCAACAAACAATGAGCAAAAACAACAACCGCAAATGTATATGTAAAATATATATGTGTGTATATATCTGGACGGAATGGACGGTTTGGGTTGTGCGATCCGCTTGGCAGCTGACGACGCTGGCGACGTTTCAAAAGTGACTGAAAAGCCTCCGAAGAGAGTCTGGCAACGTCAGCGCCAAGCGCAACGAAGCTGCAAACGTGTCTTGAACGGCCAAAAGCTGTGCAGGCAAGCTGACGAGGCGTGAGAGCGCAAAGAGCGAAACTGGCCAAGAGCGAAACTGGCCAAGAGCGCAACTGAGAGAGGCATTGAGCGGAATAGCGATCACCTGCAGACAGCCCATGTAGCCTGAGCTTAGCAACGGATTTCAAATAAGAAACTGGTTATGTCGCTTTTGCCACTGACAGACCCGGCACAGTTCTATTGATACTAGCTTTAGAACCGTCTGGAGCTCCCATAGGCCAGCAGCAGGCTCTAAACTCTGGCCAAGGTTAATAACATTGCTGCAGCGAACGCCTCAACTGCAACTGCAACACAAAATTTTTTTCAATTTCCCCACAATATATTTCATTTTAACGGACATTTGCCGCACGAAGAACAGGGCCTTGTAAGAACAAGAGGTCTGTATCCTCCGGCTATTTTTATACCCTGTGCCCATTTGAAAAATGGGAAAAACAGGGTTAATAACTTTGTCAGAATGTATGTAACAGGCAGAAGGAGGCGTGGCAGACCCCACAAAGTATATATATTCTTGATCAGGGAGACGAGCTGTGTCGATTTAGCGATGTCCGTCTGTCTGTCTGTCTGTCTGTCCGTCTGTTTGGATGAACGCGTCGATCTCAGCAACTACAAAAGCTAGAGATGCCGTGTTGGTTGCTATAGATAGGTAGTTATCTTACGCAGATCAAGTTTATTTTGAAAATGAGATGCCACGCCTCCTTTACGCCCAAAAATCAATAAAACCCAAACAACCTCGTGTTTTTTAACATAAAAAGTTTAATAACAAGCGTAATATTTAGCATAGAATGTTGTTATTTGGAACATAAGCTCTATTTTATTATATTTAACTATCCCGAAAAGCGCATTGAAATCGGTTAAGAAACACAGGAGATATAAGCATCACAATAGTTGAACTTCAAGGTTCAAAAACATGCGTAATATTAAACATAGAATGTTGATATTTGGTACATATACTCTATTCTATTATATTTAACTATGCTAAAAAGCGCATTAAAATCGGTTAATAAACAAAGTAAATATAAGCTACGCAATTGGCAGCGCAGCCCAGCAGCGCAGCAGCAGCAGCGCAGTGCAGTGCAGCTGGCGCACGTAAAAATGGAAGAAGAAGAAATACTGTTGATACGCTTAGAGTGACAGTTTTATAAAATTGTATATAAAATAAAAGGCACAGGGTATTCTATAGTCGGGCCCATCCGACTGATCTGTCCCGTCCGACTGATCTGCCCTATCCAAATTTTTATGTCTAATTTATTGTTTTGCGTTAAAGATGACAAAATATATCAATATAATAATGTTTTATGTAAGTTAAAATTAGTGCATTATACAAAATTGTATTTATCTAATCGTTTTATGTCTCAAAAATACAAATTTCATGTAGATTTTGTGGATTTTCGCTTATAGACTATACTCTTTGAATACTAGCAAATTATTGCAATATTAATGATGTTCAAAAAAAGTGAATTAAAATAATACGTACATTGTTAAACAATCTTTTACTGTAAACAGCTTTATAATATATTAATAAACATAAATAAATTAATCTTTATAAAATAAATTAAGTATTGTATTGAAAAACAATGAGAAGAAAATTTAGCTTTGTTGCCGCTAAATTTAATGTGAAATTGGCAACAAAACTCAACTTTGACCGCGTATAGCGGAGCTTCTATAAGTCGCAGCGTAATAAAGTTTAGTTTCTTTGAAAATTTGAACATTTTTCTGTAAAACGCAATTTGTTTCCACCCGTTTAGGAGCTAAGATTTTTGCAATACTAAATTTGGGGTGCCAAAAATCATAGCTCCCAAACGGGTGACCATATCTTCCTGAAACAAATTGCGTTTTACAGAAAAATGTTAAATACTCCTCTATCATATGGCATTATTTTTATTCAGCAACTCGTTTAGCGGGAAATCATTTTTGGCACGCCAAATCTAGCTATTGAGCCACTGTGCGACGGCAAGATGCCTGTTGCCATAAAAAATGGATTCAGTCAAAGGAATCCTATGATTAATTTAATGTGGATGAAAACGAAAAATATATTGATAATATAATCAGAGAATTAGAATGTAACGATTAATAAATTGGCCATAAAATCAACTAAAACTTTTTCGTAATGTTTTCTGTCATTTTCTGGAAAATTTTAGCAGTTTTCTGTCAGTTTTTTTCAGAACGGTCTGTCAGCTCTTTGCGCGCAACACTGGTCTGAACTGAACGATATATAAATTATAAATATATAAAATATAAAAATCGTATTGCAAATTTATTACGTTTAAGACAAATTCAACGCTGCGGCTCCTGTTACTTCTTTTTTTGCAACGCTTTTATGCTTCATCTTATGATTTGCCAAGTGTTAATCTCAAGCGCAAGAGCATTTCTGATGTTTAGAAATACTTTAAACTTTTCAAATGATCAAAATTTGATAAAAAAAATAAATAAATAAATAAATAAATAAATAAAAAGATTGTCTAATGCCGTACAGAAAAAATAATACTTAGAATTGTTTTTAAATTAAAAGAAATGAAGGTATAATATTTTTACTTTATATTAGACCCTGTACCTTAAAAAAGTAAACGGGTCTATTAACTTAGAGCAAATGACAGATGTGTTAAACACCCAGAAGGAAACGTGCTAGTTATGACACTCGTCTTAACACTTGATATAGCCATATCCGTCTGTCCGTATGATTACCTAGATCTCAGCAACTAAAAGAGCTAGAGACACCACCTTTCTTGAGTTAGGTTGTCACATCAAGTTTGTTTAAAATTTTTTATATCTCCCCTTCTTCCTTTGCGAATCATCAAAAAACTACACCTACCTCAAAGTTCTATAAGCGCCACAGCAGCCACAATAAGAAAGCTGCAGACTTGTAATTTGGCATTTACGAAGTCAAGCATTCTCCACCGATGCTATACATATGTTGTGATTTGAAATATTTAGGTTCCCCTACAGCAATCAGACCAAGAGTGTTTTGGTTTTTTGAAAACTCCTCTCAAACCACCGCAAACCTAAAAACCAATTTAGCAACAGTTTTTAGTTATAAAGCTAAAGATTTAGGATGTGGCATGTAAGTAGTCTATGACAATCCCCATCGATGCTGTAAATTACATTACGATCGGATAAGCAACACCAAAGAAAACAGAAAGTACAGGGTCTACTACTGTCGGTTACGTCCGACTGGTTTTAAGAAATATGTAGATTATATATTATTTTACATAAACTAAATTAAAGGATGCATTTTTTTAAACTTTCTTATTAACATAGCATAAAACTTATGAAATGTTAGATGCTTTAACGATACACCGATGTTTTCTTTGGATATTTTCATAGAGTAACTACTCCAAGAGCCGAAATGTCCGCCCCTTTTTATCGATAGCAAAAGTTTTTCAACCCAGATTGGGTCGGTCTGCTAAATAACAGACGGCTTGTCTGTTAAATAACAGGCCCGCTTCATAACAATGTTATCTTAACAGACATGCTCGTTTGTTTTGATTTTCTTATTCTCTACCTACTCAACCGCATACCATATGATGGCGTACCGATGGCGTACCGAAGGCATGCCGACGGCGTTCGTTTTGCATTATGTGGCTTCTGCTTTGCTTTTTGAGTTTTGAGTTTGTCTCTCTTTCGTTTGGACAGTCGTACCGTAGATACACTTTCAAATTGCCTTGTATTTCGCTGCCGCTAGATATAAGGCAATTTTTGTGAAGGGTATTGAGCAGTTAGCAATGAGAGCAAATTTATCTTGTTCGCTATGCTTTCGGTGTTTAGCGAGGTTGCCAAAAATTTCATTTGTGACCTTGGCTGCGTTTGTTTCTACGTTTGCTTGTTGCCTGTTAGTTCTCATAGTTATTTGCTGCTGCTTGCGTGGCATTGGCTGGGCTGGCTGCTGGCTGCTGCCTGTACCTGTTCGATGTATGAATTTTGTAAATGCTTTTTTACAGGTGTGAAATTCTTAAACATTTTGTATGGCCTTATTATATTCAAATTTCAGCTAATTTTATTGCAAATTACCGTTTACATATATTTTTGTATTTATTTATTTGTCTGCTAAAAATTCGAAAACAATAAACATTTGCAAACGCAACCGAGCATCCTGCGCACTCTACCATGTTGCAAGTATTAAGTGAACTATATCCAGCTGAACTGTGTCTCTGTGAACTGTGTCCCACTGAACTGTGTCCCACTGAACTGTGTCCCACTGAACTGTGTCCCACTGAACTGTGTCTCACTGAACTGTGTCCCCCTGAACTGTGTCCCACTGAACTGTGTCTCACTGAACTGTGTCCCACAGATGGCGCTGATAAACTACAGCGCACTCTACCGCTTTGTGGTGGAACTATATAAGTGAACTGTGTCTCTGTGAACACAGTTCTTTAGTTCAGTTTGAGGAACCGTTCAATTGAACTGTGTCTGAACTGAACGATACAACTCTAGTGCGTCCGGATCTCTCGGTTCCAACTGCATCGCGACCGAGCCTCTGGGTGCCAGTCTCGATGGGTAACTAGCATGTTTGAAAACCAACTTTGGCACCTAGCAGAGTTTCAAACCTTCAATGCACTAAATCGTTGCGCTTTTGTCTCGCTCACACGCATAACATGGGCCAATGCGCCGTTGCGGTCACTAGGTCGGCACATGAACTAAAACCATGTTCGATCACTGTCTCGCTCACATGCGCAGGAATCCCTAGCTCCCTCTCTGTCTTATGACCAGCATACGAGCCCAACTTGTGCAGGGTTGCCACCCAGCTAAAGACAAGATTTTAATACTGTATTTACTGTCAAAAAACCGCTAATAGCGTTTTTACACTGAGCGGAATATTCCAAACGTGATTCGGGTGTTTACACCAAGAATCGAATCACGCGACCAGCTGTTCGGCCACCGCAAACGTAAACAAACAAGAAAACGAGCCATTTCAAACGTAAACAAACAAGAAAACGCGCAAATTTATGTGCATTTTAAAAGCGAGCTAGACAAAAACTGCGATATTGCTACATTATTATCTTTTTTTTATTTAAATGCGCTTTTCAGTATAGTCACAAATTGTAAAATAAAATATAAATTTTCACCCATTTTTAATGGGTACAGTGCATACAAATGAGTAACAACCATTAAAATGGTTCATTTGGAAATAATATTGAATCGGCCCATTTATATTTTTGCTCTTATCATTCATTTCGCTTATTTTCATTTCAGTAATTTTATTTTTGCGGGCGTTTTTAAATTTATTAGCTGTAATAAACAGCTGTTTGCTATCGATATGCCACTTTTTAGTATCGAAAATACTAAATTTGTATCGAAATACTGGGCAAGATACGGCCACACTTTCAGCATAATAGTCGAATCTTGGATTATTCCGCTCTTCTACCCACCGAGGGCTTAGGGTGATGTCACAGTGTGAGCGAGAAGCGAAGCGAAGCGAGAAGCGAGGCCAAGCGACAAGCGAGCGAAGCGAGAGTATGACACAGTGAGAGCGATGCGAGAAGTGGCGCGGTCTTTTTAAATATTGAAGTGAAGGTGATGAATTCGGACGACGACTAACTTTAACCCGCTTAACTGCAATAGGAGTGAAAAAGGAGCATTTAATAATTTATATCATGCCTTACGAAATCCCCCAGAACATTTTAATTAATTTATTTTAATTAATAATAGCATTGCGGTTAGTTTTTAATATGTTAATTTCTTATATATTTTTGTATATATTATTGATTAATATATCATGGTATTTATGGATTTAGGATCGGTCTAGGAAGTATAATCAATTAAAAAATCATAAGATATTTTATGTATTTCCATTCTGCATAATAATTTCTGAGCTGATTTGAAAATAAACGGCAATTAGTGCGCACAGTACGCAACAATGCTCTCTCAAAACGCACGCTCCGAGTGCGTTGAGCGATAAAGCAGTTTCGAAATCGCTCTCTCGCGTTGACTCGCAACCCGCTTCGCTCTCACTGTGACATCTTTCGAGCGATTTCATACGAAAGAGGTAGCACTGGTTTATCGCCTCTCGCTTCGCTTCGCTTCTCGCTCTCACTGTGACATCACCCTTATGGCAGAATATTCTATTTCGTGATTCGGGCTCAGTGTAAACAGCCTATTACTTTGTGCCCAGTTATTTAATTTATATGTAATTATGTTGTTCCATGTGGCTTAAATTAATATTAAATGCGCTTTAAATTATTTTATATCTACGTGTCTTGTGTTTTTTTGTTGCTGCTCCATGTGATGCTGTCCTTTATGGTGTTGTTGCTGCGGCGAGTTCCGGCGGGCTGAAGTCTGGCTGGGGCGCTGCTGTGCCTCGGGGCCTGGACGCTGCTGCCGTTGTGGTTGTTGCGCCGACCTACTGCTGCTGCTCGGCTGCTACCGCTCTGCTGCGGCTGGAGCTCTGCTCTGTTGCCGTGGCTCTGCGCTGGCGCTACTCTGCTAGTGCTGCTGTGCTGCGGCGCTTGTTGCGGCTGTTGCTGTGCTGCACTTGCTGTGCTGTGTTGTTGCGCTTGATGCTGCTGAGGCGCTGCAGTTGTTGCTGCTGCGGCCGGGTGCTGCGCTGGCGGCGTTGGGCTGCTGGCTTTCGGGTGGTTGCGGTAGTTGGCTGCTGTTGCGCTGCTCTGCTGGATGCAGCGGATCGCGCTGCTGTGGACTGCGGCTGCGCTCTGCTGACAGTCTGCGTGGGCGGCGGCTCGAAGTGGTGGAGGTCGGCTTGGCTGGCCGTGGTTACTTTGCAGGGCAGGCACTAGCGCGCTTTTAATAATTGAGCACATATATTTTATTTCATATATTTCATATAGTTTATAAATTTTATGTCTTTGCTCCGCGCTTCTTGAAATTGTCACGCCGCCGCCACTTGCCGAAAAAACTTGAACTGATTGCCTAACCCTAACCTACGCTGGGCGCCGCTTTTTCTTTCTCCTGCCTTCCTGCCTAATTTCCCGGGTCAAGGACCGCGGTCAAGGCCAATTCTACTCGCTCTTCGTTTCTCTCTCTTTCTCTCCCTTTCTTTTAAATTCTAACGGCTGAGCGGTTTGAGCGAAGTCTCCGATCCTTCAGAGAGACCGCTCAGCTGTTCAGGGTTGCCGCATCTCTTGGCTTTGGTGTTATCGATATCACCCAAACGAAATGCAACAGTTTCTATACCCTGTACCCAATAAAAATGATTGAAACTATATATTTTATTTTACAATTTTTAACTATCCTGCAAAGCTCATTCAAATCACAAATGATAACAACCTAGCAATATCACAGCTTTTGCCTCTATCGCTCTCTAGATTTACATAAATTGTGTTTTCTTGTTTGTTTACGTTTTTAATGGCCGAACAGCTGTTAGGTATAAGCACTTGCATCATTTTTCGAATAATCTGATCAGTCTAAATACGATATAAGCCGTTGAACTGCGAAAAAGCGAGAAGTTGTCACGATTTCACGTCTGTCCATTTTTATAGGCTGTTTACACTGAGCCCGAATCACGAAATAGAATATTCTGCCATAAGCCCTCGGTGGGTAGAAGAAGAGCGGAATAATCCAAGATTCGACTATTATGCTGAAAGTGTGGCCGTATCTTGCCTAGTATTTCGATACAAATTTAGTATTTTCGATACTAAAAAGTGGCATATCGATAGCAAACAGCTGTTTATTACAGCTAATAAATTTAAAAACGCCCGCAAAAATAAAATTACTGAAATGAAAATAAGCGAAATGAATGATAAGAGCAAAAATATAAATGGGCCGATTCAATATTATTTCCAAATGAACCATTTTAATTGTTGTTACTCATTTGTATGCACTGTACCCATTAAAAATGGGTGAAAATTTATATTTTATTTTACAATTTGTGACTATACTGAAAAGCGCATTCAAATAAAAAAAGATAATAATGTAGCAATATCGCACTTTTGGTCTAGCTCGCTTTCAAAATGCACATAAATTTGCGCGTTTTCTTGTTTGTTTACGTTTGAAATGGCGCGTTTTCTTGTTTGTTTACGTTTGCGGTGGCCGAACAGCTGGTCGCGTGATTCGATTCTTGGTGTAAACACCCGAATCACGTTTGGAATATTCCGCTCAGTGTAAAAACGCTATTAGGGGCATCTGATTCCACTTTTCTTGGCTTTTTCACTTAAATATTGTTAAATTATTTAAGTATATTATAAAATTTTTTTAACAAATCCAAAATGGGTAGTGGACGGCGCACTGCTGCGTTGCCCGGTTGCGAAAAAGAGTCTTGCAATTTAATGAAATTTGCCAAATATAATTTAGTATCAGCAACTAACATTTAACTAACTAACATAATACATGAGCTATGGTCAAAAAAACAGATCCCAATATTGATAGGCTAATTCCTCGACCCAAAGGATATTGCAGAAAATTTGTCAACAACTTGGCACTAATATAACCCGAATATCTGTCTCAATTGGAAATAAATTTTTGCCTGTTTAATTGAATAAAGGCATTATAACTCGTATGATTTTGTAATTTTCGTGCATTTTATTATATAGCTTGTTTTTTTTAGCATATATTTTTATTTTTAGCCTATTTTATCCAATTTTTACGCAAAATCTAGCCTATTTGAGCGCTAAGTACCTGGCAACACTGGTCCGACTGGAGCGTTCACTGAACTACAATCAGGAATCAGTTCTTGGAACTGTTCAATTGAGCTGTGTCTGAACCGAACGACGCAACTCCAGTCCAGAGTCTGGACGCCAGGAGAACAAGATGCCTTGCTGGTACTACGACAAGAAGGAGCTCCGCGAGACGCCCTCCATCCTGGACAGCATTACCTACGAGACGGAACGGCGCTACCGCAAGGAGGGGGCGCGCTTCATTATGGAGTGCGGCACCAAGATGGGCCTCGGCCACAACACCATGGCCACTGGCGTCGTCTACTTCCATCGGTTCTACATGTTCCACTCCTTTAGGAGCTTTCCCCGCTACGTGACGGCCTGCTGCTGCCTCTTCCTGGCCGGCAAGGTGGAGGAGACGCCCAAGAAGTGCCGGGACATCATCAAGACGGCGCGCGCGATACTCAACGACAACTACTTCTACTCCTTCGGCGACGACCCCAAGGAGGAGGTGATGACCCTGGAGCGCATCCTGCTGCAGACCATCAAGTTCGACCTGCAGGTGGAGCATCCCTACACGTTCCTGCTCAAGTACGCCAAGTGCTTCAAGGGCGACCAGCAGAAGCTGCAGAAGATGGTCCAGATGGCCTGGAACTTCGTCAACGACTCGCTCAGCACCGTGGTCTGCCTGCAGTGGGAGCCCGAGATCATAGCCGTCGCCCTCATCCACCTGGCCAGCAAGCTCAGCAAGTTCACAGTGCTCGACTGGCTGGGCAGGCAGCCGCAGCAGCAGCGCTGGTGGGACATGTTCGTGTCCAACGTCACCATGGAGATACTGGAGGACATCTGCCACCAGGTGCTCGACCTCTACCAGTCCACCCAGAAGGAGGGCCACGACTCCAACAGTCCGCCCCAGAAGCCGCCCAGCCGCGCCGACAGCCCCACGGCCAACGCCAAGTCCCTGGCCCTCAACGTCGACTGCCCCCCGCCTCCTCCTCAGGGCACTGGCAACGGTGGCAATGGGGGCGGTGCAGGCGGAGGGGAACTCAACAACATACAGAGCATAAAGTCGCTGGCCAGCGTCGTGCCCCTGCCCCTGCCCGTGCCCGTCGTCTCCATTCCGCCGCCCAGCGATAGCACGCCTATGTCAGCCGCCGCTGCGTCAGGCAACGCATCCAGCGCTCCACTGCCCCCGCCCCCGGGCGCCCTCAACAGTAACGCTTCCAGCTATCACATGTACCACGCGCCTCCGCCCCCCCCTCCGCCCGTGGCGCCCATGCCGCCTTACCCTGCGAACGCTTGGACTCAGCAGCCGCCGCCCCCCTCGCACTACAACACCGCCGCCCCTCCCCCTCCCATGCCACCCAATCTGGTCGCCGGACCCGGTCAGATGGGAGGTCCGGGTGCTGCATACTACCAGAATGCCGGGCGCCAACCGCAGCAGCGCTACCAATGATGCCACAGGGGAGCGGGGGCAGGGGCAACTGAAACATCGTAATGCATGGAATATGTGTACATCAAAAATATTAATAAAGCGCAATTTTATTGAAACAAAACGCTGCTCTCACCACTGTACTGCATGAGATTAGGGGTGGGGCTAAAGTCCAGGTGTGTGTGTGTGTGAATCCGTTTACACGGGGCTTATAGTACGTGATTTAGGCGGTTAAAGGTTCGATGGCAACTTACATATACATATACATATAGTATATGGGATTATGCGTGTGTGCTATATGGATACAGTTAGTTGATGGGCGTATGCTAAGAGATGCTATATAATATTGCAAACTCGATTAACGGTTATTATGGCTAACGTTACAACACATACATAGATACCAGAGCTGGGCTTCGATTCGATTTAATCGATTCTTTTTGTCGGCGATTAAGTCGATTCTTTTTTTGAGAATCGGTTTTTTGTGAAATTCAGGGTCTGCTACTGTCGGTTACGTCCAACTGTAATCTTCCATCCGACGGATCTGCTCCGTTCATAGTTGCTCTTGTTTGTTTTTTCAAAATAATTGAATTTATTTCGATTAATCAATTAAATCGGTTGTTGGACGCGATTCTACAAAATCAGAGATCGAACCCAGCTCCAGCTCTACTAGATACGCATCTAAGTTCTATTCACCAGCTCACCTCGCCCTTCCCATTAGCAATAAAATAAAAGCAATCGTAGCTTATGCGTGGCTGCCACAGTTCATGAAGTACATACATAAGATAACAAAGTCTATAGTTTCGTGAACTCTCAAATATATATAAACACATGCCGATTGAACTGATGCCAAGCCCACAAACTGATGGTTTCCCCAAAGTAATAAACGTCACAAAATAGTTATCCTTATTCCATCTGCTGGCCTATTGAATTCACGAACATAATAGTATTTCTGGTTCAACATTCATTCTATATGATTAATCTGAATAATTTTTGGCTGGTTGATTTAAAATTAAATCGAAGGGCTTTAGAAGTTATGAACTGTGTTTTTCGGGCGAGCTAAAGTCATCATGCAATTATTATTCCAAGTGCGATTTGCACAAATTTATATATGTAGATAAAAAGGGGAAACGCAACCACGCATAAACATTATTTTATAATGTGGTGTATGTGAGTATGATTTTCCTACGATTTTCGCGTCAATGTCAATTCTCCGCAGAAGTAATACTGTGGTATCATCATAACATCTGGAAAGGATGAGATTAAACTTGAGGCAGCAGCGGAAGCGGAGGCGGAGGCGGAGGATGTTGCCAACTGTTGGGGTTGCCGCTGTTGAGCTTGGCGAATAATGTGCCCGACTTTACCTAAAATTCACGTTACATTAAAGAGGCAATATAATTAATTATAAATAATCTATTACCCAGCACATTGGCGCGATGGAAGCGTGCATCCAACTGGCGCAATACGGAGAGATCAGGATGGCGTTGCCAAGCTGCCAGAATGTCCGTTATTTTGACGGGCACCGTGGCCGCATGGGCAGCATTGTTCTAGGGGAATACCAAAATGATGTAATTGAAATAAAATACTATAATACGTGCGTGTTACCTGCGTGAACTGCACATCGAGCTGTGGTTGGGTTTGAGCCTGATGCTGATGCGGATGCTGGATGATCAGATCGATCAGTTTCCGAAGCTTCCGATGGTTGCATTGCCGCTTGGATACGTGCAGCATAAGCTGCTTCAAGTTGCCTTCCGTTGGCGAGGCCCCCAGATCCTGTTTATCAAAGTAGGCATGCAGCAGGGAGGCGTTGTAGGAGATGTGAAGCTTGTCCAGCGCCTGCACCAGATGCTCCTCACTCAGCTGCGCCGTGGACAGACGCACCACCAGCGGTTCAGTCGAAAAGCTTTGCTTGAGAAGCTGTTTGGAGATGAAAGAGGATAAGATTGCGAGATAGATAGAGGATTGGCGTAATCTATTCATTCACCTGCATGCCGCCGAAATAATTATCACACGAAATAAACCTTTGGTTGTAGTGACCCAGCTCCCCGGCCGCACCGCCCGCTGTGTGGTGCCAGTTGAAGAGCCCGCCGAACTCGTCCAAGTAGCCGGGGGAGCCGCTGCGACATCGGGTCTGCTCGGCGCGGGCATAGAGGGACAGGCTGCTGCCACGTCCTCCGATGCGACGTCGGCACTTGGCGCAGCTGCTCGAGTCCAGGACCTTGCCAATGGTGTTGGCCAGAAACTCCTTCTCCAAGCAGTCCAGGCAATTCTCCTCGCCCGTGCCCAGATCGAACTGCGTCGAGTTGCTGGCAATTGTGGCAGCAGCTCCGGCGCTGATCACAGCCGCCGCTGCCACCAGCATGGGCGCTACATCCGGCTGCTGATGCTGCTGCTGGGAGGCAGAGACGGAGCAGGAGACGGCTCGAAAGTCTGTGCAGCTGATGCAGCGTTCATCAAAGCTGGGCTGCGAGCGGCGCGACTTGGATGTGCTGGATGCACAGCTCTTGCTTGTGGAGGACACCAAGGAGGACGATGTGGAGAGCGTACTTAGCCGCTTTGGCTTGGCTCCAGTAAGCTTGCAATTGCTTCTGGGCTCCTCGCAGGCGTGGCTGTGCTCACTGGGCACGCTGGTGCTGCGGCTGAAGCTGCTGAACGCCAGGGTGTTGGGTAGGGAGTGCGCCAGTGTGCTGTGCACGTCTTCAGTGGGGGCATCTTCAAAATCCTCATCCTCCTTGCAGCAGCCGACGCCTCCGCCCCCGCCAAACAGTTCATCTACGTCCACATCCAAGGCAGCGTCCGTATCCGTCTTGATCTGATCCAGATTGAGGCTTATTCGTGCAAACTTCTTGCTGATGCGCTGCAGCGCTTCCTGCGGCGCCGGCAGCCCCACGTCCTCAACGGGCGAGCTGTACAGCTGGCGCGTCTGCAAGGGCACCGCCGACATGTGCCTGCCGCTGCTCTGCAGGTGGCTGTAGTCGCGTTGCATCAGGAGCAGATTGGCATGCATCGTGTCCTGCACGCTGACGGCGAACTCCAGCTCCGACGAAGGGTCCGGCTCGAAGTCCATCTCCAGAAAGTCCGTCTCATCGTCCCGCACCAGTCCAAAGTCCATGTTGCGTCCGCCCCTCCCCGTGCTGGCATCCAGCGCCGCCATGTCAAAGTCCGCGGCGTCTCCGCGATAGGCGTAGACGCAATCATCCGAGTTCAGCGATATCTCCTCCGCCTCCACGTTTACCTCCACGTCCTCCTCCTCCTCGTCGTCCAGCAGCATCAGATCGTCGCCGTAGTAGTTATCACTGGCGTAGCTCAGATTCTCCGACGAGTTGTTCATCGAGGTGCGGCTGGAGCTGAAGCCGCCGACGGCTGCGTCCGTGGGCGAGAGCGCCGAGGCGCAGGCGGCAACTGCCGCATCCGCCAAGTCGCAGTCAAGCGGCGACAGCGCGCTCAGGGCGTAGGCAGCGTCCACGCAGATGCCGTTCAACTGTGGAGAGATCGAATCGTTACAAAGGCCACAAGCAATTCAACTAGAAGGAACACACACACAGAAACACACACACACACACACACACACACACACAAAACTCGCCTTATCACTGCTGGCCGTTGCCGCAGCCCCGTCGCACTCCTCAGCTGCCTCCGACCCCCCTCCACCCTCGTCCTCGATGTGGGCCGCACATGTGGGCGTGACGCTGGCAGCAGCTGCAGCGGTCGTAGCTGTGGATATTGTTGTTGTTGTTGCAGCTGCTGTTGTTGTTGTTGCTGCAGCTGCTGCTGCTGTTGTTGTTGTTATTGCAGTGGCAGAGGCAGCTGCTGCCGTGTTGAGCTTTGCTTTTGCCATAGCTCGCTGCTGGCTGGTCTGCTGCTCGCTATCGAGGTGGGGGCTGAAGTTATGCGGCGTGTTGTAGTCCAACAGGTTGTTATTATTCAGGTTAAATCGCCACAGGCCATCGTGCTTTAATTTATTTAATTCTATTTTGTCTTTGCCAAAACCGAAAAGATAATCGTTATCGCTCATGTCTTTCTGCAATGTGACCAGCTGCGCTAAGCAAATTTGTATTAAACAAGACCTCGCGGAAGCTGGGGTATTCCCACTAAAATTTCCGATAAATTCTGTTTTATCAATTTTTAATTTTATGTTAACAATCAATTCAACAATTTAACAATACAAAAATACAATGCAATACAAAAACCTTCTTATAGCGTCCTTCCGAACACTTCAATTCTGCAAAAGATTATGTTCATTACATGCCAAAATAATATAATATCCAATTTGAGCGTTACCGGTATATGCAAGTGGTGTTTGCGCCATAGTTCGACTTGAACGTAAAAAGCAAATTTTGAAAGGCATTCATATTTAAAACAGCGTAGCTTTGCGTACGTATCTTGGACTGATTATCGTACACCCATTGACCCAACAATTCCTTTTTACCACAGCCCGCAGATAATCCCTAAATCGATCACATATTGTATCTCATTGGTTTTCAATTTGAAGTTCAATATCTTACATGTACTTCGAAATCCTTTGGCGCACTATCCACACACGATCTGGGAGTCAATTCTTTAGATATATGAGTTAAAGCTATTTCCCGAACGGCTATAATATTAGACAAACGAATCGAAATTGATGCTTGGCCACCAGCAAACCCGAAACAAGCCCCAGGCGATAAGCTAGCTCGTAATAGATTTATCGGAGGATTGCTGCTAAATGTTAATCCGAACAAACTTTTATAAAGACCTTTGTTGCCGAGAGGCTTTGCCACGACTTGATTAATTCGAGCACCAAGTTCCTCTGAGGCGTAGTTAATTCGGTGTTTAGTCGAAATTAAATTGTCACCTCGTTCGCCCATAGGTTTTTTCTCGTAATTACAGTCTTTGCTCACTATCTGTTGCTTGAGACTATGGACTTCATCCATTAGATTTCCCAATTTGCGTTGTACCAGAGAATCCACAACAGTATCCAATTTCCGGGATTCGCACGATCCTTCGTACGCAGTTCCTGCTGGTAATCCTGTCGTGCAGCTGCCTGGCTGACTTCCCGACTCTTGTTGCCTTAGGAGGACTCTCTTAAAATATATTGATATATATGTATTTTCGTTTTCTTTAACAAAATTTTCATTAAACATTACCGATAAATAGTCAACTTCATCTTTTAATCTAGAAATCCCCAAAATATTTTGTCTATTAGTGGTTATCAAGTGATTTAGAAAAACTGCAATTGTCAAAAATGATATGAAATATACTACAAATGTTAGTTTTTTGCATCTTGGTCCAATATCTGGCATGTTTTGTTTTATCAAATCTAAAATAATAAAAAATATCTCCTCGCTGTAATTTGAGCGCTTTAATATATATTTGAATATTTGTCAGTAAACAAAAACGAGTTAAGAGTTTAAAAGTCACAGCAACCCTCGTTTGGCGAAAATTTATGACACTCGAAGTAAATGGGCGATATATACTTTGTGGGGTCTACCACGCCTCCTTTTGGGTGTTACACACATCTGTCAATTGCAATAAATTAGTAGACCCTTTTACTTTTTTAAAGTACAGGGTCTGAATCTAATAACATTTGAAATATTTATTGTATATGTATATATATTTACAACTTCAAAAATCGACAAATATGCACGGTTGCCACAGTAAGCACAATTGGTGCAAAAGTGGTGTTTTTTCTGGCTTTGGAGGGAGTCTTTGCTGTCGCAACTGATTATATTTTTTATATCAGACATTACTAGTCCGGGAGTAATTGGATTCTCCCACCCATGGTTATGTCACAGAGATCGCCAGCGCGGATTAGATCGCAATTGGTTGTTGGGTCCCTTTTTATGTTTAGGTAGCAAGCGGGTAGGCACGAGCAATAACAGCTCATTTGAGCAATCGAACCTGAACAACATTTTCGGGCTCCTATCGGTTTGAGCAACTAGTTCGATGCTCGCAGCCAACTCTCGCCGCTCTTGTCTCAGTATCAGACTCTTGGCTTGCAGCGTTGCCACACTTGGCAAGGGGCAGCCGTCGCCATCAGTCGAGCGTTTGCAGTGTGCACCGTTGTTGCAACGATTTTCCTCGGCCAGCTGCAACAGCTACAAGCGCAGGGGCTGCAAAAGGCGCCCCACGGTAAACAATCGCACGACTGCAACTCCGCTTCCTACAAGAACAAACAACACGAATAGAACAGGAACGGACTCACAACGTAGGCGCATTTTCGCGCAGTGCATTGTGAAAACAAGTTGAATAGAGGCTCAGCTGGAAGAATTGATTTTTAACCCTTTCGACCCCGCATTTTTCTCCGTAGAGTGAAAATTTTTTTTTTGATGCCAATCTACTTGTGTTAATTTTGTAAGATTTTAGCAAAAAAAATTAAGTTGCCACGCCCATTGGTATGGGCGCTAGCGAAAGTTGCTTGTGAGCAACGTTGGGCCATGGTGGTATAGCAATGACCATAGAAATAGCATACTCAAAGTTTGTATTTTTTCCGATCTCATAACTCGCTTGTTATACATCCGATTTTAATAATTTTGATCTTAAATGATTATTCTAATATCCCACATGAATCACAAGTATTATTTTTACCGTTATCCTTATCCGTTTCCGAGTTTTGCCTAATTTAAGTTCGAGAGAGCTTATTTTGGCGTAGCCACTTTGTTATTGATAGAGCTGATTTCAATTTTCGAATTGTTTTCGCTTAAATATTAGTTATATTGGTTAAGTTTATTATAAAATTAATAAATAATGCTAAAATGGGTAGTGAACGGCGTTGCCCGGTTGCGAAAAAGAGTCTTTTGAAGAATATAAGCTAATACAGGGAAAATCGTTTTAAAATGGCTGTTATGATGAACTTTTCTGATAATTTTGTATACAACTAACTTAATTTAGTAACAGCAACTAATATTTATTCATTTGAAAAAATAAAACAACAGCTAAAGCTAAAATAAATGATCCCAAAATTGATAGGCCAGTTGCACGTATGAGCGACGCTGATCCTTTTGCCTAGTTCCGAAGGATTACGCAGGAATTTTAATAAAAAAATATGGTACTAATATAACAAGAATATCAGAATGAATAAGCCCCAATAAAGTTTTGGTCAAAAGAAAAGTTAGCCGAAGAATCCGAGATCTGGTAAAACCAAACTTTGCATTGAGCAGGTGCTTTGCACCAAAATACAAGAAATTTTACCGCAAAACTCTTTCGTTTTATTTTCTAAGATTAATTAAAACTAGTTGCTGTTATTAAATTAAGTTAGTTGTATGCTCAATTCTTGAAAAATTTAGCTAAAATAGCAATTACAGGTAGATTTTCCTTGTATTTGCTTATATTCTACATAAGACTCTTTTTCGCAACCTGGCAACGCCGTTCACTATTCATTTTAGCATTATTTATTAATTTTATAATATACTTAACCAATATAACTAATATTTAAGCGAAAACAATTCGAAAATTGAAATCAGCTCTATCAATAACAAAGTGGCCAGGTCAAAATGAGCTGTCTCGAACTTAAATTAGGCAAAAATCGGAAACGGAAAAAGATAACGGTAAAAATAATACATGTGATTCATATGGGATATTAGACTAATATCATTTAAGATCAATATTATTTAAATCGGATGTATAACAAACGAGCTATGCTTAAAAAAAGTTACATTTTTGTAGTGTGTTATTTGTATGGTGACGGGTGTACGTTTATTACCACTACGACCCAAGGTTGCCCACAAGCAACTTCACAACTTTGAAAATAATTTTCTTTCTTATTAAACAAAATTATATTATTTTAAGTTTGCCACTGTTTAGTTCAACATTAGTTTAAGTGCTATTAATTTTATTTTTTCAATTTAGTCAATATATTATATTAGTAAATTACTAATTTCGGCTCATCCACTGAATTTCAAAATCAAATTTTAAGCGATGCGCGTTCAGTCTTTTCACTATAACTTCGCCAAATGATCTTCGAATTTGATCATTTTTGCTTAATTCAAGAAAGGATACATAGAGGTACTGTTATTAATAAAAGTTAACTGATATAAACAAAAGGAGAACACGCCATTAATCGCTAAAGTGGTGAAGTTGCTCACAGGCAACGTCGGGGTCGAAAGGGTTAACATTGTGAAGTGGCAGGAACACAAACCCGAAACAGCAGCAAAATGGTGCAAAAGTTTCAATCTCCTGTGCGCGTCTACAAATATCCGTTTGAGCTCGTTATGAAGGTGTGTATAGTATTTTCAGTAGGCGTGTCTCTAACACCCCCACCCTCGTCATACACACGACCATATGCTCTTGTGTGTGTGTGTGTGTGAGTGTGAATGTGGAAGTGCATGAGTGGGACGCATGCCTCCGTAAATCATGTAAGAAGACATTTTTTCAAGTGTATTTTACTGTATATCCGATTCACATTTTATTCAGTTGCATCGCTTTACACACACACACACAAAGGAAAACAACTAAATTGGCATTGGCTCCTCCCCCCCCCCCCCCACACACACACACACACACACACACACTCGTTCGCCTTCTCTTCTCTTTGCTTCTTTTCTGGAACAACCCGCATGTATGTATGCGTGTGCGTGTTTGTGTTTGTTTGTACGAGTGTGTGTACTTTATTTCATGAATGGAAATGCTTACAAGGGGGGTAGGGGAATTGCTCGGTTGGCCAGCTGTCGAGTTCGTGTTTTGCATTCGCGATTCCGGCTCTGGGCAGCAGAGGCAGGAAATAGGCGATTAGGGGCTATTTTATACAATAAAAAACAATCAGCCACATGACAGAAAAGACATACAAATAACAACAGCAACATCTTCATGCAAAATATTGTATGCATTTTCTAAACATACAAATTTATAATCTTTAAACTACTTTAGAATCGGTACTAAGATCATCATTAGCCTCTTTACTTTAAAAAAGTAAAAAGGGTCTATGAAGTTAGTGCAAAGAGAAAATGTATGTAACACCCAGAAGGAGCCGTGGCAGACCCCACAAAATATATATATTCTTGATCAGGACGACAAGCCGAGTCCGTCTGTCTGTCTGTCCGTCCGTCTGTATGAACACCTAGCAACTCTAAAGCTAGAGACACCATATTTGTCATTTAGGTTCTCCTAATCAGTAAGCAGTTCGAGTTTGTTTTAGATTTTTGTTACCTTTCCTCTTGCCCCGCAAATCGCAAAAAGCTACTGTAGCCATAGTTTGTAAGCTTTTGTTTTTTAATGTGGTATTTAACTAGTTTATGGCATTCTCTATTGACGCTGTGAATTTCGTTTTGATCGGATAGGAAACAGCAAACATATGCCACAGACAATTTGCCGCACTAGGCAGATGGGAGGTGGTGTGCCTTGCATACGCGGGTAGCTTAGTGTGCGTGCCTCTTATTGTGTTTGTAGTATGTACAGTAGTAGTTGTAGTAAAGTAAAGGGTCTGCATGCAGGCGGTTACGTCCGACTGTAGTCTCCGTCCCACTGATCTGCTCAATATTTTTATTTGTTGTAGTGTATGTTATCTGTCAGCAAGTCAGCTGATAATAACTTTTCGATTTCACTCCGCAAAATTATTTGTTATTTAAAAGCTGCATCGAAATTGCAGATAAAAATATTTGCAGACTTGGGCATATAGATATGACTTATTTTATATTTTTCAAGAATGTTGGTTCGCCTATATATGTATGTATGTATTAGAGCTGGGCTTCGATTCGATTTAATCGATTCTTTTTGTCGGCGATTAAATCGATACTTTTTTGAGAATTTTTTCGCGCAATGTAATTTTCGGTTTTTTGTGAAATTGAGGGTCTGCTACTGTCGGTTACGTCCGACTGTAATATTTAACCCGACGGATCTGCTCCGTCCTTACTTGTGTTTGTTAATTTTTAAAATAAATTGAATTTTTTCGATTAATCGATTAAATCGATTTTTAGACGTGAATCGATCGAAAAGATCAAAATCAAAGATCGAACCCAGCTCTAATATGTAAGTCGTATATTTAAAGCTTGGGTTATATGTATATGATATATAAAATGATGATCTACGATATTATGTTGCAAAAAAACACTTGATTAAAGTGATTTTTATATGTAGTTTGCTGCAAATGTCATTGACTCTATAATAAGGCAAGAGAGAAAACACAAGAGACCCAGATAGTAAATTTATTGCGCATTGGTTTTTGCCTTAAGTAAGTCGAATAATTGGCTTAACAGTATAAATAATCGCTTTATGCTGTTTCCTTCTGTCTATCACTCATCGTCACGTGGCTGATGCACATGTTGTCCATTTGTTAAATTAAACCAAACGGTCTCCTAAGTGAGGAATTAGGCAGAAAAGTTAGATGTTTATAGCATTCCAAGTGAACTGAGCATTTAACTATAGCTTTGTTCAACCGTTTTATATAACCATTTTTCGGTTACGTTTATACCCTGTACCCATTGAAAAATGGGAAAAACAGAGTTAACCAGAATGGGCGGAGCAGATCAGTCGGACGGGCCCGACTGTCTTATACCCTGTGCCACAGTATATAATTTAAATATTTTAAATACATTTTTAATTTATTTATATTTTGTGTTTAATCACCGATCTCAATGCGCTTTTCAAGATAGTTGAATATAATAGAAAAGAGTTTATGTTCCGAATAACAATATTCTATGTTCAATATTATTATTTAACTTTATACACTATGGGGCATAATTATTGTGGCAAAATTCAATTTTTATAGATAGATATATTGTATTTGTATACAACAATCACTATTTGAAAATTATTTAAACATTTGATCTTTTTATTTTTTTTAGTATGGCATTTCCAATGCGGCACAAGTATTGTGACAAAAACATTAATTGCAAATTTCAATGGGAAATAGTTTTTTTTTATGCAATTATTGCCTAAAATTAATGAATTTGTTGCATTTAAGCTGTTTTGGAATAGGTTTGGAACTCCATTGCCCAAGGATTTGACCAAATCCTTTGAAATCCTGTTCCATGCAGATTTTATGAATCCTTGTTGAATCCAAGGATTGAATTTGCTTTATAAACCAACTGTTTTCACATTGATTCTGAAATAAACGCAATTGAATTTTGTAACAATAATTATGCCCCCTAGGTATGTTCAAATGTTCTCACAATCGCACAGTGCCTAGTAACATGCTTGGTATTGCCATCCCTCTCGCACGCTATTCTCACACCTAGGGCGGCTGAGCTGGCAAGGCGCGTACGATGCAACGCATGCAATATCTCCTTTGTTTATAAATTAATTTTAATGCGATTTGCAGGACAGTACATTTTTATACTAGAGAGTATATGTTTCCACATTCTACGTTTAATATTACGCTTGTTTTTGAATTTTTAAGTTCAACTATTGTGTAGCTTATATATACTGTGTTTATTAAACGATTTCAGGATAGTTAAATATAATACAAGAGAGTGTATGTTTTGAATAACAACCTTCTATGTAGTACAATTGTTATTCAAATTCTTGTGTTAAAAATTCAAGGTCATGTGAGTTTTATTGATTTTTGGGCGTAAAGGGGGAGTGATATCAACTTCTCTGGCTTCTCTAGCTTTTGTAGTTTCGACGCGATCATACAGACGGACGGACAGACATACGGACATAGTGATATCCGTATGAACACTTATATGTTAGCAACTATTAGAGCTCGAGTCATCGCTTTTCGGCATTTAGGTTGTCCGATCACCCAGATTAGGTGATCTTCCTCCGCGAATCATCAAAAAACTACCCCTACTTCAAAGAACTCAAAAACTTTTAGCGCCACGGCAGCCACAGTAGTAAAGGTACAGACTTGTAATTTGGCATTCTGGTATTTTCCAGCGATGCTCTAATTATCTGCTCCGCCCATTCAGGTTTTTATTTACACTGATACATACATACTTAATAAGTATCTGATTTCTGATTTTATTTTATTTATTTATTTAAGACTAAACTTTAAATATGATTTGGAATATTTATAAAATTTTACATGAAACATTACATTACATTAACCGATAGCAATACGCTTATCAAAATAGATGAGTATATCTTAATATCATCCTACTATTTTTATACCCTGTGCCCATTTGAAAAATGGGAAAACAGGGTTATTAACTTTGTGGGAATGTATGTAACAAGCAGAAGGGGGTGTGGCAGACCCCACAAAGTGTATATATTCTTGATCAGGTTGACGAGCTGAGTGGATATAGCCATGTCCGTCTGTCTGTCTGTCCGTCCGTTTGTATGAACGCGTCCATTTCGGAAACTGCAAAAGCTAGAGAAGCCGTTTTGGTTGCTATTGGTAGGTGTATTCAATACGCACATCAAGTTTATTTCAAATCATTGATGTCACGCCCCCTTTACACCCAAAAATCAATAACTCACACAACCTCGTGTTTTTAAATATAAAAAGTTGAATAACAAGCGTAATATAAAACATAGAAAGTTGTTATTTGGAACATATACTTTCTTCTATCATATTAAACTATCCTGAAAAGCGCATTGAAATCGGTTAATAAACAAAGTAGATATAAGCTACGCAATTGGCAGCGCAGCCCAGCAGCGCAGCAGCAGCAGCGCAGCGCAGCTGGCGCACGTAAAAAGGGAAGAAGAAGTTCTGCTGATACGCTTAGTGTGACAGTTTTATAAAATTGTATATAAAACCAGTAAGGACGGAGCTACAGTCGGACGTAACCGACTGTAGTAGACCCTGTATTTTGTGGTTTCTTCGCTGTTTCTTATCCGATTGTAATGCAATTCATAGCATTGATGGAGAAGGCAATAGACTACGTGCATGCCAAATCCCGTATTTTTACCATTAAAACTATAGCTTTAAAACCGAAAACTGTTGCTAAATTCTTTTTTAATTAGCGGTCCAATGTGAAGAGTTATCAAAAAACTTAAACATATTTTATGTAACTGTTGCATAGGAGAAACTAAATACCAAAAAACTGTGTTGCTAGATCTTCTAGTTTCCAAGATCTCGTTGGCTGCTCGCGGTTAGTGGGTGAATGGGGAGGGATATCAAAAATCTAAAACAAACTTGATCAGCGTACAGCATAGAAGAACCTACATACCGAAAATGGTGTCTCTAGCTCTTGTAGTTGCTGAGATCTAGGTGTTCATACGGACAACAGACAGACAGACGGACAGACGGACAGACGGACGGACGGACATGGCTATATCAACTCAGCTCGTCGTCCTGAGTCAGAATATATATACTTTGTGGGGTCTACCACGCTTCCTTCTGGGTGTTACATACATCTGTCATTTGCACTAAATTAATAGACCCTTTTACTTTTTTAAAGTACAGGGTCTAATAAATGGCACAGGGTACTCCACAGTCGGGCCCGTCCGACTGATCTGCCCCGTCCGACTGATCTACCCCGTCCATATATTTAATGTTACGCTTGTCACCCGGTTTTTAACGATTAAGGTGTAAAGGCTGCTTGGCACCCTGTATGCCGAAAATGGCTGCCTTACCTCTTATAGTTTCCGCAATCTTAGCTTTGATGCAAATAGACATTCGGACAGACAGACAGACGGTCAGGGCTAGATCGACTCGGCTAGTCATCCTCATGTAAATTATTTGTCTACTGTCTGTTACAAATAAAAGTTATTAACCTTGACTGGCTATAAATATATCTTTTTTAGGACAGTTACCTAAAAACCAAAAATACTTTGGGGCTTTTAAAATAGTAATTGGTGGTGATTGCATTTTTAAAACGCATATATATTTTGTGTATTTGCATATACATTTTATATAATTATAATCTTAAATTTGAAAGGAATATTATTCTTATTCTTCTCAATCCAAAAAATATATTCTGGGCGTTGACATACTACCAGCAACATGTTCAAGTGGTCCAAGCATGTGCTTGTTAACGCGCTAACCCAAGCCAATACGCAGCCTACCACCCGCCCATCGACTGAGGGGCGGACCGCGCATCGAGCGAAAAAAAATACGATAGATCGCGAAATAAAGCTACAAACAATTTACAAATTTAAACAAAACTAAGTATTATCTACGGGAAAGGTATTGCAGGAGCGTCCATCCTAGTAGAGGCACAGAGGTGGCACTAGAAATAATATTAAAAGGGCTATTGTACTCACTACAAAGAACTCTTAATGGGATATGAATAAAATAATTAGTACTACAGCGAGAGAGATAAGGAAATAAAGTTTCTAGTATTTCTAACAGGAACAGTAAATCTAATTTGGGTTATCAACTCGGGAAAGTCAACTTCACCATTAATTAACTTGTGCATAAACATGACACCAAGCATTGTTCTACGGTCAGAAAGAGAAGGAAGATTAATTAACAAAACTCTACTTCGATACGGAGGAAGGCGAGTGTTAGTATCCCAATTAAGATTACGCAATGCAAAAAGAAGAAACTGTTTCTGCACCGACTCAATTCTATCCAGGTGGACTCTGTACTGGGGACCCCAAACATAGCATCCATATTCCAGAATAGGGCGAACTAGAGCAGTATACAGGGTATTGGTAGTATACGGATCGTTGAACTCCGTTGACCAGCGCTTAGTGAATCCTAGGACTCCCATAGCCCCACCAACGACTGATAAATTACATTACAAGTTAGTGGTTGTAGATCTATTTTTCACGAATCCATGTTGAATAGGTGAAATAATAGATTTACATAAATGTTGAATTTGAGAAGTTATCAGCTTCTCAAACATTTTAGGAATAGCAGACAACTTAGATATACCTATATAATTATTTGCATCAGACTTGTTTCCTTTTTCAAGGAGGGGACTCCTTCCAAATTTTTGGAAAGGAGCAAGACTCAACGGACAAATTTAACAACTTTAACAAAAGTTTACAAAGACCATCAGCGCAATGCCGTAGCACACAGCCAGGCACTCCATCGGGTATCTTTAAACCTTTTTAAATGAATGGACAACTAAAATCTCACGCAATCAACAAGCTGTAAATGTCAATCAGAACGTTTGCTGAAATTTAGCACTTTTTAAAGCCCCAGAAACAGATACCAAGACTCATTTCTGTAAGGGTCATTTGGCTGTAGGATTTCACACGCTTTTCGAAGCGTTCGTAAATAATTCAGTTCACGAAAAAACATTTTGGGTTGGGGGGCAAACCAGTGGTCTATTTTTTCCCAGAAAATTTGTCTGACTGTATGCCGTGCTCTTTTTAAACTTATGCATTAAATCATATTGTAGCGTGCGAGTTTATTCTGTCACATCTGAAAGGACACACGCTCTGGATTTATGTCCTTGGCATTATTTGAAAGTCCGCTTAAAACAGTGTTGGCCCATGACAAATTCTATAGTTCAATGTTTTTCAGTGTTGACAAAATGAAGACTAAGTATTAGAAATTTACTTATTGATTGATTGGGTTCAGAATTGTATCATCTTTTAAAAAATCAATGAATTATGAGAATGAGAAATTGAGTATGTATTGTGTGTTTTGCCCTATTTGATATAAGTAAGTACAATTGGCCTCAGTTTAGGTGGCATTAATTAATAACTCAAGAAAAATATTTTCAAAAAGTACGGAGTCTGCGACAATCGGTTAAGTCCGACTTGTTATTGTTATTATTATTAAAAATATAACCGACAGTAGGAGACCCTTTACTTTGTGTTCACGTACTTACAAACACAACCAGTGCACGCACACAAAGCTTCGCGTTCTACACTACCTCCTTAGTGCCGCAAATTGAATGTGGCATATCTTCGCTGTTTACAGCATTGCTGAAAAATGTCATAGGCTACGTTTAAGTCTGCTTACTGTTTACGAGATCCATTATGAGGTAGGTGCCGTTTTTTGTGTTTTGTGGGTGAAGGGGAGGGGGGGGGGGGGTTTCCAAAATCCAAAAACTGCTTACTGAAAAAGAGAACCTAAATCCCGAATATGGTAACTCTAGCTGGTCCTACAGACGGACTGACGAAGATTATATTTACTTTATGGAGTCTGCCTCGCCTCCTTTTGGGTGTTACACACATATCGTATATAAAAGGAACAAGGAATCAGGCAACCCATCTGACTTTTCTCGATATGCTAGCTATAGCCAATATAGGCCAATTTTCTGAGGAAGAGTTCGCATTGCTACCATACGTATCTGCACCGCTGTAAGTTACAATTTGCAAGTAATCCACGGCAGTTCTACAACTTTGTCAATTCCAAGCGAAATTCGTCTTCTCTACCTTCTTCTGTCTGCTTTGGAAACACAAAAGCAAACACTGATCAGGCCTCAACCGATCTGCTTGCCGAGTTTTTCCAAACTACTTAGTCTTCTTCTAATACTGCTTCTATCCTTACCAACAACATAGGTCTAACTGCATTTTTGGTCCTGTAATCACGAGAAGTTCGCTCCTCGACGTTCTCTATAAAATTAAACCGTTTTTCTCACCGTGGCCGGATGACATTCCAGCGTGTGTACTTAAGTACTGTGCTGATGCTTTATCTGAGCCTTTATATAAACTTTTTACATTGTCTGTTATTTATTCCTCATTCCCTGAAATCTGGAAGGAATCATTCATAATTCCTCTCCATAAACAGGGCTCTAAGTCCGATGTCGAAAATTATAGGGGTATTTCCAAATTGTCTGCGATTCCCAAGGATTTGTGAAACGTAGATCTACCACCACTAACCTACTTGAATTTACATCCATTGTAATTGAAGGATTCCAACGAAAAATGCAGATTGATGTCATTTACACTGGCTTCAGTAAGGCCTTTTAATCACTCTCTTTTACTTTACAAACTAAATCTAATCGGTTTCCCTACTAACCTCTTAGCCTGGATCTCTGAGTATCTAATCAATAGAACTCAGAGAGTTCTTTTCAACTTTTCTGTATCTAAACCAGTAAGTGTAACTTCTGGAGTTCCTCAAGGTAGCCATCGTGCACCCTGGCTTTTTAATCTGTTTATTAACGACCTTCCTTTAGTGCTATCTAACTCTTCTATACTAATGTACGCCAACGATGTTAAGCTGTGCCTAACGTATGATGACATCACCTCGCAGTCATTATTACAAGCGGACTTGAATTCTTTTTTATCTTAATGTAAGACCAATCAGCTTTACTTAAACTGCTCGAAGTGTAAGGTGATGTCATTTTCTAGGGGTCAGCCCAAACATTTTAATTACATGATCAACAGGACGACTCTTTCTAGAATTGAGGAAGTAAATAATTTAGGTTTACTCCTCGATCGTAAACTAAAATTTGATAAACATATCACGCTTACAATCAGTAAGGCCCGTCCGACTGATCTGCTCCGCCCATTCTGGTTTTATTTTATTTTATTTTCATTCCCAGATCTACTTATTAATTTTTAAACAATTTTTACAATGTTACTTTTTTTGTAACTTTTACACTGACATTAAATAAATAAATTAATAAATAAATATCCTCTTTGCACTAACTTAATAGACCCTTCTTAAAGTAAAGGCTCTAAATATAACCACCCACCTAGATCTTACAAAGTATAAAACCTAAAAATACGCTTTTTTTGGTATTTAGGATCTCCTATGCAGCAATTAGATCGATTTTGTTTTAGTTCGTTGATGACTCTTCACATTGGTCCGTTAACTGAATAACAATTTAGCAACAGTTTTCAGTTTTAAAGCTATAGTTTTATTGGTAACGATACGGGATTTGGCATTTTCGTAGTCTATGACCTTCTCCATCAATGCTGTGAATTGCATTACAATCGGATAAAAAACAGCTAAGAAAACACAAAGTACAGGGTTTACTGCAGTCGGTTACGTCGGACTGTAGCTCCGTCCTTACTGGTTTCACATATTACTTTAAATTATCTTGTATATGGATCAAAATTCTCAATCGTTTAGTTTTGGTTTATGGTATATGTTTATACGCGAATTAATATAATGCGAAGAAATTAATAAACGCCCAGCTGTTGTAGCGCTTGAAAAATATTTGGCATGTCTGCTGGTGCGAAATTGTCGAATGCATTAAAACGTCCCATCTGAATCTCTATCTATGTGTTTGATTGTGGCCGTGGTCATAAGCATTTGAATGTCAATTGTTGGCCGCTGTTCAAGGACAGTTTGGCCTTGGCAGCATGCCGACATCCGCAAAATGTACAAAATACTGATTAAGTTTTTTTTTTCGTTTTTAGGCATACGAGCGTCGCTTTCCCACTTGCCCGCAAATGCCCATAGTACTCGACTGCAACATTGTTAATGATGAGTGCCTGGAAAATGGAGCCAAGCGAAATACGAGTCGTCGATGCAAATTGGCTGTGGATGCTCCGTACATCTTTAAAAAGCTGATTGGCGTAGATTTTGTTTATTTTATACAGCATAATTATCTGGACATGAGCAATCGCACATTGAGCATTGAGGCTGTGAACGAGAGTTTCTCCTCGAGAATTGAGATCTTTGAACGGTGCCGGTATTATGCGCATCCCGATAATTCAGAATGGACATGTTTTGATCAGACTGCAACGTTGGATATAAAAAACTTTTTCGGGTTTGAGCATTCAATGGAGAAAATGGGCATGAAGCAATACACCCAAACGACTTTGAAAGGCAAGGAAATCATAGAGTTTTTTATCAACCAGTTGAAGGAGGAGGGTATAACTCATGTGGAACGTTGGGTGCCGCCATTGGATGCACCGAAATCACCAATACCAGAACTGCAAAAAAAGCAACATCACGATATACTACTTGATGGAGATTTCATCGCACGGAATTTGGGACAACTGTCGCCAATGCAAGAGTCAAAACTGTTAGAGCTGCGAAAAATGCTGGATGGTGTCGATGATCTGGAGCGAATGCCCAGTTATCAGACCATCTTGCGTTTCTTGTCAGCACGAGATTGGCATGTTAGCCAGGCATATACCATGCTCTGTGATTCGCTTAAGTGGCGTCGAGAGCATCACATCGATTCCCTTCTGCAGCAGTACACTAAACCAGCTGTTGTTATTGAACATTTTCCTGGAGGCTGGCATCATCACGACAAGGATGGTCGTCCAATTTACATATTACGCCTAGGGCACATGGATGTCAAAGGGTTGCTAAAATCCCTGGGCATGGAGGATCTGCTACGATTGGTTAGTTTAACTGTCGTACAATAAATAGCATACCTTGTAACTTTCTTTCCCGTTTCAGGCTCTACATATCTGTGAGGAGGGCATTCAGAAGATAAACGATTCAGCCGAGCGCCTAAATAAGCCTGTGCTCAATTGGTCACTGCTGGTTGATCTTGACGGATTATCCATGCGTCATTTATGGCGCCCTGGCATCAAAGCATTGCTCTACATCACTGAAACCGTTGAACGCAATTACCCGGAGACCATGGGCCGTGTTCTAGTAGTTCGTGCACCTCGAGTATTTCCTATCGCGTGGACCATTGTTAGTGCATTTATTGGTCTGTCCTCCAATTGATATCTGCCTCAATTTTGATTTTAAATTGAAATATTTCACTTTCTCAGACGAACACACACGCTCCAAGTTCTTGTTTTATGGCCCAGACTGTGAGCACATGAGGGATGGACTCACCCAGTACATTGAGGAGGATATAGTTCCAGATTTCTTGGGCGGACCATGCAAGGTAACTTAAGCTGGATTGACTAAAGAAACTAAACAATTTGATTGTAGAGAATCTATTTTTGTATATGTTTTTATACCTGATCTATATATATTTAATTGTTATTTTCAAAACGCTTGTTATTCATGTTGGGCTCTTCTACTTAGACGCATTTATCGCATATGGAACAAGTCAATGAAAAGTATTTAACGCATTGTTATTTAGCTGAATGCGATTGTGTAAGCAGCTACAAATCTTTCCAAAGCACAACCCAATGTTCAGTTTATCTATGTTTATCCAATTAAGTACCGTTTAACGTTATACATCAAACATATTTGATTTGATTCAGCTGTACGTTGTAAAGCTCCGTGTTCTGTTTTAGTGCTGCGCATTCATACTTGTGTCGAGAGAGTTGCAAACTTGCCGATTCAGCATGGAAATAATATATTTCTGCGTACTTTAAGTTGAAATAGTACTTTCAATACATTCCCACCACCCATTGCTATTCCGTCAATTTGCAGCTCTCATGCCCAGAGTCCGTTTCGACTTCTGCACTGTGTTAACACTCGTATACACTAAATGTGGTTCCATTAACTACCCAAGTCTTGTGTACATGTTTGAAACCCTTTCTCTTCTACTCCATACTAGACAATGATACACGAGGGAAGCTTAGTGCCCAAATCGCTGTACAAGATGAATTCACTGGAAGATCCCGATGGCGATACGCCGATTGCCTCGCGAGCTGCTCCAGCTGATATTTGCAGTGAGGGCAAGCGGCTGTCTGCTGTCCATCAGCACGATCATCAGAATCTCTATAAGACGGTGGAGTTAAAGCCTGGATTCACTCACGAGCTGCTTATTCGAAATACAGACCCTAAGAGCGTGCTTACCTGGGACTTTGATGTGCTACGAAATGATTTACATTTCACCTTGTATCGGGTAACCGACGAACTACCCGATAAAAATGGTAAGGCACTTGTAGTTTTTTACTATTTTAAAAAATGTACCACATTTTCTGCTTTTTCAGATGCGGCTGTTTCCTATTTTGATCTGCAGGACTTTATCGAGGGCATCAACTATTTTAGAGAAGAGCCGACGCTTATCTGTCGCCACAAGGAGAGTGTTCAGGGGTCCCATGTGATGCATCACAACGACAGTTACTTGATGCACTGGTTCAGTCCATTCGGAGCTCAACTGAATCTCTTTTACGAGGTGCTCAGCTCGGTCAACTACAAGGGATCCATGACTAGCCTGCAATCGGCGTTCTCTTCGAACTCATCGGCGGCCAGCTCCTGCCAGAGTCGATGATATGAGCCTAATGGGCATACATCGCCCAGTGTGTCAGGTGTGCGGATGGAGGGAACGCAGCAACTGGAGCTGGATTTAATGTCGGGCACTCTAATGGAAAAGAGCTTGAACTTATTCGACACACCAGATATATTTTTTTAGGGCAACAGTTTTGCAATCTATTCGGTATTAGTTTACTTTAGTTTAGTACAATTCAGCGAAAGTTTTAGTTTGATTTCAATTATAATTATATTTATTAGCACAATTTAGCGGTTAAATTTACTTGTCTCATTATATTTAATCTATAAATTAAATTTGTGAATTCGAAATATTGCATATAGTATTAGTTGTGGTTGTATCTGAAAATAATATTACACAATTCACACATTAATTTCAGAGCGTCAATTAGTAAAATTTTTTAATTCGCAGGCATAAACATAACTACTTACATATTAAGCATATTGTAGACGACGTAATATTTGTAGCCAAGTTGATTTTCTATGGCTTTTTATAAAAATAGGACAAAAATTGCAAAATTCCGCCATTGAGATTTCTATAAAAGTGAAATGCTGTAACAAATAGAATATCCAATTACCGACTACAAGTTACCTAATTAGTATAATTTTCGATCTCTAAAAACGAAATATTCTATTAGACATTTAAGAAAACGAATCACTAAGTACAATATCAATGAAATTCGGTTTTGTCCAACAAACTTATGTTGCAATAAATTAGCATTAAAAAAAACCTAGTGTTAAATGCATAATATTGATAATGAAAAATTATATTGCAAGCCAATAATATCGTACATATAGATTTTTAACGAAATAACCAAGCAAATGCCGTGCATGCGTGTTACCTATTTGTGTAAGATAAAGTGAAAAATCAAATAAATCGACATATTGAAAAATGGAAAATACAGGGCTATAAACTTTGTCAGAAGTCTCTTTATGTCGATGCACGTTCCAACTTTCTATCTGGAATATTTGGGAAAATGTAGAATTCTGTTTAATAGGGATCCGAAAAGTTTCTATGATTTTGTCAATTCGAAACGTAGGATATCGACATTTCCGAATCTAGTTGTGTTTGAGAATAGGTCGGCTACAAGAGGGCAAGCTATCGCTGATCTCTTGGCCGACTTTTTTCAAACAACTTATTCCCCTCGCGATTTTATTAAGGCAAACTTATCCTTATAAGTTGAATGCATCCAATTGTGTATTCCATCCCTTAATTACGGGAAGTTAACTTTTAGGTGAGTTGATGGCCACCAAGCCTGTATTCTCACCTTGACCCAATGGAATGCCTGGCTGTGTGCTGCGGCATTGCGCTGATGGTCTTTGTAAACCTTGTTAAAGTTGTTAAATTTGTCCACAAATTTGGAAGGAGTCTTACATAATTCCCCTCCTTGAAAAAGGAAACAAGTCTGATGCAAATAATTATATAGGTATATCTTAAGTTGTCTGCTATTCCTAAAATGTTTGAGAAGCTGATAACTTCTCAAATTCAACATTTAAGTAAATCTATTATTTTACCTATTCAACATGGATTCGTGAAAAATAGATCTATAACCACTAACTTATTGGAATTCACTTCTCTCGTAATTAAGGGATTTGAAAATAAAATGCAAACGGATGTAATTTATACTGATTTTAGTAGAGCGTTTGATTCGATCAACCATGCGCTTCTCCTACACAAACTTGACCTTTTAGGGTTTCCTTACTATTTACATTATTTATAAATGATTTGCCCTCAATTTTTAAATACTCTTGGGTTCTTATGCACGCTGAAGATGTAAAAATTTGTCTATCCTATTGCGACTCCGAGTCGAGCTGTTTTTTTGCAAAATGATTTGGATAATTTCCACTTGTGGTGCTCCACAAACCTGCTAAATTTAAATTGTAGTAAATGTAAATTAATGTCTTTATATAGGGGTACTCCCCATTTGAATTCTTATAAGCTTGCCAATACAGTTCTGGAGCGAGTCGAATTATTTAATGATCTCGGTATTCATTTTGATCCAAAACTTAAGTTTGATAAGCATATCTCATCAGTCGTTGGTGGGGATATGCGAGTACTAGGATTCATTAAGCGCTGGTCAAAGGAGTTCAAAGATCCGTATACTACTAATACCCTGTGTACTGCTCTAGTTCGCTCTATTCTGGAATATGGATGCTGTGTTTGGGGTCCCCAGTACTAAGTCCACCAGGATAGAATTGAGTCGGTGCAGAAACAGTTTCTTCTTTTTGCATTGCGTAATCTTAATTCGGATACTAACACTCGCCTAGAAGTAGACTTTTGTTAATTAATCTTATGGCATTCTTTATCGACGCTGTGAATTTCGTTTCGATCGGATAAGAAACCGCATACATATGCCACAGACAATTTTCCGCACTACGCGGCCGCGCGCGACTAGCTTAGTGTGCGTGCCTCGGATTGTGTTTGTATTTACATAAAGTAGTAGTTGTAGTAAAGTAAAGGGTCTGCTACAGTCGGTTACGTCCGACTGTAGCCTCTGTCCCACTAATCTGCCCCCTCCAAATTTTTTTTTTTTAATTGTGATATTGCAGAATACCCGCTGTATTCTAGCTTTTTAACAAAATAATTTAATTTTTTTACAGATTTTTTTGTTTAAATTTGTATATTGTTTGTAGCTTTATTCTGCGATCTATCGTATTTTTTTCCGCTCGATGCTGGGTGTCGCTGGACTACTTGAACATGCTGCTGGTAGTATGTCAACGCCCAGAAAAGAATAGAATGTATGTAACAGGCAGAAAGAGGCGTGGTAGACCCCACAAAGTATATATATTCTTGATCAGGATGTCGAGCTAAGTCGTCTGTCTGTCTGTCTGTCTGTATGAACGATGAAATATATAAGAGCTAGATCAGCCGTTGATCATTGGGCATTTTTGAAAGGTGTACTCCATAAGCAGATCAAGTTTATTTTAAATCTTGGATGCCACGCTCCCCCATCTATTTACGTAAATTCTGTTATCTACGAACTAAAGTGATGAGTAATATCTACCAATTCTGTAAATTTCAATTTAATCGGTCCATAAATAAGAGAATTATGGACATTTTTTTGTATAGCAGCATGACATACACATAAGTAGTAGACCATGCTACATTCAACTGTAAGGCAAAACAGGATTTGAAGGCGGAAGGGGGCGTGACACTAAAAATTTGAAATACACAATTTGTTTGTGTGCTTTATACCTACCAATATTTCATGCAACTTTGTTAAAAAAGGATTCGCAAGTGCAGCATATTGGTGTCCCTACTCCTTACCACACCTACTCCTTGAAAATAAATTTGTTTTGAACTAATAAACTCAAATCAAAAAACCAAATTAAAAAAAATATATGTCGAACGTACCCGACTCCGTCCGTTTACTTTAAGGATATGCACTTGCTAACACAATCAAAGGCAATCACACACTTAACAACGCGCGTATGCAAGGCAGATCACCCCCCTCTGCCTAGTGCGGCAAATTGTCGGTGGTATATCCTCACTGTTTCTTATCCGATCGTAACGAACACATCACAGCGTCAATAGAGAATACCATAAGCTAGTCACATGGCAAATTACAAGTCAATAGCTTTTAAACTGTGGCTACGGTAGCTTTTTGCGGTTTGCGGGGGAAGGGGGAAAAGTATCCAAAATCTAAAATAAACTTGATCTGCTTACTGAATGGAAACCCTAAATCTCGAATATGGTGTCTCTAGCTCTTATAGTTGCTGAGATCTAGGTGTTCACACTGACGGACAGACAGACAGACGGACATGGCTATATCGACTCACCTTGTCGTCCTGATTAAGAATATATCGCTCGTTTACCAGAAGTGTGTCATAACTCAAAAAATGCGATTTTTGAGTTAATGATGCAGTTATGTTCGTTGGATATTAATCTATATATATATATATAAATCAATCCGATTTAATTCATTATCCTATCTTCAATACACACAGCGTGAGAAGAGAATATGTCGTTCCATCTTGTATGGACACGGCGCTTGAAAACTTTAAACGCGTTTATCTCGAAACGGATTTTTTTTTGAGTTATGACGCTCTTCTCGTAAAGCGATATGTATTTCAAATAAAAAACCAGAATGGGCGGAGCAGATCAGTCGGACGGGCCCTGTACCCAATATTTCAAATATAATTATATAAAGCTGTCATACAAAACGTAGCACCAATTCTTCTTCTTCTTACTGTGTAATGTGCGCCAGCTTTAACGGCCGCGCTGCTAGCGGGCGAGCGAGTTGCCGCTTGCAATATTGTTTCGCTAATAACTCCTGTGTTTATCAACCGATTTCAATGCGCTTTTCAGGATAGTTAAATATAATGAAAGAGAGTATATGTTCCAAATAACAACATTCTATGTTCAATATTACGCTTGTTATTCGGTTTTTATCGATTAAGGCGTAAATGGGGCGTGGCATCCAAAATTTTATCAAAGCCTCATCTGCGTATGGCATACACCTACAAACTACTGAAAACAGAATTATTGTAAATAGCTCAGTGTCTCTTAAATTGGCGAATGTATTTTATTTTATTCATTGTAGGCTACAGGGGCGTGGCATCCAAGATTTGAAATAAACTTGATCTGCGTATGGTACACACCTTTCAAAAGAGACCAAAACGGCTTCTCTAGCTTGTGTAGTTTAGAAAATCTCAGCGTTCATACAGACAGACAGACAGACAGACAGACAGACAGGGCTAAATCGACTCAACTCGTCTCCCTGATCAAGAATATATATAGTTTGTGGGGTCTGCCACGCCTCCTTCTGCCTGTTACATACATTCGCACAAAGTTATTAACCCTGTTTTTCCCATTTTTCAAATGGGCACAGGGTATAATAAGAACTATCGATTAATGGCTTGTAACAAACTCTTCTTTGGATTATAGGCTATTTACACAGAGCGGAATATTCCAAACGTGATTTGGGTGTTTACACCAAGAATCGAATCACGCGACTAGCTGTTCGGCCAGCGCAAACGTAAACAAACAAGAAAAAGCGCCATTTCAAACGTAAACAAACAAGAAAACGCGCAAATTTATGTGCATTTTAAAAGCGAGCTAGACAAAAACTGCGATATTGCTACATTATTATCTTTTTTGATTTGAATGCGCTTTTCAGTATAGTCACATATTGTAAAAAAAAATATAAATTTTCACCCATTTTTAATGGGTACAGTGCATACAAATGAGTAACAACAATTAAAATGGTTCATTTGGAAATAATATTGAATCGGCCCATTTATATTTTTGCTCTTATCATTAATTTCGCTTATTTTCATTTCAGTAATTTTATTTTTGCGGGCGTTTTTAAATTTATTAGCTGTAATAAACAGCTGTTTGCTATCGATATGCCACTTTTTTGTATCGAAAATACTAAATTTGTATCGAAATACTAGGGAAGATACGGCCACACTTTCAACATAATAGTCGAATCTTAGATTATTCGGCTCTTCTTCTACCCACAGAGGGCTTATGGCAGAATATTCTATTTCGTGATTCGGGCTCAGTGTAAACAGGTTATTAGATTATTCGGCTCTTCTTCTACCCACAGAGGGCTTATGACAGAATATTCTATTTCGTGATTCGGGCTCAATGTAAACAGCCTATAACGCGCCATGGTTTCCAGTGAGGCCATACCACTGTAATTGAACTCCAACATAACAGCTGATTGTTGGATTTTGAGTGTTTGCACGATTGGCACGATTTCTCTTGGTGTTTTTTTTTTGGTGTTTTATAATTGGTTAGGTTTCATATTTATTCATGAAAAAAGTTGATGCGATAAAAAATTCGTAAGTAGCAACCGTGATTTTAATGTTTTTTTTGTGTAAAAAAGAGTTGTATGGCAGATTCCAAGCATGCAATTAATCCAGTATTGAACTGAAAATGTTGTTATCTCGTCGCTTATCAGCAGTGATCGAATGGACTTAATAGGGTCTACGGTACGACAACCAACAATACTATTATTGTTAATACCAAATTCGGATTATCGACTACTCAATAAAACTTTAAATTGCCGGGCCTTGCCAATTTCCCAACAGTTTTAGCGCAGCGCTGACGGCTAACATAACTGCAGAGTTAACATGGTTGCATTTAAGGTTGCCAAGTGAGTAATTTAATAGTTTAAATAAATACGCCACAACACAGTATTCCCTTTGTTGTGTATACTGTTCATATCCGAAGAAAAAGTAAGAACAGCTCACAAATGGGGTCTTTCAGGGAGCCTTCAGTGGGCGAGGCTGAAAACATATGTGAGGATAAGAATATATTCCCGGATTTCAAAAGTGGACCTTTGTCCGAATATCGCGATAAGGCGAGCTTTTGTTACAAACGTCTGAACGTGCTATTGGAGGGTGAGGAGCATATACGTTTAAAGGTAAATAAACATGATATTCGAACATGATATTCAGCCCAGTGCAAAGTTCAATGTCCAAACATCAACTTGTTTGAAAACCGGCATCAAATTACTGAAGTTTAAGTTATTTCTTGACATGAAACCAAACTACAATATTTATTTATTTTATTTATTTGAATGTCGACTATGACCAGTCAATTAAGTAATATTAAAATTAAAAATTTAAATTGAAATTAAAATAAACAAATATATAAATCTACATTGATTAAGATGAAATGTTAGAATGTGTTAAATAGCGAATTTAATAGAAAATAGAGAGAGTTCAGAAGATATTAATTAATTATTTAGGTTAAAATTAATTCTTAACATAAAACCAAACTATATTTAGAGATTCCATTTCTACAAATTTTAATAATTTAAATATTTAATTTGGGCTAGTGCATATTGATTTGTTTACAAAATTCAAAGCACAATCATATGGACAAGTATGCAAAACCGCAGTGACTGTCTATTTAAAGTACATTTAATTTATATATTACTGGAGAAATTCCTAATGCCACAAGTACAAAAGACTTATAGTTTAGCGCATTAGTCACATAATACTTAAATTAAACTTAGATTATAAAGCTTGACAAAAAAATTTAAATGGTTAAATTATAGTTTTTATTCGGTTCATATTTAATTTATTAATATTAAATAAATATATTAAAAAATAGCACACGATCTGGCAATGGATGGAAAAACATCCTGATTTCCAGCGCGAGCCGGAAGCACCTAGTTTAGAACGTACTCGAGAACTGGCGAATAAGCGTCATCATTTGCTATGGGAGCAAAATTTTTATGATTTGGAAAAAGTGAGTGTGTTTTGGATTCGATAATTACAAAAGATTTATTTTCTAATGTGATTTTTGAAACAGGCTTTCCAAAAGCCGAAATTGATGTTGGCTTTCAGCCAGGCCATATTTAGCTATGACTTTAGCTTTGCCGTCAAGTTCTCACTATCCAATGGCATGTTTCCCAGCACATTGCTATCGAATGGTACTGGACGACTGGGAAAGTATGTGGCTAAAAGCCTGGACGACCGCATCCTAGGTGCATTTGCTCTAACAGAAATATCGCATGGCACAAATGCAAACGGTAAAGTATGCATACGATAAAGTAAAACTGAATACCTACGAACGGCAGAGTTTAATCCCTAATAGGCATGCGCACCATTGCCACATACGACAATCGAACGCAGGAGTTCATCATCCACACCCCAGACTTCGAGGCGGCCAAGTGCTGGGTGGGTAATCTGGGCAAGACCTGTACCCATGCGATCGTCTACGCCCAGCTTCATGTGCCAGACAGCAAACATCTGGGCTTGCATGCGTTCCTGGTTCCCATTCGAGATGAACGCACTTTGATAGCGCTCCCAGGCGTCACCGTTGGAGATATGGGCGAAAAAATTGGATTAAACGGCATTGACAATGGGTAGGTAGCTAAGCTAAACTAGGCCAATTGGTCAATCTAACTCTATTTTGGAGAAGAGGATATTTTTGCTGAAGCTGAAGAGCATACTCGATGTATGATTGCTAATATTATGAATAATACTTTGTTAATAACCATTTGAACTGCAGCTTTGTGATGTTCAACAAGTACCGCATACCCAAGGATAATCTGCTGTCGAAAACAGGCGACATCGACGATCAGGGCAACTACAACAGCCCCATTAAGGATGAACGGAAGCGTATGGGAGCTTCGCTAGGAGCTCTGTCCGCTGGTCGAGTGAATATCACAGCGATTACCTATGTGGCATTAAGTAAGGCGGTCTCAATAGCCATACGCTACTCGGCTAGCCGGCGACAGTTTGGTCCGAGCGATAGCAAACTGGAGTGGCCGGTGATCGAGTACCAATCGCAACAGTATCGCCTGCTGCCCCATCTGGCTACGACGATCGCCTTTCGCGTAGTGACCATATGGATTGGCATTGCTAACGTGGATATGACTATTAGAAACATGATGGGGGAGGATATGTCCAAGCTGGGCATGGAGATACACGCGATCTCATCCGCACTGAAGCCTGTGACCACTTGGGCGGCACGCGATGGGATTCAGGAGTGCCGTGAAGCCTGTGGCGGTCATGGCTACCTCAAGTCAGCTGGACTTGGCGATTTGAGGAACGACAATGACGCCAACTGCACGTACGAGGGCGAAAATAATACGCTTATCCAGCAGGCGTCTAACTGGCTGATCAACTTGCGTCGCAGCAATGCCAACTTTGGGGATGTGTCCCCCCTAGGAACCATCTCCTTTCTCAGCGACATAAATAACATACTGCAGTACCAGGCGCAGGAGCGAAATAAATTACAGGCGCTTGATGTGCATAGTAAGTTGTAACCTGTGTCTCATATTGTTGCAGTTGCTCTTTAACGTTTTGTTTTTCTCATTTGCTGTAGATTTGCTAAAAGCTCTGAACTGGTTAACCGCTTGGCAGCTGGATGCTGCAGTCAAGCGGTACGAGCAACTGCAGTTGGCCGGCAAGAACGCCTTCGAGACACGTAATAACTTACAGGTGTTTGCTGCCCAAAAGCTTTCAATTATATATGCAGAGGTGAGTTCACCTTGCTTGTCAGTAGAGCTGGGCTTCGATTCGATTTAATCGATTCTGTTTATTAGGGAATCGATTTTGGGATTTCTTGTGAAATTCAATGCAACGCGCTTCAAATGAAGAAGATATGTACAACTGTTGTACGCTAAGGTTTTTCCACCCGACTGATCTGCTCCGTCCTTACTAGTTCTTGTTTGATTTTCAAACGATATTAATTTAATTTTGTATACATTGTTTTTTAAGTCTTTCCCACAGACTACCTGAAAATTTAAATTACCGGTTTTATTTTAATTTATCGTTTAAATTGATTGTTAGACGTGAATCGATCAAAAAGATTGATTCTTGAAAATTCAAGATTGAACCCAGCTCTACTTGTCAGTTAGGTACATTTTTCGGCTATACCTTAGTGCTATTAATTTCGTCAAAGTATCCAGAATAAATTTTCAAAAAATTTTAATAATTTATAGAACTTCGACAAAGTAGCTTAGGTTGCGTGTTCTACAAAATTGCCAATTTAGTTTGCTTTTTTTATTTTCGCAGCGCACCATTTACTATATCTTCTACAAGTTTGTGAATGATTTGGCTCCTTCTGCAGAGCAGCAGGTCCTGCTGAAGGTGCTCTCATTTTATGGCGCCAATTTGGTTGTTAAGTACTCCGCGCTGTTCTATCAAGGCGGGTACTTCCAAAGCAACTCGCACATTGAGCTGTATCAAGAGGGTATTCTGGATCTACTTTCTTTGCTAAAGAATGAAGCTATTGGTCTAGTCGACGCCATTGCACCCCTTGATTTCATACTTAACTCTCCGCTGGGCATGAGTGATGGCAACGTATGTATCTCAATAGAATCGTGCTTTGATATATATGTATATATATATATACTATATACTGTTCTTTTTATCCGACAGGTCTATCAGCATTTACAGCGCTCAATTGTGTCCAGTCCGGGAGTATATGAGCGTCCCTATTGGTGGCGGGACGTTACTTACAAAAACTATTTGGAGAGGGCAAAATTGTAAATTGAGATTATTTAAATTAAAGGAAGGTCAAAGGAGTTGCCAAAATTTCACCATTTTTGTTCTGATTTCGATCAATATATATATCATCATTAAATCTATTATTGTATCTTTTGAACAACGCAATATATTATTTGTTAATCATAGGTGTATGGTTATTGAAGGTTTTAAGCTTCACAATTAAAATTTGATTTATTACGAATTTACTTCAGCATGCATTTGTTCATCCAAAAGCCATCTAGGACGTATCATCATTTGAACTGATTTCAAAGATCCGATGGAAACTTGCATCGTATAAATAACACCCATTTATGGAGCTGAAAAATATATGGAGAACCCCTACACCACCACATCCAACATTTTCTTCAAAGAATCCGTAGCATATCCAGAATAAGTTCAAAATTTTAATAATTTATAGAACTCCGAACAAAATAACTTAGGTTTGCAGCAAATTTCAACAAAATTGTCAATTTTATGGAAATTCTTAATAATAATAAAAGTGTTCAGTTTTGACCTTCACGTTCACAGAAAAAGCAATGGCAAAATAATTCGAAACGCGCCTTAGCTACCCAGTTCTATTGTGGAGTGCAGGGTATTTTGCATTCATTCGATATGAGCTATGAGATAAGTAGTTATCGATGTAAATACGTATATCAATATTTATTTTAAAGAATTTGATTATGCTTGATATTCTTTCAAGTTAGATCTTGTGCGTAAATATTACTTTGACGAAGCATTTTTGGTTTTATCTTTAAACTTAACTATAATCACAGTCTGGCAATAAGTTGGTTTGTTGAATAAATTAGATGTTAACACAAATTTCCTACTAGCGCACGATATATACACAATTTACTAAGTAGCTTCCATTTAGGTGGGGGTCAGGGTGGACCGCTAGAGCTTGCGCCAAAGCCAGAACCCAATCCAGATCCAAAGTCCTTCTCGTAGTTATCCGTGGAAACCTGCGGCGCCTCAAGCCTTCTCAACTCTCCGATTTCGTTCTCCGTTTGGATCAGCATGGGGATCTGTTGCGGAAGATCGCTGGTGGCCCACAGGTACAGATCCAGCGTCTTCTCCGTGCAGTCCGCAATGAAGCGCACAAAGGGACGAATGTCGCCTTCGTTGGCCAGCTTCAGAAAGTGGTAGTACTTGCTGCGCAGCTGCTTGGGTATGATGACGGGCGGGTAACCGGCGCGCATCAGCAAGGTGTTCATCAGCAGGCGGGAGGTGCGTCCATTGCCATCTACAAAAGGATGTATGTGCACCAGTTTGTAGTGCGCCACAGCTGCGTAGCTGCAAAGGGAATACAAAGTTGAAAGGGTGTTCCAATGGGTCACTCGTGTACTCACTTCACCGGATGCAGGGAGCTGCTGTGCTCCGAGTTGAGCCAGCGCTCGAAGCGTTGCATGAGAATGGCCAGATCTCCTGGTCCAGGGGGCACGTGCCCGCCCACGTACACCTGGTTACGTCGGAACTCGCCGCCCTCAATGGGATCCACGTGGCCCAGCACGCGACGATGCAGCTCCAGAATATCCTTCAGCGTGATTTCCAGCCTGTGGTTTGAACAAACGATTACCCCTTTACTGGATGCATTTTGAGAGTAATTGGACCTCGCACTTACTTTTGAACGAGACTGGCGTTTATGTACTTCATGGCCAGGTCCATGCCCAGAATCTCGTTGTGCTCATCGATCGACTTGCCGTCGACTGCCATGCGGGTCTCCAGCACAGAGCGGGTCTGTGCCAGGGTCATGGTGTTGCCCTCGATGCCCACCGAGTGGTAGATGTGCTGGAAGTAGGCCTCCTTCTTGGCCCGGCGCAGCGCCGAGTTCGCCTCGTGGATGCTCGACAGAGCGTCGCGCTTCTCGTCCAAGGAGATGAGTCGCCGCTCGTCCAGGGTCTGGACCACATCCGCAGTGCGCTGGCGATTGGCCAGCGCCTCGGAGTTGCTAGGACTGATGCAGAGCGCCTGGAAGTAGTACTGATCTGCCAGCACGATATTGCGCTGATCGTGCTCCAGGAATTCACCGTACCGCAGCAGCACCTCCGGATGCCGCGGCGCCAGCGCCAGCGCATGCTCAAAGAGGCGCGCCGCCTTCTCCCCCTTGCCCGCCAGGTGCATGTCCTGCGCCAGACGCAGTGCACCCAGCGCCTCCTTGACATTCGTCTGCTCCGCCTCCGAGAAGCTGGCGCCCACGCTGTCGGTCACGCCCTCGTCGTACAGCTGCCTGAAGGCTTCCAGCTCGTCCACCGAGTACACCGCGAACCCCTCCCGCGTCTGCAGGTACTGCGCCGGGGGCAGCTGATGCAGCCTCCGCAGCAGCATCCCCCCGCCCCGCATCAGACCCCACGACGCCAGCAGGTGGAAGACGAGGGCTGCCAGGCTGCCAGCCACGAAGAACAGCAGGAGGCGATAGTTCGATTGTCTGGCAACCGCGTGGGGCTGGCGTTGGGGCTCCCCCTCTTGCCCCTTCTGAGCAGCGGCGTCGTTCGGCATTTTCATTCAGTTAAAGCTATTTGCAAGCGCATTTTTGGCTTTCGAGGGCGTATTATTAATATTGACGCATTACCACGTATTTTCTGCTGATGTGAGCGTGACCGATGAGTTTGAGTCACGAACTGGTTCACTCCTAGGTGAATGGTCCATCTCTACAAAATATTTTGCTGGTTATCAACACTGTCGCAACATTTGCCGCTAGGGGCGCATGGGAATTTCGATTTTGACAATAGATGGCGCTTTAGACATGCCGTTCGAGATTAAACAGCTTGAATTGCGCCATCTGTTGTCAATCGCTGACACAACGCATGCTAAGTTTGAATACCGGCAGCATGTTTAAGTAGTCCAGCGACACCAAGCATGTGCTTGTTAACGCGCGAACCCAAGCCAATACGCAGCCCACCACTCGCCCAACCGACCAAGGGACGCACCACGCATCGAGCGGAAAAAAAATACGATAGATCGCGGAATAAAGCTACAAACAATATACAAATTTAAACAAAACTAAGTATTATCTACGGGAAAGGTGTTGCAGAAGCGTCCATCTTAGTAGAGGCACAGAGGTGGCACTAGAAATAATATTAAAAGGGCTATTGTACTCACTACAAAGAACTCTAAATGGGATATGAATAGAATAATTAGTACTACAGCGAGAAAGAGTTAAGGGAATAAAGTTTCTAGTATTTCTAACCGGAACAGTAAATCTATTTTGGGATATCAACTCGGGAAAGTCAACTTCACCATTAATTAACTTGTGCATAAACATGACACCGGTCAGAAAGGGAAGGAAGATTAATTAACAAAAGTCTACTTCGATACGGAGGAAGGCGAGTATTAGTATCCCAATTAAGATTACGCAATGCAAAAAGAAGAAACTGTTTCTGCACCGACTCAATTCTATCCTGGTGGACTTTGTACTGGGGACCCCATATTCCACAATAGGGCGAACTAGAGCAGTACACAGGGTATTAGTAGTATACGGATCGTTGAACTCCGTTGACCAGCGCTTAATGAATCGTAGGACTCTCATAGCCCCACCAACGACTGATGAGATATGCTTATCAAACTTAAGTTTTGGATCAACATGAATACCGAGATCATTAAATAATTCGACTCGCTCCAGAACTGTATTGGCAAGCTTATACGAATTCAAATGGGGAGTACCTCTATAAAAAGACATTAGTTTACATTCACTACAATTTAAATTTTTGAATTTTTAACCATGGTTGGCGCCACAAACTCAAATGGGTAAAAAATACGCAGCTTGGCTTTGGTTTAATAATAACTAATTGTAATTAATTAATAAACAATTTGTATTTATTGTAAAACAGCTATTTAGCTTCTGACTATATATCTATATCATCCTACTTCATATACATATTTATATATTGTACAAATTGAGCTATTGAATTATGACAGTACATCGAAGACGTCTCAAACAGTTCATTTATTTTGCAGCAGCCTGCAACAGCGACTTTTTATACCCTGTATTCATTGAAAAATGGGAAAAACAGGGTAAATAACTTTTTAAAATTCATTTTTGTGACGTGATTCCGTTGAAATAATATAAAGTTCTTTGTACAAACGCGTCGATTCGGATGTACTTTGAGAGCTGGACAAGCCATTTTTCCAATTTAAGATAGAAGTATATGCAGAACAATTTTAATTTACTCCAATGTACATAAACACAAAATTCATTAAAGAAACAATATTGAACGTTTTGCACGTGCTTCGGAAAACAACAAAGTTCCAGTAAGAAACATTGCTGCGTAAAATTGCTTATGTGGTTTTTTGGAAGTATCATTTTATAAATCTCATTATATCAGAAATCTAAAACAAACATGATCTGAGTGCAACATCGGACAACCTAAATTCCGAAAAGTAGTGTTTCTTGACGTATAGACAGACGGACATGTCCATATCAACTAAGCTTGTTCTCCTGAGTCAGAATTATATACTTTTGTGGGGTCTACCACGCCTTCTTCTGGGTGTTACACACATTTCCCACTTGCACTAACTTAACGCTTTTTAATTTTTTAAAGTACAGGGCCCAATTTTGTGCAGGGTATTTTGCAGTTGGGCGCGTCCGACTGATCTGCTCCGTCCACTATATTAAGATTTGTGATATGCGATTTCCCGTCGTGCACTGACCTTCGAGAACTTGGCAACTTGAACTGATAACTGTGTTCTATCGAGAGTAATAGCCAAAGGTCTGGTCCCTATTCAATTGATTTGAATCACTTTTTCATATTTGTTCTACCCACGCCCCATCCAAACCTATAAAAAATACAATGTAACAAATTCACAATTGCAACCCATGAGATCATAAATAAATTTGCAAAAAATCGCATTTCTTTTGACGTATTGTCATAAGGTGTAAACAAATTAAAAACAAACTTCTAGCTACCGGCTGAAATGAGTCACAATTGAAGATATGAGCTCATTAGAAGATCAACTCTGAGCCAAAAATTAAACAAAACTTGTCTTCGATGACGTCTCAGTTTTTTGCTTCTCATTTCATAAGAAATCCTATGGACACGAAATACTCATGCGTTGGCTCTTGAATTGATACGCGTATTGAGCTCGTTTATTTCAATGTGATTTGGAATTCGTTTTGTTTTCGAAACACATTCGAGTATTTTTCCGAATAAAAGCTTTGCGCCAGCCGTTCGGCTGTCAGTTGCTATTTGGCTGCGCATCGCGGCGCAGCGCCTTCTTCTTCTCTATTCTCCGATTTGTTGTGGGTCGGGCAGTGCAGGCAAGCGGTATATAAGTGAAAGTGAATTGAACAGATCCTGCGAGTATTGCCATTAATAGCGAGTACTCTGAGTGATAATTCTCAAACAATAGAGGAGTGTGGAACAAGTGAGTGAGTGCGTAATGCGCATTAGAAACAAATACAAATTGCTGCCATGCTTGTGGAGCGTCTAAAAATAGACCCCGCCTGCACTACTATAGACATCAGACATCAAAATTAGTTGGTCCAGAAATAGTCAAATTATGTTTGGCTCGGTGTGCATACTCGAATGTGACCCAAATGAGGCATTGTTTATGTCTTGCGTCGAAAATTGAGCATCGGAAAGGTGCTGATTGATCGACTTAAAACCAAATTGTACACACGGAGTGTATAATTGGGGTTGTGGATAAAAACCATTTGGCCTTCAATTGTGAAAGTGAAATAGTATGCATGAAAATAAGCTGATAATATTTGAAAAATTTAACTAAGTATAAATCTAATATTCAATGAACAACTTGTTCCGAAATCACAATTTTTTGTTAGTTTCTTTGTTTTGTTACATTTCCTCCTTGTTAAACAAAAATAACTTCACGAGAATAACAATATTGATGTCAGGGACTCTTAGTGTTAATTGTAATAAGTACAACCACGTTGTTATTAAGCGTATTATCAATTAAATAAATTGTTGTGTACCGGATGAAAGATTGAAGCATAACTTGGTGCCAAAAAAAACATGAAATGAAATTAATAAGAAATCTATAATAATAATAGATGCTAAGTAACGCTATCAGTATCTGTTTGCTAACCTTTGCTGGCCCTCTGTTCGATGATAATCCTCGTACGTTCTACAGACTGATCTAGATTTCAGCTTCGAGTCAATCGTCTTATCAGTCGCCCTAAAAGCAGCCAAAACATTGAAAAGTTGAGTTGAGCAATTCATAATACCTCAAATATTAGGAATACTTATGAATGTTCAAGTAGTTTAATCCGTTTTCCATGAATGACACAGTTTTCATATACCATTTACTTTTTCCTATATTTGCAGGTGGCCCAGAATGAAAGATCTGGGTGTGTTTGCTGTTCTCTTGGCACTCATAGTCAGTGGCCAGGGCTACAGTAGCTACAGAACCAGCTACAGAACAAGTTCCTCATTCGGACAGCCCCAATCTTCACCACAGCTGAGTACCTGGGCCTACGGCCATTTGAATGAAGTGCGTGAATTTGCCAACCGATTGACACAGGAATATAATGCTATGTCCGCGGGGGGTAGCAACAGTCTGGCTCATCCATTGCCATGGAGTTGTAAGTTATTATGTTTTCAGAACCGAATTTTTCCATATATTTATATACGGAATTTGGTTTTATGTCAATATCTTTAATAAGTTTTGTAGTGTAACTAGCAGGTACCCAATAAGAGCGATGACTGTCGATTCTTACCGATTTTCTTTGCTTAATTTAATAATATTGTAAGAAGTTTGATCTCAAATTTTAAACCACTTTTTAGTCGATACCGTTTGGGAAACCTGAAAGTCAGTAATGAAGAGCTTGATATACGTTTAGAATTTTTTTTAATTTTATTCATTTCAAACTTGATGACAAAATTTTATGTTAAAGGCATTAAACTTCAAATAGGCTTTGCAAAATTATTGCCTTTTCACTATGTACGATGTAAGAATAATGAATTAGATGTATTGTTTCTTCACAGAATGTGAGACATTCATGTCGCAATTGATTTAAATGAATTGTGAATTGGACTGTGAATTAACTAGCAGAACGAATTTAATGTCGATAGAGCCGAAAAATTAAGTCAGTGCGCTTTGTTTACTATTGCGTAATTAAATGAAAAACAACGCGGCGCTGCACGCTTGCCCGTACAGACAGACGATCACGGCTAGATCGACTCAGATCGGCGACCTGATCAAGAATATATATACATACTTTATCGGTTCTGCTAAGCTTGTTTCTGCCTGTAACATACATACATTCACTCAAACATATATTTCAACACATATTTTAATTATAATTTGCAAAACTGTCATAGGAAGCGAAGCAGCAATGCTTCTTCTTCTTACTTTTTATGTGAGTCATGCTTTAATGGCTGCGCTGCAATGCCTGCACAATTGCGCTGTTTATATCTGCTATGGTTATACACCGATTTTCAGTATAGTTATGTAGTTATATGTTCAATATTACGCTCGTTATTGATCTTTTTGTGTTTAATTTTTCGATGGTTGTGTGGGTTTTATTGATATTGGACGTGAAGAAGGCGTGGCACACAATTGAACAAATAAACTTGATTTCCGTAAGATATGTACTTAAACCAATAAAAACGGCTGCTCTAGCTCTTCTAGTTACTGAGATCGACGCGTTGATCCAATCAGACGGACAGACAGATGGCTTTATCGACTTAGTCGTCCTGATCACTGTGTCCATTGACGTATAGTATACACGTTTAAAAAATGACTTACTTAGTTTCCGAAATCGTAGCGTTCATACAGACAGACGGACAGACAGAGAGGGCTAAATCGACTTAGCTCGTCACCACAGCAGCCATAATTTTAAAGCCTCAGATTTCTAATCTGGCAGATCAGTCGGGAGGAAGGCTACAGTCGGACGTGACCGAAATTAGGAAACCAATTTGTGCACATGTACATAAAAACACACAGAGGCACACACACAAAGCTATGCGCGTATGCAAATATCTTTAAACTAAGTGTATGCATGCGACATACAGGGGCCTCTGCACAGTCCAGCCAATTGTCTGTTTTGGGACTAAAAAAGCTTATCATACATACTTATCATATATCACATATTATGCCCCATATTATTCGTACCTAAGTGTGTCCAATAGCCCCAATCGCCAACATCGATGATTCTTCATTTTTGGTCTTCCGTATTCGTTGCTCCGCAGCGAATAATCACACAGACTAGTTTTATGTTTGAAAACTATTTATGGTATGAAATGAGGCGGGGTTTTAAGAAGTCTAGAATTCATTGCAAACAAATTGAATTATACACAGACAGGGCTCCAGTATCTGTGTACTAAATCATTATGTGGACTGGCAGGCAAATTCAAATTTATAAATATTAAATATTTAATTTCACTTTTACAGGAAGCTTTAATCTAGCTTTATTTCAGGTCACCAAGATCAGTAGATGTTCAATATACACTTTGCTTGAACAACTCACGATTTGAGGCCAAACTAACACCTTAATCGGTACATTTAGAGATAATGTAATAGATTTGGGAATAAACGACTATGTTTAGATTTCGCTAAACTGGAAAGAAATACATTTTTAATATTTTGTACTTTTAATAAGCAGAATTATTAGTTTTAGAGATAACTCGAACCATAAAAATTGATAATACAATGTGACAACATTGTTAAGTTATTGTTCCGCTTTGACAACATACATACAAATTTTTAACTTCGGAATTTTGAAATAAACATGTTAAGACCCCCATAATGTAGAAACTTTTATTTTTTTTTATACCCTGTACCCATTGAAAAATGGGAAATACAGGGTTATTAACTTTGTCAGAATGTATGTAACAGGCAGAAGGAGGCGTGGTAGACCCCATAAAGTATATATATTCTTGATCAGGAGGACAAGCCAAGTTGATTTAGCCCTGTCTGTCTGTCTGTCTGACCGTCTGTCCGTCTGTATGAACGCGTCAATCTCAGCAACTATAAGAGCTAGAGCAGCCGTTTTGGTTATTTTTGAAAAGTGTATACCATACGCAGAACAAGTTTATTTAATTTTTTGGATGCCACGCCCCTACCACGAGCAATGGCCATAAATATAATACATTGACCAATTTAAGACATATAAATCTATTAAAAAAAATCCTTTCTTTACGAACTGTGGATATGACTAATATCTACCAATTCTACAAATTTCAATTAAATCAGTCCATTTTTAAAAGAATTAGGTTTAATTAAAAATAAAGGGGGCGTGGCATCCGATTTTCGAAAAAAATGGGAAATAAAGGGTTATTATTTTAATTTAATTGTGATGTATATGTAAGTAGTAGTAGGCTATGCTACATATAATAGTATCCCGATATACCATTGGCCTCCTCGTCGTGTTCCTTGGGTATCGATTATATTTATTAATCGTTAGCTGATTCGAGCGGCGAAATAATATAAATAAAATATTTTTATTCAACATAAAAAGTTGGTATTCGGAATTTAAATAAAATTAGATTCAAAATATATTTTAAATAGAATACTGTACTAGCAAGGCTGATCTTTGGTACAGGGTATAAGACAGTCGGGCTTGCCCGCGAGATTTTTTTGTATATCATTACTGTAATAAATAATTTCTGCCTTAGTAAATTATAACAAGTTCATTAAAAGGAATCGTGTTCAGAAAAAAATAAAACCCAAAGCGAACATATATTAAATGACTCGTGGCTGCAGACAACGTTCGTTATGAAAGAGTTTATTAAAATGACGATTAATAAGTAGTTTAAATAAACCAGTAAGGACGGAGCTACAGTCGGACGCAACCGACTGTAGGAGACCCAGTACGTTGTGTTTTCTCCGCTGTTTCTTTTCCGATCGTAATGTAATTCACAGCATCGATGGGAATTGTCATAGACTACTTACATGCAACATCCCAAATCTTTAGCTTTAAAACTTGAGCTTTAAAACTGCAAACTGTTGCTAAATTAGTTTTTCGGTTAGCGGAGGAACGAGAGGAGTTATCAAAAAACCCATACTAACTTGATCTAATGGTTGCATAGGCGAACATAAATACCAAAAAATGGTATTTCTAGTCTGCAAGATATAGGTGGCTTCTCTGTCTGCGGTATCTTTGCTGTTTCTTTTCCGTTGGCAATGTAATTCACAGCATTGATGGAGAATGCCATAGGCTACGTTCATACCAAATCCCAAGTTTGTAGCTTTTAAACTGTGGCTGTTGTGGCACTTACATACATTAATAAAAAAATTGTTTGTTACATAACTTCGCTGTTTCTTGTCCGTTTGTAATGTAATTCACAACATCGACGGATAAATCTATAGGCTACGTATATTTCAAATTGCAAGTCTCTAGGTTTTATATTGTGGCTGCAGTGGCACATACACGCATTTTGGAAAAAATTGTTTTTGGCATATCTTCGCTATTTCTAATTTAAATCAAAAATAAGTTATAACATCGGTGGAGAATACCATAGACTACGTTCATGCCAAATTACAAGTCTGTAGCGTTGTTATTGTGGCTGCTGTGGCGCTTTTAGTTTTTGAAATTTTTGAGGTAGGTGTAGTGTTTTGATAATTCGCGTAGGAAGGAGGCGAAATATTAGGTTGTTTGGTAATGACATACCGGTTTTACATTCAAATTTCGCGCTTCGCTGTGAAGTCAAATATAATCGTATCTGGCAATGCTGTATATCGTTTTAAAATTGAATTTCAAGCAAAGAGTACAGTGTATTAACAGTCGAGCGCATCCAACTCATCTGGTCAATTCATTCTATATTATAGGTTTTTAGACCCTGTACTTTAAAAAAGTAAAAGGGTCTATTAATTTAGTGCAAATGACAGCTGTGTGTAACATCCAAAAGGAAGCATGGTAGACCCCACAAAGTATATATATTTTGACTCAGGACGACGAGCTGAGTTGGTATAGCCATGTCAGTATTAACACCTAGATCTCAGCAACTGAAAAAGCCAGAGACACCACCTTTCTTGATTTAGGTTGTGAGCTGTTGCAAGCACATTAAGTTGGTTTAAAACTTTTGATATCTCGCCTCCTCCGTAAATCATCAAAAAACTACACCAACCTCAAAGATCTCGAAAACTATAAGCGCTACTGCAGCCACAATAATAAAGCTACAGACTTGTAATTTGGCAAGTACGCAGTCTATGGTATTCTCCACCGATGCTATAAATTTATTTATTTATTTAATGTCAACTAATTGCAGTCGACAAAGGAATTTAGAAAAATATTAATTATATATAATCGTGTTAAAAAAAGTTACAATGTAAATATTGTTTAAAAGTAAATTTAAATGAAAATGAAAATTTGGGGATAAAAATAAAAGACAATAAAATGAAATAAAATAGGCTCAGCATTTGCTGCATGGATTATGGAAAACCCGGAATAACCCGATCAGCCCAGAGTTAGTGGTTAAATAGTAATAAAGGATTAGTCCATGATGCTAATTACGTTGTATTAGATGATTTAAAATAGAACATTTAATTGTGGAAATGTTAGATTCTGAATCAAATACTTGATAACGACGGTTATAGTCAGTACAGACTACCCGAAAAAGTTCATGCAGGGAATAGTTAGTACTAGGCCGTATAAAGTAGTTTAGTGGTGTAGGGTCATCAAATTCCTTGGACTACCGTTTGATGAATCCGAGGACCCGAAGAGCCTTACTGATTGTAAGCGTGATATGTTTGTCAAATTTTAGTTTGCGATCGAGAAGTAAACCTAAGTCATTTACTTCCTCAATTGTGGCAAGAGTCGTCCTGTAATTATCATCATGTAATTAAAATGTTTGGGCTGGCCCGTGCAAAATGACATCACCTTACACTTGGAGCAGTTCAAGCAGAGCTGATTAATCTTACACCAAGATAAGAAAGCATTAAAACCAGCTTGAAGTAACATACGTTAGGCACAACTTAACAGCGTCAGCGTACATTAGTATAAAATAGTTAGATAGCACTTAAGGAAGGTTGTTAATAAACAGGTTAAAAAGCAAGGGTCCAAGATGGCTACCTTGAGGAACACTTATTGGTTTAGATACAGAAAAGTTGAAAAGAACTCTCTGAGTTATATTATTTATATACTCAGAGATCCAGGCTAAGAGATAAGTAGGGAACCCGATTAGATTTAGTTTGTAAAGTAAAAGAGAGTGATTAAATTACACTGACTTCAGTTAGGCCTTTGACTCTGTTAATCACTCTCTTTTACTTTACAAACTAAATTTCTCTGAGTCTGCATTTTCTTTGGAATCCTTCAATTACAATGGATGTAAATTCAAGTAGGTTAGTGGTAGTAGATCTACGTTTCACACAACTATGCTGGGAAGGTTAAATAATCGAACTACATTAATGTTTCAATTAAGAAGTAACTATAATCTCAAAAGCCTTGGGAATCGCAGACCATATGGATTAAACCTTTGATTTAAATTAGAAATAGCAAAGATATTGAACAGATAATTTGACCCTGTACTATAAAAAAGTAAAAGGGTCTATTAATTTAGTGCAAATGACAGCTGTGTGTAACAGGCAGAAGGAAGCGTGGTAGACCCCACAAAGTATATATATTCTTGATCAGGACGACAAGACGAGTCGATATAGCGATGTCCGTCTATCCGTCTGTCTGTCTGTCCGTCTGTCTGTATGAACACCTAGATCTCAGCAACTAAAAGAGATAGAGACACCATTTCTTGATATGGAGGTTCTCCATTATCGTAAGCAGCACGAGTTTGTTTCAGATTTTTGATATCTCGCCTCCTTCATCCGCGAATCATCAAAAATCTACACCTATCTCAAAAATCTCGAAAACAATAAGCGCCACTGCATCCACAATAATAGCGCTACTGACTTGTAATTTGGTATGTATGTAATCTATGGTATTCTTCACCGATGCAACATAATTATTTATGATTTGAATGAGAAATAGCGAAGATATGCAAGAGACAATCTCTTTCACAATGCGTATATGTGCCACTGCTGCCACAATAACAAAGCTACAGACTTGTAATTTGGAATGTACGTAGCCTACAGAATTATCCATCGATGTTGTGAATTACATTACAAACGGACAAGACACAGCGAAGACAGACAATGTTTTATAAATGTATGTAAGCGCCACTACAGCCACAGTTTGAAAGCTACTGACTTGGGATTTGGCATGTACGCAGCCTATGGCGTTATCCATCAATGCTGTAAGGAAAAAGAAAAGGAAAAGAAACAGCGTAAATAGCGCAGACAGAGCAGCCATCTAGATCTTGCAGACTATAGTCTGAAATACAATTTTTTGGTATTTAGGTTCTCCTATGAGGCAATCACATCAAGTTGTTTGGGTTTTTTGATAACTCCTCCCACTCCTCCGTTAACTGAAAAACCAATTTAGCAACAGTTTGCAGTTTCAAAGCTTCAGTTGTAAAGCTAAGGATTTAGAGTATGACATGTACGTATTGAATGCTGTGAATTACATTACCGTTACGGTTACGTCCGACTGTAGCTCTGTCCTTACTAGTTTAACATATAAGGTAAAATATTAGGCTTCTTTTTAACATTCTGTTTACAATTTTGTGTTATTCAACATTTGACATAAACTTGACTAGATCTAGCTCCGAAATATTAGACAGACGGACAGACACGGATAAAGCGACTAAGCTCGCCCTTCAGATAAAGCTTATATATGTGTACTGCCACGCCTTATTCTACCTGTGTCATTCATTTTCACAAAGGTATTAGTCTGTTTTTATGTTATTGTTCATATGTAAAAATTATTAATTCATGAATTCCTTATTCTATGTTTACAGCAAATATTCTTCAGTTGAGCGGAAAGAACGCTGGCGAGTTAGATGCACTGTGCCTGCTGATTAGCCAGCAGTTGGTTAACGATATGAGACAAGGATTCATCAGCTATAATAATATAGCGCAGCCGGCATTTTTTGACAGCAAGGCGGGTGAGGCACTGGAACGGTACGCCGTGAGATCGGAGGGACTGCAGCAAACAGTGGATTTACATCCGTTCCAGCCAGTAGATTTGAGTAACTTCGATGAAGTGAAAAATTATGCTTATCCAGCTGAGGTGAAGGTAGTTAATGGTAAAACATACGTAGTGCATCGAAACTGTACAGAAGCTACCAAGTTAACAAATACTTATGAAAGTAATCCAAGTACTAGCCAGTTGAACACACATGAATATTACTCGCAACAAAACCCGAGCAAGCTAATGTTGCAGGGGTGGATGAGGGAACGAATGGAGCCCTCTGTTGTAGATTATAGATCAGTAGTCAGTGTGGATGGAAACAGCAGATTGCCGCCTTCCTTCAGTCAATTGAATTCAATGCCCTCCTTTAGCCAAGTAAACAATCCTACCTCCACTTCGACTGTAACTGTGAGACGCTTCAATAAGACAATTACGACTCATCCTGATGGCAGCAGCTCGATGGGTGGATCAGAGTCGCAGCAACGTTGGGTCGACGGCCAATTGGTGTATGATAATGAGCGACCCTTTGGACATTCTTCAGTACCGCGAGATGAACAATGGAAGCGCGAAGAGCGTGAGCATTTCTTTTGGTACCTGACATCCCCGCAGCGTCTAGAGGATTGGCAACATCAGCAAGAGGATCGATTACTCGGTGTTGTGCATCGTTACCATACCTCTTTGCCTACAATTCAAGAGTTCCACCGACGCGAATTGTCTCGATACCATGCCCTTCTAGGTCAATACCAAGCCCAGATACAAGATGCCAGTAACTGGCAGAAGCAAGAGCGAGGACGACTGGATTGGCTCATACATCAGAATAGTTTTACAATACAGGATTTCAATCGCTGGCAACATGAAAACACTGGAAAGCTGCGTCAGCTCGCTTTGAAATATGGAGTTCAGCAGGAACAGTTGCAACAATGGCAGCAGCAGGAATTGCAACGACTTTATGTGCACTTCAATCGTGTAAATGACTCACTAAGTCCTCATGTTCAGCCCACTCTAGTCGCCGACTCCAGTTCTCTAATTGTTGACAATGCACAAGAACAACAGCGCCTGGATGAACTGATCCGTCAGCACAATCAGACTATTCTCCAGTTGCAAAACTCGATACGCACAGATCAACAGCGCCTGAAGGATCTATCGCTCAAGTACCAGGGTGACATGCAAAGCCAAACCCAATGGTTGCGCGGTGAGGTCGCTCGTATTGGAGACCTGATCAAGGAGCAAAATGAACAGGTGACAAGACTTAGTACCTGGCAAAGCTCGGAGCGAGCTCGTTTGGAAACCATGCTTGCTCAGCACCGTGGGAGCCTAAGCGAGTTGCAGCAGCAAATGGCTCAGGATCGGAGTTACGTACAAAACCTTGCAGCCAAGTATCGCGTAGGCGTTGATGAGCTAGAGAAATGGCAACGGGAGGAGCTGCAGCGACTACAGTTGGTTGGACAGCAACAGCTGGAAGATCATATCAAAGATTGGCAGCTCGGAGTAAGCGCAAATCTGCGCAATATCATTGGACAGAATCAATTGACCATCGAAGAATTCCAGAATTCTATTATTAATGATCGTGCTCGCTTAGAACAGTTTGCCCGCACATACAAGGTACGGGTGGATGAGATTGAATCGTGGATCCAAAGCGAATTCAAGAAATTCAAATCAGAAGGTCTGCTTAAGGACGTGCAGCAGGAGCTGGCAGCTTGGCAACAGCGTGAAAGGGAACGCCTTCAGTCCCTGGTGCAGCATAACTCGTTGACCGTGGAAGAGTTAGAAACTAAGATTAAAAAAGACCAGGCGCACTTCTTTGAGCTGGCAAATACATATCACATTCAGGTATCAGATGTTGAGGAATGGCTAAAGAGAGAACTAGTACGACTGCAAAATGAGGGCCTTCTTAAGGCGGAAGCTCTCAAGGATTGGCAACTGGCGGAGCGCCAGCAGATCTCCCAGTTAGTTCAGCAAAATAAGTTCTCTATTGAGGAATTTGAAAGGAAACTTTTGGCTGATCGTGCCCGACTTAACGATCTGTCAAAAACATACAACGTCCAGGTCGCTGATATTGAGCAATGGATTCAATCAGAGGGTGATCGACTGCAACGTGAGGGACAACTGCATATGGAGACCCAACTGAACAACTGGCAGAAAATCGAGCGGCAACGCCTACTGGATCTTGTCAACAAAAATGATCTATCCATTGAGGAGCTGGAAAAGAGAATCAGTAAGGATCAGACTCATTTATATAGTTTGGCACAGCAAAATCAAGTGCGCGTGGAGGAAATTGAGCATTGGATCAAACAGCAAATCGACAAATTGCAGAAGGATGGACTTCTTGAAATGCAGAGGCTCCAGAATTGGCAACAGGAATGGCGAGGAAACCTAACCAACATGGTTCAAGAGCGAGACTATACTGTCGAGGAATTCCACAAATGGTTGCTGCAAGATCGCGCCCGTCTCCAAAGTCTAGCAATGCAACATAATGTTCAAATTGAGGAAATCGAGCAGTTTGTAAAGAAGGAGGAGCAACGTTTCATTGGCATGGGTCTGCTTAAACCCAGTGAACGACTTACAAACTGGCAGGAAGTGGAGCGTTTACATCTTAAGAATTTGGCTCAGCAACAATACAAGTCTACCGAACAACTTGAGGCACGTCTTCGTCAGGATCGTGAACTTCTAGAGAAACTAGCACGCCAGTACTCAGTTCAAGTTGAAGAAATCGAAAGCTGGATGAAGCAAGAGTTGGCTCGTATGCGAGACGAAGGTCAACTACAAATCGACAATCTTACCTCCTGGCAACTGGCCGAACGTGAGCGTGTGGAGGCTCTGCTGAAGCAGAACAAACAATGGAATGCCGAGGATCTTCAGGCTGAGCTCCGCAAAGATCGCGAGCACATGCAGACCATGGCCTTCCAGTACCACACCTCTGTTGAGGAGATAGAACGTTGGGTTCAATCCGAAATAGAGCGCCTCCAGCAACAGGGCAAGTTAAACATTGAAAAGTTGACCGCTTGGCAAAAGGCTGAACAACAACGCATTCTGTTGTTGCTGCAATCCCAATCAAACGTAACAATGGAGCAATTCGAGGCAAAGGTAAATTTATATGGCTAATATTTTAGAAAACGTTTTGTTTTTTTTAATACCCTGTACTTATTGAAAAATGGGAAATATAGGGTTAATAACTTTGTCCGAATGTATGAAACAGGCAGAAGGAGGCGTGGCAGACCCCACAAAGTATATATCGCTCATTTATCTGAAGAGTGTCCTAACTCGGTATTCATTTTGATCCAAAACGTTGGCAGGGCTATGGGAGTCATAAGTTTCATTAAGCGCTGGTCAAAGGAGTTCAACGATCCGTATACTACTAAAACTCTGTATACTGCCAGTATACTCTGTATACTACCCAGTACAGGGTCCACCAGGATAGAATTGAGTCGGTACAGAAACAGTTTCTTTTTTTATACCCTGTACCCATTGAAAAATGGGAAATACAGGGTTATTAACTTTGTCAGAATGTATGTAACAGGCGGAAGGAGGCGTGGTAGACCCCACAAAGTACATATATTCTTGATCCACGCCCCTACCGCGAACAATAGCCATAAATATAATATATTGAAAAATTTAAGACATATAAATCTATTTAAATAACTTCTTTCTTCTACGGACTGTGGAGATGATTAATATCTACCAATTTTGCAAATTTCAATTATATTGGTCCATTATTAAAAGAATTATGATTAATTAAAGATATTTGTTTTTTTTTTTTTAATTCAATTTTGATGTATATGTAAGTAGTAGTAGGCTATGCTACATATAATAATATCCCGATATACCATTGCCCTCCTCGTGGTGTTCCCTGGGTATCGATTAGATTTATTTATCGTTAACGGATTCGAGCGGCGAAATAATATAAATATTTAAATATTTTTATTCAACATAAAAAGTTGGTATTCGGAATATAAATTGAATTAGATTGAAAATATATTTTAAATAGAATACTGTACTAGTAAGGCTGATCTTCGGCTTGCCCAACTGTCATGTCTTGCGGGCGATAGTCCGCGACATTTTTTTCATTGCGTAATCATAATTGGGATACTAACACTCGCCTTCCTCCGTATCGAAGTAGACTTGACATCCAAGATTTGATCTGCGTATGGTGTTCACCAGATGCTTTTAATCTTTATATGGAGTTAGCCTGCTTGTACATGTGTAACCTCTGCCTCGTATAAAAAGCAAATTACACAAACAAATTGTGTGTATTTTTTCTCATTCCACTCATTTTCTGCCTACATACTTAGTATGTCGCGACAATCGTCGCTGCTCGTGAGCTCGTGATTTTTTCTTCTCCGAATTTCATACGCTTGTTTTTGGGTTTTTCCAAATATTTACATTGAGATAAATCAATTCTGTTTTTTCATTTCGATCAGAATATGCGCCATCGCGGGTCACTCTTAATTAGAATTAATATTCATATATATGACCAAAACGGCTTCTCTAGCTTTTATAGTTTAGGACAGACAGACAGACATGGCCAAATCGACTTAGCTCGTCTCCCTGATCAAAAATATATATAGTTTGCGAGGTTTGCCACGCCTCCTTCTGGCTGTTACATATATTCTAACAACGTTATTAACCATGTTTTTCCCATTGTTCAGTGTGTAAAGGGTATGGTAACATAAAATAAGTTGTTTTAATTTCACTTCAAATTTTACTGAATTAGTATTTTTTTCTTTACCATTAACAGGTTCAAAACGATAGACGGTTTTTACTAAACTTGGCTGATCAACATCATGTGAGTGTGATGGAAATCGAAAGTTATGTAAAACAGGTCATTGAAGATCTGCGACAAAAGGGACAATTTGAAATTGAGCAGCTGCAGTCATGGCAGCTGGCGGAGAGGGATTACATTAAGTCTATGATAGCCGAATACAAAAATGGACTTTCCACTGCTGAGTATGAACAAAAGCTACTGGCGGATCGAGTTCATCTAAATCAGTTAGCAGATCAGTACCGCCTGAATGTGGGACAAATTGAGGAGTGGATGATCTCCGAATTAAAGCGACTGAGAGGCAATACAGAGACGTCCCTGAAGAATCTAAGTGCGTGGCAAGTATCCGAGTTGGAACGCCTGCAGAGCCTACTGAAGGAACAAACTCATATCACATATGTCGAGTTTGAAATGGAATTACGGCAAGAGCGAGAACGTTTGCAGAAACTAGCAAATCAATACTCCGTGAACGTGGAGGAAATTGAGCAGTGGCTACGTCAACAGTTAATCAATCTCAAAACAACGGGAAATGCGAAGGTGGAGAAGTTGAGTAAATGGCAGGTTGCAGAACAGGAACGTCTTATTGAACTGTTGCTTAAACATCAGCAAGACTCGAGCTATGAAGAGGTAGAACGTGAACTAGTCAAGGATCATCAGCGCTTGGAAAGTCTCTCCCAGACAAATCATGTCAGCATTGATCAAGTGGACAATTGGCTACACGATGAGCTGCAACGACTTCAGAACTCCGGGTTGGTCCAATTCAAAGAGCAGACCCAATGGCAGGAGCAGATTAGCAATGGCTTTAACAATTGGCTCCAGCAGCAAAGAGACTCCACCAGTTATAAGGACTTTGTGGAGTTCCTCAAACGAGATAAAGCTCGCCTGAATGGCATTGTTAGCGACTATCATCTGACGGTGGAGCAGGTGGAGGAGTGGGTGCAAAAGGAAACAGCCAGACTGTCCCTAATCGGAGTTATTGAGAAGCCTCAAGATAATTTTAGTTACGAGGAAATTAATATTTGGAATCAGCATAAGGAGTCACAGCCATGGCAGGACGTACTTATGACACGTCTGCGCAGCGAAACGCGCTTAAAGCCCATGTCGTGGCAAGAGTTCAAAATGTATTTGATAAGAAATCGTCCTGCTCATGAGCAACTGGCTCAGCAGTACCACATCACAGTAGAGGATATACATCTGTGGCTTGAGAATTCAGCTAGGCAGTTAGCGAATGAGGGTCTGATTGTGACTGTCGAAGAGTGGCAGCTAAAAGAGCAAAAGTATATTCAAGATTTGATTAACGAACAGCTTCGCCGCAGACAGAAGTGGACAATTGAGGAGCTCCAGCTAAGACTGCTGAATGACCAGAAGCATCTGCTAGACGTGGTGCGTCAATATCAGATCTCCATTGAGGAGCTGAAACTGTGGTACAAGAATGAATTACAACGCCTCTTAAATCTGCAAAAGATCGAGTCTGGTTTCGGAATGCCGTGGCAGACTAAGGAGCTTGAACGTATCTATCAGACAGTGGTGAGACATCCGATTAATCGTTCGGCGTTAGAGCAACTTTTATTGCGGGATGTTAATTACTTGGCCACGCAGTACCATGTGACGGTAGAAGAGCTGCGTGTATTTATTCATGAAAAACTGCGGAGATTGTCAGACATGGGTCTGATTGTGGATGGCAGCGTTGTGGGTAGCGATTGGAAGGAGCAGGAGCGTCAACGTCTTCGTCAGATTGGCTCCAGTATCATCATCACCGAAAAGGAGCTTCTGGAATTAATTTCTATGGATGGCAATTATCAGAATGAGTTAGCTCGGCTCTATGGCGTCGGCCTCCATCAATTGGCGCCCGTTCAACGCATTCATGCAGGAAACATGGTCAAGGAGCAGCTACTAGAGCAGCGCCGCCTCAACGTGCTTCTCTCGTGGCAACAGAAGGAACGGGATCGTCTGTATGAGTTCATTGGCACTCAGAACATGACTCTCAGACAGCTACGCGATTGGCAGCGCCAGGATGAGCAGAAACTTCAGAGAGTCGCAAAGCAATATTTGATATCTCTGCATGAGTTGAAGACCTGGCAAATAAAGGAATTTGAACGTATCCAGAGTGTGGCTCGCTATTATGGAATGACATTGACTGACTTACATCAATTCCGAGATGAGGAATTGCGATACATGAGTTACTTGAATCATCGTAAAATACTTCAGGAATCGGAAGTTCAGAGCTGGGAGTCCAAGCAGCATTGGAGACTGCAAAAGCTGCAGAGTAAATACGGCAAGTACGGCCAAGAGCTGAGTATATGGCGCCGAACCTTGTATCTGCTAAGTCAGGGATTGATTGATCTGCCTGCTGACAATGGTAATGGTGGCTATGTGATAGATAATGGCAGCACCAATGCTACAGCGGTAAATAAACCGATATTCTCTAAGGATCGTGGTGATCAGCCACCGCATGTATACGAGGATAATGATGATGTAGACGAACCGGGTCTAGAGGGTGAAACTAAGGCTCCAATGCCGCTACCCCTTCCTATTCGATCCACTCCATCCCCTTTGCCTTCTTACCGGGGTGCAGCTGGTAGTAACGCTGGTTATGAATACCGTCGCACAGATTATACCGTTAATGTGCCCGTTGGCACTGTAACTGCTTCAGCTAGCGGGGGTCCAACAGGGTCCTCGGCCTCAGCCTCAGCCAAACTTGGTAAATGGAGTCGCGCTGCGGGTGAGGAGCGTGAGGACTTGAATCTATCCGATCTGGGACAACAGCAACAAGTGGACCTCGGTTGGAGTGAGAATCAAGAAGATGGTGGACAACAGCAACAACTAGAGGAAAATATTGATTGGAATCATTCTGATGCAGGACAACAGCCACAACAATTTGAAGATTTGGGACAACAACAACAGATAGAAGATTTATCCGGATATAATCATAGCTCAAACTACGGCCAATTGCAACAGGCACAACCTGTTGAAACAACGGTAAGAGAATTATAAAATTTGAGAATTGCCGAAAGTGCATAAATAAAAACTTATATAAATTAATGCATATTGATTTATTTTATTTAAAAATTATTTTAACAATTATTTTACTTTTTTAATCTTATTTGCAGCCGGAACCCAGTACCCTGAATAAAATTAAGGATAAAATAACTGGAATATTTGGCTAAAAAGAATTGATAACTGCCATAGACTTAAGCGAAAATAAAACGAATGCAATATCCCAAAACTAATTTTACAATAAATACTACGGGAGGTAAAATTTTTTCTATTGCGCCATAATAAGTCTCGATCGAATGTATCTACTACCAAAAATCTATTAATATAATTATGTGTAATACATACTCGCTTTATTAGCATGTTCCTTTGTTTACAAGTTTCCTAATAAACATTGACAATATAATAACTTGTTTCAGCTGGACTTTCTATGAAATTTTATTCTCAACCTGGAATTCATCGTCTACAAGGCAAGGGGATCACTTTTTTTTTACGAATTAGACGAGAATTCGATTTATCGAGATTTCTATTTCACGGGGCTCAAAAATGAAAGAGTCGAATAAACTGGGTTTTTACATTTCACATCAAGTTTACATATGTATTTAACTTTATTAAAATTAAACAAACATTATAAGTATGTACATTCATTTTTACGTTTTTCAAATTAAAGGAAAATTAAACAATAACATAAAATTATAATAAATATTATAATAATAATTCATATATGCATAGCGACATAAAGGCGGCATAGCTGTTTGAAAAATCTAACGGTGCTTTAACTACTAAAAATTCCCCTCGCATTACGATTTATAAGAGGTTACGAAACAAAATTACGATTTATAAGAGGTTCAATGTTCTTTGCGTTGCGCCAAATACTACGGATTAACGAGGGGACCAAAATGTATGGAATTTTTACGAATTAACGAGTTTTTTTCAAGGCGACAGAATTTTTTACGAATTATCGCGATTTTCGATTTAGCGGGGTACGAATTATCGGAATCCGACTGTACTATGTACATTATTTTAGTTCATTCGTTAAGTAAGGTTTTCAAAATTATTCAATTTATAACCCATTTAGAGTTCTTTGTATAATCAATTTATTTCCTCTTTTGGAGCTGTTGCTGTAATCTTTTAAGTATAATAAGGCACAAAAACGTAAACATAATTAAAATAACTAATGGCGGCTCCTGCTAAGATCGAATTCATTTAATTAAACGACAATCCAATTTGAATTCCCATTATCGTTTTGAAGACTTTCTTGGAATTATGCTTTTTTGTGTCAATTTTTGAACTCAGCGTTCCGAAACACTTCAGAAACGGATATAAAATTATAAAGGTCCCCTTCATAAAAATTTGTCGACCAGTGTTATTTAAAGAACTATTTATCGACTTGAAGCAATATCAAGTGAATTTCGGGAAATATCCTGAAAAGCAGGCTCCAGACAAACTGGGTAGTTTACCATTTTTACACCCTGTACTCATTGAAAATGGGAAATCTGTCTGTGCATTTGTATGAACGTGTCGATTTCAAAAACTATTAAAGTTAGAGCTGCCAATTTCGACATGTAGTTAGATAAATAACGTACGCAGTTCAAGTTTATTTCAAATGTTGGATGCAACGCCCCTGCCGCCTACAATGAATCAAATAAAATACATTCGCTAATTTAAGAACAACACATCTATTTACTTAAATTCTGTCTACAGTAGTTGGTAGGTCTACATCATACGCAGATGAAGTTCATTTCAAATGTTGGATGCCACGCCCCATTTACGCCCTAATCGACAAAAACCGAATAACAAGCGTATTAAACATAGAACGTTGGTATTCGGCATATATGTATACTCTCTTCAATTATATTGACCTATTGTGAAAATCTTATTAAAATCGGTCAATAATCGCAGGAGATATTAACGAAACAACATTGCAAGATTTGCATCGCTTGCCTATTGGCAGCGCTGCCAATAAAGCTGGCACACATAAAAAGGAAGAAGAAGAATGGCTGCAACGCTTCGTGTGACAGTTTTATAAAATTATGTTTTTCATATAGGGTACAGGGTATTCTACAGTCGGCCCGTCCGACTGATCTGCCCCGTCCAAATATTTGAATATCAAAACCAGAATGGGCGGAGCAGATCAGTCGGACGGGACCCGACTTTCTTATAACCTGTGCCAAAGCTCGCGCTGCGCGCTCGCAAATACAGTATATAATTTAATTAAATATTTTAAATATATTTTAATTTATTTATATTTTGTTCCAAATAACAACATTCTTTGTTCAATATTACGCTTGCTGTTTAGCTTTGTAGTATGTTCAAAAGTTCTCACAATCGCACAATTGACCAGCAGCGTGCTTGGTATCGCCATCTCTCTCGCACACTATTTCCAAGCGTAAGGCTGCTGAGCTGCAACGGCGTGTGCATGCAGTATTACGGCGCTTATACCTCCTTTGTTTATTAACCGATTTTAATGCGCTTTTCAGGACAGTTAAATACAATAGAAGAGAGTATATACACCAAATAACAACATTCTATGATTAACATTACGCTTGTTTCTGAACTGTTAAGTTCAACTATTGTGAAGCTTATATCTCCTGTGTTTCTTAACCGATTTTAATGCGCTTTTCAGGATAGTTAAATATTATACAAGAGAGCTTATGTTATTCAACTTTTTATGTTCAAAAACACTAGGTTGTTTGGGTTTTATTGATTTTTGGGCGTCAAGGGGGCGTGGCATCCAATTTTCGAAATAAACTTGATATGCGTAAGATAACTACCTATCTATAGCAACCAAAACGGCATTTCTAGCTTTTGTAGTTGGTGAGATCGACGCGTTCATCCAAACAGACGGACAGACAGACGGACATCGCTAAATCGACTCAGCTCGTCTCTGATCAAGAATATATATACTTTGTGGGGTCTGCCACGCCTCCTTCTGCCTGTTACATACATTCTGACAAAGTTATTAACCCTGTTTTCCCATTTTTCAATGGGCACAGGGTATAACTAGCCAAATTAGGCGTAAATAGCTAACGTTGTAATAGTGTTAGCAAGCACTCATTAAATGGGTTACTAGTATAATAATAATACCAAATCAGAAAAAGTTCGAACTCCTGCATAATTTTAGTTTGTATTTCAAATATGTACAATAATGGCGATTTTGTACTCCGTTTACCGTTGAAGTCTGAACCTCCTCCTTCTGTCTGTTACATACATTCGCAGAATGTTATTTACCCAGTATTTTCTAGTTTTTAATGAGCACAGGGTATAATACTTGGGCCTGCAACCCAAATAATACTGAAATCGAGTAGAGTAGAGTAGTAGGTATCGAAAGAAGTTTACGAAATCTTCTGCCAATAGATTCACATAAAGTTATTAACACTGTTTTTACCAAATTTTAATGGGTGCAGGGTATAAAAAGTTGTCCGTATTATAATTGAGATTCAAGTCAATAGAGTGAACATAAGATATAAATATAATTTCTAGTCATCAATGCTACCACTTTCTGTACTTTTATTTCAACCGCTAATATGACTCTATGCGGTAAATGTAATTTTGATAAGAGAGACTTTTAATAGACATTTAAATAAAAGTTAATGAACGAAAATTCACTTTAAAACCCCAAAAGAATTTCAAATAAAAAAGGATATTATCAATGTCAGCTACTCTTAGATTTGGAAAACTAATTTTACAAGATTTGCATGCAATTACTAATTGTACAGGTATTTTTTGCAAATAGATCTTGTATTCCTAATACACATTATTATTGAATACTTAAAATCTCCTTGTTTATTTAATCATGTCTACTTTTTGTATATACTATTTACATTCATTTTGTACTGATCAACTAATGTTTGCCTTTAATTCCGATCCAAAGTGTGATACCTGAAAATGTACACCGTCACTGAGCTCATCAACTGCCCTATTGAGAGCAGCACTGTCACCCATTCTCACACCTTCCCCTGTCTCCTGAAGGACATGATGCTTTAGTTGTTCAATTTGATGAAGTAGTATAAGGGTTTCCTCGTCTAAGTTGTCGTCCTCCTGCCGCAATTGACGTTGCTGTTCATGTTCCGCATCGATATCCCATTCAAGAGATTCGGGCGTGGAAATATGTGACCAGGAGTTCTGGGTTGAAGAACAACATGACGTACGTGTCAAGGAACCACCGTACCGCCGAACTATACGTGGCCCCATTGCCGGATGGCGCCCTTGTAAGCTGGCACCCATAGATGTAGTGCTTGTTAATGGGTCCAAGGAAGTTATTAACGGTGGAGTATCTCGTGGCTGTTGTTGTCGCTGAAGCTGTTGCTGCTCCATCAGTTCTTGCCGATTCTGATATTGCCTCAGCTGAGAGTATTCATGCTCCCATTCTAAATCTAAAGAGGAACTTGTCCTCGAATTTGTCATACGTGTGTTCCCTCCTTGCAGCACTGTATCTCTGCTGGGCGTTATAGTTGTGTTCAATAGCTTATGTACGTCCAAGTTCTGAAGTTGGATATCGGATAGAACGCTGCAAAAATTTGTGAGTTAATAATGTATACGAATTTTCGTAATGCTACTTACCTATCGTTTTGTAGTTTCGCATAGCAGTGCGGCTTATCCCAGTAACTGTCTAGAAACTGGGGACATTGATTCCTTCTCTTGAACTTCAGAATCCGATAGACAAGGCCACGTCGTTGATACCTTTCATTAGTAGTGGAAAGAAGCTCCGCTTCCGGTTCATCTGCTGCCGTTCTAGCCCTAGTTCGTGTTCTCGGTCGACGCCTGCAAGTAGAAATAATATATTTAGATGGGTGTTATTATGTTAGATATAGTCATATAATCATCTTTCCACTATTCAATCAATTTTTATATCCTGTGCACATTTTTTCAAATGTGGTAAAAACAGGTTTAGTAACTTTGTGCAAATGTATGTAACAGGCAGAAGGAGGCGTGGCAGACCCCACAATGTATTGTAGCGAACTTTGCCTTTCGTGTCTTGTTAGGCTTCATAGACAGGTTGGCCGAGCGGTGGCAATCCTTGTCAGGTTGGGCTCCGCATACGCAAGAAAAAGACAGCGCAGCAGGGGCAGCAGGAGCTGCGTATGCCAGCAAAAATAT
>JAWNNJ010000057.1:0-18734 GCA_035045125.1 Hypselothyrea guttata
AGTATCTGTTAGTCGATCAACCGCCGCACAAATCTCAATAAATCCCTTGAGCTGCAGCTTAAATGCAATTACAGCCGCTGGGGCAGCAAACACAAATCTAATTACGCATACGCCGTGTGGTGCCTCCGCTGCAGAGCATAACCGGTTCTGCCATTCATGCCGCAGCGAAGCCTGGCTTAATGCAGCTGCTGGCCAGGCCAACAAGTGCAGTCGAAAATAAGCACATTTTTGAATAAAGCCAGCCCTGCACTTAACCCCGCAGCCCCTCTCAACAAACGAACAACGTGCAACATCAAGGGGTAAGCAACCTGCTACATGCCACTATACTTGTTGTTGCACTCAATTGGCTTCTTGGACGGCAGCAACTTCCGCCTTGCGCTTTAGAACAAAATGCAGCTAAAGTTGCGGCATAAATTAGCTTTACCGTTATGCACTTAAAGAGTATCAAAACAAAAAAAAACAAAAAAACTGCAACCTCAACCATATAATTTGTGCGCAATTTGAAGACAAAAATCTGCTGATTTTGATGGGATTTGCTGGTGTGAGCCCTAACTGCAGCCTACACTGTTGCATGATTGCCCTGAGAGGCATATGCGAGAATGTTGTTCAAATTGATGCCGTTCGTAACAAATTATATATGAAATACACAGTAAAAATTAAGATGCGATACGGCATATGAGATAAAAGATATACCCAACAATATAGCCAGTAGTATTTTGCAATTCAGACTTATATAGGACAATAATTGTAGAATTCTTTGACAAACATAACGGGCACAGGTATTCAGTCGGACGTGCCCGTGTCTGTGTAATACCCTGCACCCTATATTTTGAATGCAATCAAAAATATATTTATAAAATATTATAGTATATAGTTCTTATAGTAACCAAGATCTTAGCGTTCTTGGACAGACCTACGAACAGAGCTAAATCGCCGCTCCAAATTAAAAATATTTGTAATCAATATTTTAAAACCAGCTCAGGAGCAAGAATGTGTTTTCATTAAATCGCGTTTGTTCAAAGAAATATGTTATTTTATTTAAATAAAATATTTTAATATTTGAAGTTAATGCCCCGTGGGATTCTATTAGATTTTATGTTATTTGCTAATTGTTCTCTGTGTATTAGTCAGTTTCTTGGTTTACTTGGTTGAAAGCTTAAAAGCTTTTTTTTAGGATTTAACTTTTACAGTTTGGGATAGAAGTTAATAGCTGCCTCGATACTTAGCTGCATCGTCAAGATAGCTGCCTGATATTTTCATTTTCACTTTTAGTATGAAAATAATTACGTTTGGTGCACCCAACTTAGCAGCCTTTTGCACTTAAGCGCCTCATATCGGCAGAATTTTTAATGGTTTTTTATGAAAATCATGTAAGTTAGCTGCGCCATCTATTGAGAACGAAGCAAATTTTCTTAAATAATTCGATGCAGTATGGCAACTCGTGCAATTTGAATTTCTGCGCATGTCCGTTTTTTCCTTATTGTTTTGATCGTGACTTTCGCTCTATACACACATTTTCAATTGTACAAATTAATCAAGATGTTAAAATCAAAGCGCGTAACTGGTTTAACAATCAAAGAAAAGCTGCAAATTATAGCAGCTGTTAAAGATAAAGTCGACAAAAAGAAACTAAGTGCCAAATATAGGTAAACTTTTTTTTTGTTCAAAAATTAAAATTAAGATAGCTGCATTTTTAAGATAGCTGCCTCGAAGTTGCGTGCAAAGTACTCGAGGCAGCTAAGCAAATTATACTGTATTAAATATATTTTAAAATCGAACTTTAAAACTGATTGAAAGATGTAAACGTATAAAAGGCTATGATAAAAACTATTCATAGCAAAACTTTGGCTTTTGAATAGTATTTTTCACACATTTGATATTTATATTTTCACACCAACTGAAAGCCATTAATTAAAAACTGTGACTAGCTAATGACTGCAGCTACAATTCCGATACTAACCAGCGCTTTTAGCAGATACAATAACAATAACAATAATAATTATTATGATAATGGAACAACAGCAACTGCATAGTACAAATGGCAAAAGGCAAACATGAGAACAGACGTCGCGACGTCAATAAAATGGCGCACAATATGGGGCTAACTATTTAAACAGCAAATTGAAATTAATGAGAAACATGAAGTAAAGCAGCAGCGAAGCAACAGCAACAGCAACAATAACAATAACAACAACGCCTTAGCAACAAATGCTTAACACTCTAACGGCCATTTTGCATAGGTCGAACGAACAAAGCGAATGCGAATAAAGCAAGAGAAAGAGCACGCAAGGAAGCACGAGCAGAAAGCAGACTCGACAACTAGATACACTCATTGCATTATATATATAAAGATATATGTGCATGGAAACAGTTCTGTACACACAGATGATCTAAGCGCTGATAAGAAATGATTAAGTTAGCTATTACCGAGCATGCTCAAGACAACTCGCTGCTGGCATACCCTGTAAAAACCCAAGTGAATTCAAAGTGTAAAATTGGTCAAAGTGCAATTTGTCACAAACCATTTTCAAACATTCAATAATATGCGATGAGTTTTCAAATTATCAGTTAACCAAGATATATTGGTGGGTAAAATATTGCTTATTTTTGACTCCTACAAAAGGGTCTATTGTAAATCTAGATGAACAGCTAGATCTTGCGAACCATAAGAATTAGAAACACAATTTCGTTTCTAAGGTCACTGATGAGAATGTTCTAGGCGGCATTCGAAATATAACTATCTGACCAAGCCAAATTTTTCCATTAAAAATCTCCCATTGCTAGACGTCGAGCCCGAATTTCTCACATTCAGTTAGAAACACAATATTTAGTATTTAGGTTCTCCTATCCTCTCCCTTTTCACCACTAGCCGCAAAGAACCACAACAACCACAATTTTAAAATAAAACTATATTGTGTAATATGGCTGCATATTGTAGCTTGTGGCATTTTCCTTCGATGTGAACTGCGTAACGATCGGATAAGAATCGGATAGGAACACGAAGATATACTACAGGCAATTTGCTTGATTGCGTGTGTATTATTAAAACACAAAGTTACATTCCACTGGAGCTCGACAGGTCTGATCCGTAGATTCTGTATTATTTTGATTTAAACAATTCATTTGGATTATTATAAAATAATACCTCGTCTTTCCAGTATTAAAATTTCACTACAGATATTTTTGTATATTTTTTAAACTGTTTAACAATGTTTTTATTTAATATAATTATTATTTTAGTTAGTTATAAGCTTTCATGAGTCCACAGAAGGAACAACCTGGCAGCTCTCTTAGTCATGCGAGTAAAAGTATTGAAAGCAACAATGCAAATAGAACTTTGCCCAGTTTTCATTGGTCAGCTAGAAGTAGCTCTGGGCTGTGGGGGCGGGGCAGGGTGGCTGTGCCAGGCGGGGGGCGAGGGGCAACGCAGTGAATGGAACGGAAACAAAGCGTGTGCATTGGACAGGGGGAAATTTCGCTATTACTAATGAGACGCAGTTGTTGGTTGGCTTTTCTAAACGTTTGCATCTGTGTCTGTGTGTGGGTGGGTGTGTATCTGCGAGTGTGTGTATCTGTGTGAGTGGGCTGACTGTGCGAATGTGTGTCAGAATATCTGTGTGTCTGTGCATATTGTATGACATAATTTAAATGAACGGATGACATTCATTACAATGCATTTGCCATGGCAATTGCAGTCAAATTGCGCACTCTCTCTCTCTCCCTCTCTCTCTCTCTGTCTCTCTCTCCGTGAATCCCCCTCCGCTTCTCCCCTCTCTTTACAACTCTGCTATGTTAATATCCACGTATGCAGTTCGAGTTCAGTCATGACCTAAACAAGTCGAACATTAACCAAGTCATCATCCCGTTGCAGTTACGCTCTAAAAACTACCGTTTTTGCCTTGTTCCCCCTATGCAAAAGGCGCCAGGGCAAGTACAGTTAGTTGGCTGTTAGTTAATGCAGCTGAAATAAGTCATATGCAAGGGTATCTCAAAGGTGCGCCAACTGAAGAGGGTCTTTGGGCAGTCACTCACCTGTGTCTTAACCCTACAACGACCCATTGCAGCAGCTGCCGCTGATAGCTCTAACTAATGCGCACTTATAGCTCTGAGCTCTGGGATAAAGCAGCTGGTTTAATTAATGAGACGTTGAGGATGCGGCACACAGGGCGTATGCGTAATCCAGAATAGCATTAGAAATTCAATTATAAGAAATATAGAAATATAAACCAACAATTTTAAACATAATTAAATTTATACTATATTATTTTATTCTGTTTCATTGTGCAATAATTGTAGTTTAAGAGGGTAATAATAATAATTGGTAAATTATTTGTATCTATTCATGTATTATAGAATATTTTACATTAATTTTATTTATATTATAATATTTATTATCTATAAACAAAGAGCGGGTAAAACAATTGATTCAATAAATAGTCTATTATTCTAAAATTGAATTGTTTTTAGTATGCACAAATTTAATTCAATTCGTCATAAAAAAAACTATATAAAGTTGGCTTTTTTTTTAGTTTTAATAGAGATTTACCCAGATGCTAATAGATTATTTATAATATTTTTAATACGTTTACTACTACAACTACTAATTTGACAGACAATTTACATTGAATGAATTTTAGTTAAATTAAATATAACTGAATTTGAAAACAAGTTTAAATATACTATGCACAAAATTTTATTTCTTTTTAATAATATAATAATTAATAATATTTGCAATTCTTTTCTGAGAAATATCCATATGAAACAGCTATCTAATCTAAGCAAACAAGCATAGTAGCTGAAAGATACTTTGGCCCACGAAAGTAACTAACGCCGTCGTTGTTGTTTTTCTAGTTTTTCTTTCTTTCTGTTTTTTAGCTGCCGCCATTGCTGTGCTGGTCGGACAGCCGATGGCAGGCGATGACGTCGTTGCCATGGCGGCGACTGCTGCTGCTGCTGCTGCTGTTGCTGCTGCTGTTGCTGCTGCTGCTGCTGCTGCTGCTGCTGCTGCTGCTGATGTGGCTGATTCGTAGTACAGTCATAGTGAGAGAAGGCAGCAGAGGCACTTTAGATCGTGCATCCATAAACTACGAAATTCCTTTTAAAGCGTAAAATGCATGGGATAGATACACACTAATACACTCGCACACACACACACACACACACACTCACGATGAGGCATTCAGACTGTGCGGATGCACAGACACACGAGGCACAGATACATTTGCAAGTTGTTATAATATCTATAGCTCACTAAACGCATCAGCTACTCTTGAGTATCTATTGCCGTATCTGTGTGCATTGCATAAGTATGTACCTGTATCTGTATATCTGTATCTATATCTGCATTTGTATCTGTATCTGTAGCGTTAGCTGTAGCTGTATCTCTATCTGTTTTACTACTGCCGTTTCAGCTACTAGAATGCATTGTTTGTTTGCTATTTGCCAACATTTTTGCGTTGACTTTGGCATATTGGCAAATTTTGCGGCTACCTATTATTGTTACTCTTAATTGTGGTTTGTATTTAATTAATACTCATTTATTTGCCATCATTCGACAACAAATTCTTGTGGCTTTACGAGTTTTAAATGCAATGCGGATAGCTTTACTCTTTACTTAGTTTTATCAATTTTGTTTAATTTATTATTTCGTTCTTTACTCATTCTTATTATTATAAAATATTTTATTGAAGTATACAATTTTCATAATATGGTATTATAATAGGGTATTATTACATTTTATACTATGGTAACAGGATTAGAATCCGAGTTTCAACCAAATCAGAATAGAAATCAAAATTACTAAAATTGTTTAGTTTAAAACAAATCGAAATAATACAAAGTAATGATATTATTTCATTCCTTCTACTACGCATTTTGTCATGTTTTATTTCTGGAGTCTGATTCTTTTTTTGAAGTATTCTAGAGTCTTCTTACTTTTTATACAAAATAATTTATGTTTATTTTTTTATATTTATTTCAGATGTATATTCCTAATGCTTCATGTAATTATACTTATAAATTATTGCATTAGTCACTAAACAGGATTACAAAAAAATATTAAAAATTTAGACAGATTAATATATTTTATAAATTATGGATTAAATTATAACTTGGTTGTTCGTTTAAAATATTGTTTTAAGTTAATAAATTACACTGGCCGACAAATTTTGCGAAAGTCGAGACCTTCAAAATTTTATTTTCGAATCAGAAGCGTTTTGGAGCGCTGATTTCAAAAATCGACATTAAAAAATTTTTTAACTCAACGTTTTCCAGATATCGGGCGATATATATTTGGTCGATGGTAGGTGCATATAAACTACCATAAAATCGAAACGGTCAAACCGATCATTTGGATATACCAAATAACGTGAAATTGATATATCTTATGATATTGAAAAAAAATATATTTTTTTTAATGGAGGTTACCAGAAAATTTGCGTCCGAAGTTGAAAAATGTTCAAGAAATCTGATTGCAAGTGCGGTAGTTTTCATGTAGGGAGGAAACTATGCGTCCAATCTTCTTATAATGTATTAAGAATATGTGGGGGCAACATTAGTCTTTCATTTCAAACCAAAATAACGGTGATCGGTTTGACCGTTTCGATTTTATGGTAGTTTATATGCACCTACCATCGACCAAATATATATCGCCCGATATCTGGAAAACGTTGAGTTAAAAAATTTTTTAATGTCGATTTTTGAAATCAGCGCTCCAAAACGCTTCGGATTCGAAAATAAAATTTTGAAGGTCTCGACTTTCGCAAAATTTGTCGGCCAGTGTTATTAATAGTCTGAAGGTGTGTGTGTAGTCTACTTTTGAATAGCGTTGCACTCTTAATTATCTTAATCTCTACGGGAATATATATTTTATACTTTTATTTATTCACTCAATTTCAGCAAATGTTTTAACATTTTAATCTCAAGAGTTTTTTTTATAGAAATGTAGACAAATGACAATAAAAAAAATTACTTTCCACTCAGCCTATCTACATATTTATCAACCTTTATAAACACTGCCAATAATGCCATTAGATCGTAATAAAAATATAGGGACGGGGCAGGTCAGTGGGACGGAGGCTACAGTCGGACGTAACCGACCGTAGGAGACCCTTTACTTTGATTATATGTACATACACTCTAAGCTACCTGCGTATGCAAGGCACACCACCCCCCTCTGCCTAGTGCGGCAAATTGTCTGTGGCATATGTTCGCTGTTTCTTATCCGATCGAAACAAAATTCACAGCGTCGATAGAGAATGTCATAAACTATTCAAATACCAAATTACAAATCAATAGCTTCAAAACTGTGGCTACAGCAGCTTTTTGCGGTTTGCGGGGGAAGGGAGGGAGGTATCCAAAATCCAAAACAAACTCGTGCTGCTTACTGAATAGCGGAACCTGAATCCCGAATATGGTGTCTCTAGCTCTTATAGTTGCTGAGATCTAGGTGTTCATACAGACAGACAGACGGACAGACAGACAGACAGACAGACAGACAGACAGACAGACGGACAGACGGACAGACGGACAGACGGACATAGCTATATCGACTCGGCTTGTCGTCCTGATCAAGAATATATATACTTTGTGGGGTCTGCCACGCCTCCATCTGGGTGTTACATACATTTGCTCTTTGCACTAAACTAATAGACCCTTTTTACTTTTTTAAAGTAAAGGGTCTAAAAATGCTGTCATTGGCAGGGCATTATAAATTACGCAAATATTTTGAAATTTGAGAACTGCTTAGTGCTTGCTTTGTAACACTAGCAAAAAGGCAAAAACAACAGCAAATACAGTAGAATCCGGTTATAGCGACTTTTAAGGGACCGACGATTTTACGTCGTTATATCCGGAAGACAAAATCCATGATTTTGTTTCTTTTTCGTATTGAAAAAACACAAAATCCTTGATTTTGTTTGCTTCTTTTAGCATTGTTAAAGAAATCAAATTTTCCTCTTTGAAGTTTTTTTTTGTTCGGCACGTCGCAATATCCGGTTGAATTGTGAAAAATCTCGTCGGTATAAGCGGTTTGTCGCTAAAAGCGGAGGCCGTTTCATATAAGTTTGTATGGGGACCAACCAAGCCATCGAGTTTTCGACGCAATAACCGGACGGACGCTATAAGCGGCGTCGTTATAACCGGATTCTACTGTACTAGAGCTCAATTGCACATAGGGAACTTTATTTTTCATTAGACCCTTTACTTTAAAAAAGTAAAAAGGGTCTATTAGTTTAGTGCAAAGAGGAAATGTGTGTAACACCCAGAAGGAGGTGTGGCACACCCCACAAAGTATATATATTCTTGATCAAGACGACAAGCCGAGTCGATATAGCCATGTCCGTCTGTCCGTCTGTCTGTCTGTCTGTCTGTATGAACACCTAGATCTCAGCAACTATAAGAGCTAGAGACACCATATTCGGGATTCAGGTTCCCCTATTCAGTAAGCAGCACGAGTTTGTTTTAGATTTTGGATACCTCCCCCCCTTCCCCCGCAAACCGCAAAAAGCTGCTGTAGCCGCAGTTTTAAAGCTATTGATTTGTAATTTGGTATTTAACTAGTTTACGACATTCTCTAACGACGCTGTGAATTGGTTCGATCGGATAAGACACAGCGAACATATGCCACAGACAATTTGCCGCACTAGGCAGAGGGGGGTTGGTGTGCCTTGCATACGCGGGTAGCTTAGTGTGTGTGCGTCTGATTGTGTTTGTATGTACATATACTCAAAGTAAAGGGTCTCCTACGGTCGGTTACGTCCGACTGTAGTCTCCGTCCCACTGATCTGCCCCGTCCCTATATTTTTTATTTAAATTTGTTTTCATATTTTCATTTAGTCTTTCCCCAGATTTTCTTATTTTCTTATATTTTTATTTTTTCAATTTTAATTTTATTATTCTTAATTTTAATTTGTAATTTAATTTTTCTTGGCTGACTGGTCTTAGTCGGTATTTAAATAAACAAATAAATAAATAAATAAAAATAAGTAAATAAGAAGGAATGGACCACACTAGAAGAAATCCACCTAATGGGACAGCACACCATACAGTGGTACACTGATGGATCTCTCACACAACAAGGAACTGGCCTTGGTGTGACTGGACCGCGTGTCAGGTATCACGAATCCTTGGGAAAATGCACCAGCAAATTCCAAGCTGAAGTATGTGCCCTTGGAAGGTGTGCTGAATTCAACATCGATCGCGGCTACAGCAAAAGGGACAGCTCTATCTTTTCCGACAGTTTAGCCGCCATAAAGGCAGCTGCACTATAACCTCCAAGCTTGTGGTAGAGGTCAGGGACAAACTTGACCTGCTTGGAAGATACAATAGACTCTCCCTTAGATGGGTTCCAGGAGTATACCTGGAAATGAACTTGCCAGGAAAGGGGCGGAGGGAAATATGCACGGACCTGAACCGTTCTGCGGCATAGGCCGGCATACAATACAAGAAATGCTACGTATGGTGGAACGACATGAAAGAGACGAATGCTGAAGAAGCTGAAGAAGTGCTCGTCTTTGTTCGATGCATTGCACAGTGGTTGCGCCCATAGGCCTTAAATTAAAAAATAAAAAAAAAATTTCATCGCGAGAAGTAGCAAAATCGTCTCTAAAATATCCAAGCTTCTTATGCTAAACGGATTTGAATTTCAAAGTGGTAAAACTTTAGTTAGAGTGGTCGTAATTAAATAAGTTAGGATGCATTTTGAAGGTGAAGGCACGTGAAGGCATGTATTTATTGATTATTTTTATTCGATCGATCAATTGTTTTTTATATATATTTTATCAGTGTTACCTTTTTTGGTGTAATTAATGGACGTCTGGTAGATGTTTACTTAAAGTTTTAGTTGATTTGCCCCGAGTTCCCCCAAAACGATTAATACCATATTATTTATCAATGTTTTTTATGTTTTAAATTTTACAACTGTAAAGCGACGTATAATTCGATAACTGACCGACCAACGACTTACTCACATATACAGACAAATTTGACAATTTTCGTTTCTAAGGTCACTGATGAGAATGTTATTGGCGGCATTCGAAATAGTACTATCTGACCACTGCCATAATTCCATTTAAAATCTCCCATTGCTAGACGTCGAGCCCGAAGTTTTCACATTCAGTTATTTATCAATGTTTTTAGTTAAAAATAAAATTTATTCCAGGCGCTTTAAAGTGCTAGTTTTTGAATTTGCAACACAATCGGCTTTAATTACTAAATTTTTGCGATGTTTTGTAGCAAGCTTAACATCCATAACTACGGTAAAAGTTTGTTTTTAATAATACAACCAGAAAAGTAATTGTAAAATATAAAAATAATTGAGTGTTCTAATCAATATTTTGAGATGAAATTTTAAAGTTGAGCTTTTGTAGACCATATTTACATTCAAAAAAAAATCCCAACTTCGTACGACCATTATTTCAAGTCTGCGTGTTAAAGGGTTGTATGGGAGCTATAGGATATAGTCAGCCGATGTGGCCAATTTTTTTTATAATATATTTATATAATTTTTTTAGATTTTTGGTGAAAATTTCATAACGATATCTCTACTAGAAGTATTTATGGCCGCGGCTCCATACAAGCCCGACCACAGTGCATTGTGCTGATGGAGGTACTATAGTTCAGAAGGGTGTGCAATAGATCTTCTTAGGCCGCGGTACATTTGTCCCAACAATAATAATAATAATAATGGGTACAGGGTATAAAAAAGGTATATTTACCTATGATTGTAACGCTTGAGCTTTTGTAGACCATATTTACTGTCCATATTGCCTTTAGATACTGGCAACGATTCCAGATTTGCCATTAGCAGATTTATGGAAGATTTCAATTCTTCGATATAAAGCGATTCCATTTCCTTAAGCACAAACTTTGGCATCAATTTGCGATTCTTCTCCATTTCGCCCACACGTTGCATTCGACCATCCAGCTCTCGTCTTATCGCCGCCGCTTGCTCATCGGCTGAATCAAGCTAATATATATATTTTATATATATTACGTATATTATTATTTTATTATATAATTATTTTCTATTTTATTTTCTATACATGTTTACATGTATTTTTGATTTCATCTAAATAAATATTCATGCTTACTAAGGCTGGGCTTCGATTCGATCCAATCGTTTCTTTTTGTCGGCGATTAAATCGATACTTTTTTTTGTGAGAATCAATTTTTTCAGGGTCTGCTACTGTCGGTTACGGCCCTGTTTTAGGCCCTGTACTTTGAAAAAGTACAAAAGGATCTATTAACTTAGTGCAAAGAGGAGATGTGTGTAACACCCAGGAGGCGTGGTAGACCCCACAGGAGGTTCCCCTATTCAGTAAGCAGGACGAGTTTGTTTTAGATTTTGGATACCTCCCCCCCTTCCCCAGCAAAAAGCTACTACAGCCACAGCTTTTAAGCTATTGACTTGTAATTTGGTATATGTACAACTAGATTATGACATTCTCTATTCTGTGAATTTCGTAACGATTGGATAAGAAACAGCGAAAATATGGAACAGACAATTTGCCGCACTAGGCAAAAAGGGGTATGTCGCAAGCACGCCCATACGTAGCTTCCCTCAAGTGTACGAGCTGCTCTTTGAAAAAGTGAAATGATGATAATATGATGAAATTTACGCTAATTCTAACTGTTTATGAATTAATTAGTGGTTGTAAACCAAGTACAGGGTCTCCTACTGTCGGTTACGTCCGACTGTAGCTTCCGTCCCACTGATCTGCCCCGTCTAAATATTTTTTTTATGTACTTATTTAATCGATTATTTATTTTATTTTGATTAATCGATTAAATCTATATTTATATCAAAAAATCAAACCCAGCTCTAATACTTACCATCAATGCGTTAAATAGAATTTGATGCTCAAATTTCTTCACAGATAATATCTGTTGAAACATGTCGTAGAGCTGCTCCTTGGATAGTATAAGCTCGCTATTTAAGGACTGTTGCATGCGTGAAGGTCGTTTGGTGTCTTCTTCTCCGCTGCCCTTGAGGATAATGTCGAATTTGGCCATCCAAGAAGTTAGAACCGTTTCCTTGCTTAGCCCATCAATCTCCGGCAATGATCTATATAACCAAAAGCATAAGAAATTTATAATAAAAGCCAAAATAATATATTTATCGATTACCTCACGCGTTTTTCGATATTATTGCGAAAAACTTCACGAAAATCATGCTGCGAACATGCTCCGGATTGAACCATTTTCATAACACGCTCCGATTTCAAGAATACGTCATGATAGCTCTGCACTGCATTCTGAAATGCCTCATCGGCCATTATTTGGGTTTCTCCTTTCAAGAAAGACTAAAGGAGAGAAACGATTTTTCATTCAGTCAATATCATGAACATACATATATACAGAATCGGTAGAAAATGCCATCAGCTACGTACATGCCAAATTACAAGTCTGTAGTTTTAATATATACAAGCATTTTGACAAATATTGCCTGTTGCATATCTTCGCTATTTCTGCTTAGATCGTAATAAAATTTAGAACATCGGTGGTCATTAGTTTCAATATTGTGGCTGCTGTCAGCGATTTGTGTGGAAAGGGGGGGAAGATATCCATAATCTATAACAAACTCATACTGCTTACTGATCAGGAGAACCTAAATCCCGAATATGGTGTGTCTAGCTCTTATAATTGCTTAGATCTAGCTATTCATACCGACGGACGGACGGACGGACATACTCAGATTCGTAATAATATTGTGGAAATAGAATAGCAATGCTATTCCTATCATTCCCCAATTCGCACGCATATATTGTAGACCACAATATATTTTAGTTTAGTTCCAACTCCAAAAACATATAATAAATACTTATCTTATGTGGTAAATCTATATATTATATTAATTATAATATATGTCCCACATATATTTTGGGGGCTCAACCTAAAAGAAAATGGAAGCAAAATTCGGTCGAGTCTTAAGTAAGCCACATATATTTGGAAGCTCAACCGAAGCTAAAGTAAGAAATTTAGGGAAAATACAAACGGCTAATTGAGGAAGTAGTTGAAAATGACATTGATAAAGAATTAAAATACGAGAAACAAGATGACAAACAGATAGTTCAGGACAAAGTAGTTCAGTTCTATAGTACACGGACAAGCGGGTTCAATTAGGCATAAATTCAAATCAAAGGCCGATCATGAAAAGAATGATATATAATCGACGACGGAGAGAAAAATTCACGCATAAATATAAGGACATGGTAACGATTATGACACTATCATTATTATTATTAGATGGTGGTTTGAAGCTAAAACCGATGAATTTGGGTTCATACCTAGTTGGAAAAGTCAAAGCAAGAGATGAAATTATGAGTGATGCAACATTCTCGGATAGGATTCCGAACATTGAAGACTATACGGAAGACTCCTGCGACAGAATTGAAAAATGGCAATGATGGATGATCTTATGCTGACGAACACTGAATTTCCCAAGGAATATGATCTACCGATGTTGATGTAACGATGTTAATGTAAACGTGATTTAACAATGATGGCGTAGTGCTACTTATAATGAAGTAATGATGATCAAGTAACAGGTGGGCTGATAAGTCCCCGGTCTAACAAAGAAAAACACATTTTTTTTTCAAAATTCGTTTTTATTATTCAACATAGTTCCCTTCAAGAGGGATACAACGATTATAACGACCTTCCAATTTTTTGATACCATTTTGGTAGCACTCCTTCGTAGTACTGCACGTTGTTGTTTTTGGGCAAATGTGAGCTCGCGCGGCACCCATTTTGCAAAGAGCTTCCGCATATCCAAATGTTGATGCATGATATGACCAACACATTCTTTTGATATCTTGAAGGCCTCTGCTATCTCGATCAACTTTATTTTACGGTCATTCAAAATCATTTTGTGGATTTTTTTGATATTTTCGACGGTAACCACCTTTTTCGGGCGTCCACTGCGTTCACCGTCCTCCGTGCTCATTTCACATTATCAAGCCAAGTTTTCGCTTCCACTGTATTTTTTCCCTTCAGAAAACAGTATTTTATCAAAACACGAAATTCCTTTTTTTCCATTTTTTTCACAATACCAAAAGTTGCTTCACAAAAGACGCTCTATCTCACAAACTAATTGACTGACAGACGTCAAATTTTGACACGAATCATTTGAAGGTTAGTACTATATAAAAATAATATGCATTCAATACTAGCGACGCCATCTATGTGTCAGACCGGGGACTTATCAGCCCACCTAGTAGTGATCATGTAACGATGGTGATGTAATGATGAAATTACAATGATATTACGGTGATGAAATAATGATGAAGTAATGATCATGTAACGTCGAAGATGTTACGATGGTATTACAACGATGTGATTATGATGAGTATGAAGATTATGATGGCTATGAATATGACTATGATGACTATGTTAATGATGACCATGATGATGATGACTATGAATATGATTATGATTGTGATGTAGAGTATTCGGGACGAATACTTGTAGGATGGCCGAGTTTTGGGAATAGGATAGCAATGCTATTCCTGTCATTCCCCAATTCACACGCATATATTGTAGAACACAATATATTTTAGTTAAGTTCCAACTCCAAAACGTTAAACATATAATAAATACTTATCTTATGTGGTAAATCTATATACTATATTCATTATAATATATGTCCCACAATATGAACATAATTGTACAGTTTTTTGAGATATTACCTGAAATCTTTGTGTGATTATCTCCAACTGTTGTTTAGTTATCTTTGGTTGTCTTTTGGTCATATCAGTGGGTTGTTTAGCATTAAATGGATACGATATACAGCGCGATATAAATACATATAATTGTATGCGACGCTTTCGTTCTTCTTCCTCGCGTTCGTGTTTTTCCTACAATCAATAAATAAATAATGAATAATAAATAATAAATAAATACATAAAATAAATAAAATAAATGAATAAATGAATAACATAAATAAATAGAATAAATAAAATAAAAAATAATTAAATAAGGAAATAAATAAATACAATAAATATATAAAACAAAAAAATAAATAAAAAAAAAATAAAATAATAAATAATTTTAAAAAATTTTTTTCTATTTATATTTATGCTCCATTTAAATGCAAATTTGTTTAAACTTACATGGGGATCCCCGGTCTCATTTTTGTCACTGGCAACTGACGGCGATGGCGATAATGGGCGTGGCAGCGAATTGGCACGTGAAGACCCAACGCTTTGATTCAATGTCTCTTGTGAAATGCCACTAGATGACGATAGCAATTTTTGATTATTATTACATTGGCCAGTTACCTTCTGGAACGGGGAATCTCTACTGCTGCTGGTGCTTGGAGCTTGAATTCTTGGTATAATACTGTGATTAGCTTTATATTGATTATGATTCGATGCTACACCACAAGCACCACCAGCCTCAGTTTTTGGTTCGTTGAAATTTGGGTGCAGATATGACAATTGGTGATGCTGATTTTGATTCTGATTTTGATTCTGATATTGATTTTGATTCTGATTTTGATTTGGATGCTGATAATCATAGTGGTGTTGCTGATGTTGATTCGCTGTCGGATGGCCCAGTTGCCGTATTATAATTCTACTATTCTGGCCAGATATCGCTCTATGCCGAGTGTAATATATATATATATATATATATGTTTATTATATATGGTCGACATGGATGTTTTGTTTCAGAGTTTATTTTATTATATATTTTATATTTGTTTTTATAATGCCAATATCGTTTTAAATGCAAAGCATCCACTCAACAGTCGATAAAAATCGATTTTTATAATTTATATATATTATATATATTTTGTATTATCATTTTGTATTCATATAATTTCGGTTTTTTTTTGTGCATAGAGTTTTTGAAGGTGATCGTCGAAACCAGAGAAAAAATGTTTGAAAATGAGTTAATTTTTGAAATTGAAATAATTATACAGTGGACATTAAAAATTATCTCTAATTATGCACATTAAATAAAATATAAAAATTAACAATATTAATACTATTTGACAAGTGCTTTCTGAATGAATTTATAATGTAGAATTTATAGAGCTAATTTATTATAGAGCTTTTTTATTAGTTTTGGGTACAAACCTTGGTATACCATTATTGGGCACTTCAAGACCCCCGGCATCTACATTAAACTGCGCCTGATCATTTTTTGTAGATCTTTCCACTCCATTTCCAGCATCAAATCTACCTCCAGTTGAAGCAGATGACGATTTATAATTACCGGTGGAATCACCATTATGTATATTGGAACCAGATGGGGGTACAGCAGTAGTCCCTGATCCCCCAGTTGTTGAAGGTCCGGACGCCAGTGTAGCAGGCTTATGGGGAGGTACAACACGCCCCTTACTTTGGGTATTCACGACGCTATCGTCATCGCCCTCCTCCTCACTAGAGCTGGGATCGATCATCTTTAGTTATTTAACTTCCCAGTTTGCGACTTTAATGAATCCTAAGAATAAACATTTATAATGTAGGAAATGTGCTTTTAATTTCGTTTATTTCATTTAATTTAAGTTCACCGATTTTAATATATGGGTTATATATGTTACATAGAAATCGTAGAATATAAAATACAAATACATCATATATGTATTTATTTACGTACTTCGAAAAAGTACAAAAGGGTCTATTAATTTAGTCATTATAGACACCGAGATCTCGCAAACTATAAGAGCTAGAGGCACAATTTTTTATATGTAGCTTCACCTATGCAGTAGGCAGATCAAGATTGTTCAAGATTTTTAATACCTCTCCCCCTTCTCCAGCAAATTGCAAATAAAAAACCATGTACACATATGGACAGAATAATTCGTTTTTTGTTTTTTAATCTTAAATATTTTATTTATTTTTTCATTAATTTCAACGAATTGAAAGTGTTTTCAAAACTTATAATATTGGTGATTAGAAAAAATTAATAACGTTTTCACTAAGCCATTATTTAAAAAAATAATAATAAATATTTCCTTAGTTGCGCAAGTTTTGGCTGTACACAATAATAAAGATTACATTTAATCGAAATATCATCATTAATTGAAAACGAATCACAACAAGTTGTAGCATCAAAAAACAATTAAGTAAAACCAGATAAAACGGTAGCTTAATACCGCTCACATCAAACTCTTGCCATTGTCACACTCCAGATCCACAAACTAATGGCTTTGAATTATAATAAAAAATGTCGCGCGCTCTGCGCGCTCCAAATAACAGTCGGGCAAGCCCGACTGTCTTATACCCTGTGCCAAAGCTCGCGCTGCGCGCTCGCAAATACAGTATATAATTTAATTAAATATTTTAAATATAGTTTAATTTGTTTATAATTTGTGTTCATTAACCAATTTTAATGCGCTTTTCAAGATAGTTAAATATAACAGAAATAATAGAAAAAAAAGATTTTTCCGAATACCAATATTCTACGTTCAATATTACGCTTGCTATTTTACTTTATATGTGCAAATATTCACACATACAAACAGTGCAAGTGCGTACCAACGTGCTTAGTATTGTCATCCCTCTCGCACGCTATTCCCACACGTATAGCGGCTGCGCTTGCAATGCGTGCAATATTAGGATGCTTATATCTCCTTTGTTTATAAACCGATTTCAATGTGCTTTTCAGGACAGTTAAACATAACGTAAGAGAGTATATATTCATCAATAACAACATTCTATGATTAATATTAGGTTGTTTGTTATTGACATACCGGTTTTTACATTCAAATTTCACGTTTCGCTTGTGAAGTCAAATATAATGGTATCTGGCAATGCTGTATATCATTTGAAAGGTATTGGCAACACCTTAAAAATGACATATAGTTTGTTTACATGAGCTTCCACGTTAAAAAATTACAATTGATTGAAATGGAGTTCACAAACGCAGAAATTCGGGCAATTTTTAAATTTTATTTCGCACAAGGAAAAACTGCTGCGGAATCTCGCAGACAGATTATTGCTGTCTTAGGAGATAACAAACTTTCGATAAAAAATGCCGAACAGTGGTTTAGGCGATTCCGAAGTGGCAATTTTGATACCGAAACACCCAAGCCTTCCGAACGACCAGTGACCGTTGTTACGGATAAAATCATGGAAATAGTGGATCGAGATCGTCATGTGACTATTAGAACCATCGCAGAGGAGCTGCAACTAAGCACGGAAACCGTCCATAGGCATTTAAAGTCGAGAAATTTAAAAAATCTTTGTTGCACCGTAATAAACTCGACTCATTTCTGGATCGGTTAGTCACTGGTGATGAAAAATGGATCACATATGACAACATAAAGCGTAAAAGATCCTGGTCGAAGCACGGTGAGTCGTCTCAAACGGTGGCAAAGCCAGGACTGACGGCTCGGAAGGTGTTGCTGAGTGTATGGTGGGATATCAAAGGAATTATCCATTATGAAGTGATGCCCTATGGCCAAACCATCAATTCTGACCTCTACTGTGAACAACTAAGCACGGAAACCGTCCATAGGCATTTAAAGTCGAGAAATTTAACAAAAAAGCTCGAGAAAAAAACAAAGAACCCCATACATCTTTGGTGACGCGTAACAAGCTACGGGAGCTTGGTTGGGAAGTGTTAATGCATCCACCTTACAGTCCGGACATTGCCCCAAGCGATTACCATCTGTTTTTGGCCATGCAAAATTTTTTCGATGGACAAAAATTGAGTTCAAGGGAGGATTGTGAAAATCGAATCGCCGAGTTTTTTGCCAGTAGGGACAAGGACTTCTTTAGGAGAGG
>JAWNNJ010000058.1:0-116909 GCA_035045125.1 Hypselothyrea guttata
CTAAACTAATAGACTCTTTTACTTTTTTAAAGTACAGAGTCTAAATATTGGGGAATTTTAGATAATTTTAATAATGCGAAAAAAGTTTTTATTTATTATGACTATATCTACTCAATATGTTTTTATTCAAAATATGGGCGCTCAAATTATATATGTATATTATTTCATTACGAGTTATATAACTGTTAAGATCTATAAATAGCTTTTGAAATATTTAAAAATTGTCCGTGGTTTCATTATTTAATCAGAAAGTCTAAAGTAGCTCGAATATGGAGCATATCCCATTTCAATTATCTGTGGCGCCATAAAATTCGTTAAGTGAACCGAAGGGACCCAAAAAGATCTTATTTAGATGTTGTTCGATATCAGATGTGTTTCCGCTGTTGCAAGTCACCTATTGCATGCCCCTGGCTTTGAATTGATCTACGGTTTGGGGTTAATTATAATCTAAGATGCATTGTGACTGGTATCTCACGTTGATGAGCTTCCGCAGAGCAAAAGATGCAGATACAAATACAAAGTACACCCGACGGATGCGGCAAGTATAACAATAATAACAGTCGTAATGATAATAATCATAATGCAATTTCATGCCGCATTTTCCACTGGTAGATTAATTCTTATATAACATAAAGAGTTCGGGAAATTCAATTGTGGTATATATTTGCTATTGATTGATTAACTGGAGAGCTGTGAAAATTGACATTGCTCGTTCGCTTGACGCGGAGAAAATCCATTTTAATGTCATGCCCAATCGCAGACTTCATCTGTTTGATATGTGGCCATATAAACAGCAGCTGTTGTGGATGTTGTGGATGTTGCAGTTGTTGCAGTTGTTGCTGCTGTGGCAACTCCTTGGGCGGCAATAACCACTTTCACAAAACTTTTTGGCCATTCGCCAAGACTTGCCCCGCTTTGATCGGTGAAGGCAGCGTCTGCCATTCTTATTACAGAATCAGGTGCAACTTTTGCTTTTGCTGTTGCTTGTTGCAAGCTGTTGTTGCAAGCTCTTGTTGCTGTTGTTTATGTCAGTGAACCGCGGCAATTAGATCGCAGCACGTTCGGTTGACAGTAAAAGTAAGCAGGAAAAGTGAACGCAATCGCAGTTGACCCGCTTTATTGAACACATTCTCAGCGAATTCCCCCAGAGAAAGACAAGAAAAACTATTCAATAGCAATTTCAATTTGTAATTAAACACTGAACTTTAAAAATGTAAGCTTAACCAGCATGACGATCTAAATCGATATAGACCTGTCTGCCCTTCTGTCCGTCTGTATAAACTCCTAGATCTCGCAAACTGTAAGAGCTAAAGACACGATTTTTGGTATATAGGTTTTCCAATGCTATACGCTAATAAAGATTATTTTAGGATTTGGATACCTCTTCCACATTTCAAGATACCCGCAATAAAAAACACAATATCCACAATTTTGAAGCTACAAACCTATAGTTTGGCATATACCAAGCCTATGGCATTTTCCATAGATGCTGTGAATTGCATTATGATGGCATAAGAAACAGCGAAGATATGCAACAGACAATTTGCTCGGTTAGGGGAAGTGCTTTGTATTTAAATGTTGCATACGCATATAGTTCTTCTCTATGTAAGCGGGACAGATGTGCAGCGATTGTTAAAACACAAAGTTCAGGGTCTCCTGTAGTGCGTTACAGCCGACTGTAGCCTTCCGCTTGATTTTTAACTGATTTTTTCAAGTGTACAACTCTGCTTTGTTTACCAAAACATAATTGACATTCGTGGCGAGTAAAAACCAATAAGATCGCTTTAGTTTCAGTTTGTTTTTGGGGGCAAACGCATGTGGCACACAGCTTGGGGCCCACATACTTTCAGAGCATCTGGGATGGTTGACTGCTGACCCAAAGCCAACGGCGTCAAGTGTCGTGTTAGTGTTAGTCGTAGAAATTATTAAAAAAATTAATTTTAAAGAAACCTGCCCCTCCCCGTTTGCTGACCAGCCAACAAAAAAGCGGCAACATCTAAATTCCAAACATAGACAATAAATTTACGGACTTACGCGCCCAAACGAGCAATTGGCGTGACTTAATGATGCATAAATCAAAGCGTGCAAACGGTGGGTATTGGTAGGGGAGTGGGGTTTACGACTGTGCCACTAGCTAAATAGATGGGGCACGGGGCACTCGCGTCTGTGTCTGCTGCATGCGGCTTTAATTGTGCGAATTGCAGACGCCAATGAAAGTAAGTTGCGCCGAAGGAAAATAATAAATGTCGTAGAAAACTGATAAACCGGATAACCAGAATTTCCAGCCAAACAGCTCGATGTAAACAAACAGCCAAAAAAAAAAAAAAAAAGAAATGAAAAAAAAAAACAACAACGAAAAGCACGCAGTCTGCTTTTTTGGAGATTCTTCTTTGAGCTCATCGCATTTCACTTTTCGGTACGCAATTTCACAATCTCCCAACGAAACTAAGCAATATTTACTTTAATCATTGCATTTAAAAATAAAACCAGACGACCAATAAAATTTGATATCAGCTAGTCTACTTTTACTCATAGATAAATATATATACAGAATGTTTTAATGAAATATTTGATTTAATTTTAATAATTTAATACTGATTTTCTTCCCAAATTTGCATAACTTTTCAATGCAAGTATCTGTAATAATTTCTATATTTATGGTGCACTTATCAATCGCCGAACTTAATCTGTTATTATACTAAATATTACACCATAATTCAGGGAATGTTATCATTTGGTTTAGTTGGGTATATAAAGGCAGATTCGTTCGCTTATAAGCCAATACGAATTCTATCGTTTAACCATTCACATCAGAACTTCTGTGATTTAAACTTGAATTTTTTAATTCTAATACAAATCGTAAAATGGTTTGCCCTAAACAGGAAGTGCAGTGTCCGTCAGCTTCTTCCAGGAAGCATCATTGCCCCAAGGATAAATCTGATAGAGCCAGCTGGATGAAGCAACACCATCATCATCAACATCATCATCATCACCATCAACACCATCATGGCCATACCGATGGTGCACTCTGGGGGTACGTGCCACAGCCCAAGCCAGAGCAACACTGCCATCATCATCAAAATCGCAGCAAATGGGGATTATGTTCTGAATACCAAAAAAAGGAAAACGAAGCATTGAGGCATAATCGATGTGGCAACTTCCAGGATGGCCAAGGAAAGAGCCGTTGGTCTCATTACTTTCAAGCCCGCAAAGATGTTTAATTTAAGTGAAAATTACAATTTGTGTTAATCGTTAATGTGCTTATTAATGCTGTTGGCATTAAATAATTTTTAAATAAACTGATTGCGCGCCAAAATTGGTATGCAGAGCAAAGCATCGATATAAAGATACTTTTCCATGGGTAATTTTTAGTACAGTATCGATACGTAAATGCGATGAGTAAATTGATAGCAACAAGACCGATAGCATATGCATAGTCTGTCGATATTTGTAAAATAAACAATGTCATATTCTTATTATTTTGTTTATATATTTGCATTGTAAATGCTGTCGAATTGAATAAAATGGAGAAAAAATTTAATGCGCGCCATAAATGGTGTGCATTGCAAGCAGCAATATTTCGATACTTTGATGAGTATTTTTAGTATTGTATGGATGCATAAATACTGCACTCAAGTTGGTTACTTGAAAACCGATAGCTTGTGCTGAGTCTGTCGATAATTGTAAAGTAAACAAAATGGAATATTTTGAATAATTTTATTATCTGTTTATTTAAACTGAACTCTAGTAATACCATAGCACATAAACGTACAGCACGATTAGCACAAAGAGCAGGTGAATGAGAAAGAACTCAATGGCCAGCGTCAGCAGCGCCAGAGGATTAACATGCGAGTACGTTATCAGAGCGAACATGCTGATAAGCTAAATGTATATCTCCTATATTCTCTATGCTCCCTAGATTCGCTTACTCCTGCACGGTGAAAGTGAGCTGCTTGTTGCGATTGGTTTCGAAGCGGTTGGGCGTGTGCATGCTGAGCATGGCGGAGATGCCGATGCTGAGGATGAACAGCAGAAAGGCGGAGACGAGCAGACCCGCCAGGATAGGGGACGAGATGAATCCGACGCAGTCGTAGACGTCCCCGTACTTCTTGCGGGCGTTGAGCCACGGCTGCACCTGGTAGTCCCTGAGGAACAGATGCGACAGCGTCTCGTTCTTGTTGGGATTGATGAAGACCAGCCGCTCCGAGGAGCAGCGGTAGGAGAAGCCCAGCGGAGCCGAGGGCAGCGTGTACTCATCCCCTTGGGCCAGCAGAATTGTGGTCTTCTCCTTGTACTCCACCTCCACGTTGCGCAGGTACCAGGTGCCCCGGACAACCGGGAACTTGAAGCGTAGGGTCCACTTCTCGTCGTTGTACATAAAGGTGATGCTCAGACGGCCGTAGCCCTTGGCGACGCGCTGATCGTCGAAGGTGATGAGCTTGTTGTGCTCCTTCAGGAGCATCGTCTCGTTGCCTAGCAGCAGCTCGGGAGCGTAACTCAGGCTGAGCGCCGCCTTGTTGCCCTCCCCCTTGGTGCCCTCGGCCACGTAGATGTAGGAGGCATCCGTCTCAGTGGACGTGGCGGGCGTGGTGCTCACACGATCCTCCTCCTCCTTGGCCTCCCGCTTGGCCAGGTAGTGCGCCTCCTCCTCCCGACTGGCTAAAATGCCGAGCACCTCGCCCTGCCCATAGAGCCCTAGGGCATCGTTGTAGCCACTGAGCAGCTCGGCGTCGTCCTCCTCGCAGTTACCGGGCAGGTTGATGACCTAAGGGGAGCGTAAAGTTTGTTAATTGGGAGGGGGATGAGACGATAATCAGTGTCAGTGTTGCCAACTTGGCCTTTTTGAATAGATCTGTCTTTTTTTCAATAGCTGCCGGGCGAATAGATTTTAAATTACAACTGTTCGTAAATCTTATAAGTTATTATACCCTGTACCCATTGAAAAATGGGAAATACAGGGTTATTAACTTTGTCAGAATGTATGTAACAGGCAGAAGGAGGCGTGGTAGACCCCACAAAGGATATATATTCTTGATCAGGAGGACAAGACGAGTTGATTTAGCCTTGTCTGTCTGTCCGTCTGTCCGTCTGTATGAACGCGTCGATCTCAGCAACTATAAGAGCTAGAGCAGCCGTTTTGGTCATTTTTGAAAGGTGCATACCATACGCAGATCAAGTTTATTCCAAATTTTGGATACCACGTCCCTACCGCGAACAATGGCCATAAATACAATACATTGACCAATTTGAACGCGTATATCTCAGCAACTATAAGAGCTAGAGCAGCCGTTTTGGTCATTTTTGAAAGGTGTATACCATACGCAGATCAAGTTTATTCCAAATTTTGGATACCACGCCCCTACCGCGAACAATGGCCATAAATACAATACATTGACCAATTTGAACGCGTATATCTCAGCAACTATAATAGCTAGAGCAGCCGTTTTGGTAATTTTTTAAAGGTGTATAGAATACGCAGAACAAGTTTTTCACAATTTTTGGATGCCATGCACCTACCGCGAATAATGGCCATACATTAGATTCAAAATATATTTTAAATAGAATACTGTACTAGCAAGGCTGATCTTTGGTACAGGGTATAAGACAGTCGGGCTTGCCCGACTGTCATGTCTTGCGGGCGATAGCCCGCGAGATTTTTTTTCAATAAAAATCGTTTAAAATCAAAATCTGGCCAAATACGAGATATAGATTTTTTTTTTTAGTCTTTTTAAATCTATGAATTATATTTTTAGTGTTTCTCAACCTTTTATGAATTGAAAATTATATCACGAATAGAATAAAAAATGTTTGTCTTTTTCCAATTTTCTGTACAATTTCTATAATTTTTTTCGGGACGATTTAGCTTTTTTTTTTGTCACGAGTAGTTGGCAACACTGTTCGATATGGATACACACCTCGATGTTGGCGTTAAAGCTGTAGGGCTCCGCTGCCAATTGGCGCTGGGGCAAGTACGACCAGGCGTTGTTCTTCACCAGATTCTGGAACTTTGGATACTTGACGCCCTCCAGGCGACTAGTCGAATTGCGCACGAAAATTACAATCGCCTTGGCATCCTTGAAAAGTTGCGTCAGCGACTCCTCCTTGCTGCTGGCCTCGGCCAATGCTTGGGGTTGCAAGTCGTAGAGCTTGTCGTGACCCCAAAACAAATATGGCCCACTTATCGCTGCACTGCAGCCTAGCAGCAGACTGATAAATACCCCAACTGCAATCAACTGCATTATTTGCTCTTTTTTCCACTTGTTAGCAAACTTTCAACACGCCTCGCTACGCTTTACTCTAAACTGAATTCTCGAAAATATCTAACCAAGAGAAAAATCAATGGTCTCTTGGGGAGTGGGAACTGCGCATGCCCAGTGGGGAATTTAGTACCAATCGGTGGTGGATTTCCCAAGAGTGGTGGGTATACTCATCAAAACATACGCCACTTGTTGCCGATCAGATCCATAGAGAGAGAGGGGGAGAGAGAGAGAATCTGTTCCAGTTGTAGCCAAAGTTAACATTGGGCATTATTCAGATACATATAGTAGATTATACAGATACATATAGTAGATATATACTTATACAACAGCAGCTTGAACAGTTTTGCACGCTATAGATTTCTCTTGACATCTATTTATATAGTTTATATGTCACCTGGAATATTGCTGTTTTCAATGCGCTCTCTAATACACAATTCATAAATTTAAAAATAAATCAAGACACATACCTCATGTACAGTAAACACTCTATAGGTATAAATAAGTATAATCAGCTTAATAATATTACTTGCGCATTTAAATAGAAGCTATAGAGCTCATTTGAAAATATCGTATGTAGAAATAATAATTGGCTAAAATCTAAGATAGAAATAATTAACTCTGTTTTAACCCATTTTTAATGGGGACAGATGTTTAAAAAATTAATATAGATCTGTAGAATACTGATGCTGCAGATCAAATGTAAAATACTTAGCTAAAGTAAAAAAACTTGGATACTAAAATAACAATTGTGAAACAATTTTAAAAATTCTAGTTTAGAAAATAGAAGTCTGAAAACTATTTTTAGAAATGTACACTATACAACAATTTTTTTTTTTTAATATTTTAGACAAATAAAATTAATATTGCATGCACATCCAATAACATTAATTTTAAATAGAGATAGTAGTAAATGATAGATCAAATATAGTTGAAATTAATATTTATAAAGTTTTTTTAAACAAATATCTGTTGAAATTAGTCTTTGTCCTTTAAACTATTATATTATGAGTATTTTATTTTCTAAAACTAATCGGAATGTTAAAATATTTACAGCAGTTCTCTACATACTAAGCTGATGACTGTCACGGCTAATACGAGTGCATAAGACTTTGGCTGGATTGCTGCTAAACTAGTAGCTGAGAAATTGCCCTTATAGGATTTGGTGCCTATAGAGAAAGAGAAAGGTAATAATAAAAAAAATATTCTAAAACGTCTATTCCCTTAATACGCACGTTTTTCATTGTGATCCCTGACGCCGCAGGTGCGATAGGAAATAGTTGCCTTGCGCTTGGTATTCACATATCCCGGAATGAATAGACTGGGTGCATCCAGACGACCTGCTGCTATCAGACGTGACATATCCAATTCCAGGCGATGTGCCAGGGGCCCTTTGAAGTGTATAATCATCTGAATGCAGGCACCGCCATGCAGCTCCTTGGTTTTGCGCGCATCAACATCCAGCATCCATTCGGGAATGCCCATTACAGAACGCAGCTCTTCCAAAAACTGCGCGCTGCAAGCAAAGAAATCGACAAATTCTTGATGAAACTGAAGAAAATTAGCTGCAGTCTCAGTAGAGTCAATAGAGACACAGAGAAACCTATAAATTATTAAATACATACACTACAAAGCGAGGCGGCTTCTGCAAATTGATGTATTTGATTACATTGTGATCCGGTTCAATGTTGGCGCAGGCGAAACGCTCGTGGGAATGATCGGGTCCAAAGATCACAATGGAGCGTCCAATGGCGCCCACAGGCGCCTCCAGTGGAAAATTGGTGTCTGTAAGCACCACACGTTCTCCTCCAAGATCTAGAAAACAAAAACACCTGTTCAGATATCTACAACGCTGAATTTCAGATGTACTTACCTATGGTGCCTAGACGTGCACCCACATCGCCCACGTAACATCTCAGGGGATTATCCGGACCGCACTCCTGTTCGTATAGATCCAGCTAATCATGAAGTAGATCAGTTATTAGTTATAGATCTATTTATCCGATTACTGGCTTACGTTCAGTGGATCTGCCAGCTGTGTGTAGAAGGGATTCCACACGTATCCGCCTGCCACACAACGGGTTACTGTGGGTTTCACTGCCGCATCGACGCCCACGGGATTCACAAAGATCTGCCAGTTGTGATTTTGTGTGGAGTTGCGATCGTTCTTGCCCGGATGACGCAGTTTTACCTCAATCACCGTCTCCGACTGGCTGCCATCGTTGTGTATCAGCTGCGTCATCTTTATGTATCCGTAGGCATAGCCCGTGGGATGATGAAACGAGGCGATCGCACGTAATTCTCTGGCCTCACTGGGACTATAACCACGTTCCAAGGTGCTACAGAGAGAGAGAGAGAGCGATTTATAATGGATTGGCAATTAAAATAATATCACTGCTCTGGGTATCCTGGCTATGAAATATCATTTCCTATGTCATTCCCAAGATTGTTTCAAAAACATGCCCTCACTTTTTATATTCCATTTTGTTTTGACTTTACCTGCAGGCCCAGCGAGCGTTTCTCTGTTGCTTCTGTATCACCACCGAGCGTCCAATGATGCTGTTGTAGCCAAAGAGCGGCAAATAGGTGTCATTGTAGGAATCTTCGTATTGCGTAAGACCGTTGAGACGTCCAAATTTGCCACTCAGATCGCCCATCTCATACTGATCGCTTGTGCCCTGTTTGGACGGGGGCGTGGACTTTGGATTCACCTCAAAGGGATTCCAGGTGCCATACAAGGTGGACGCCTCACAGGGAAACGCCAGATTAGCCTCCACTGGCGTCTGTTGAGAGAGTTATCATTACATATTAGAATACGAGTGTTTTCGTAGGTAGAGCTTACCATGTGTATATGGTAGCCGGAGTTCTCCTGCAAACCCTTCAGCTGCACCTCCACGTTGCTGATATCGTACTCGGACTGCTGTGTGATCTCCATCTTGCCATTGACGGTCAGTTCGTCTCCGTTGGCATACCAATCCTTGGCCACCACCTTGCGGCGATAGTGTCCAATGAGGCTGGAACAGGCCAGGCGTTCCCCCCTCGCCTTGGGTCCATGGTCATCGTAGATAACCAGAGACTTCCCCAGTATGCTGTGACTTCCCGACAATGGCAAATTCCCATCGACAAACATTTTACGGCTCAGCTGTCTGGCCAAACGCTTGCCTCCAGCTATGGTCAGCTTACGCAACCTGGCATCCAATGCGCCCATGCGACACATGGCCGGCAAATGGGGTCTGCAAAAGTCATCCACGCTGCGATTACCCCAATCGACCTTGTAGGGATTGTATACCGCCCCTGCCGATAGGCAACGCTGCTGCCAATCGTAGAAATCCTTGCCAGGCGCATTGCTGTGTATGGCCCAGCGATGGTCGTAGGTGCTGTTCTGCGTGGATCCGTCCGCCTGTATCAGATACTCGAAGATCACCGTGGTGTCCTGCCAAGGTTGCTCTGCTGCCTGACGAAGTATGACGCGACCTACGACTGGATAACGGAACAGTACCTAAGAAGGAACACAACGTGTAGATATTTTGTAAAAAATGGATAGACCAAAAAATAGAATTCAACTTACTTGAGCCGTAAACATGGGCTGTTGATAGATTCCATTCCGCTGGTACTGATTCAAGGTGGCGCAACCCCAGATGTTTTGGGTTATATTGTGAATCTCGCTGCGATTATAGGTATAAATAACTAGACTGCGATGGGCGATGCTATGCAGACCCTGCAGTGGCAAATACAAATCCCAATAGAGACCGCTCAGCTCAGAGCTGGTGCCGGGCAGCACGTACTGATGGAAGTACTGCTTATTGCGACCCTGTAGCTTGCCACTCAGATCCCCAAGAGCATACTGCTCCTGGGTACCATAGCCAGGTGGCGGCACCTTCTGCTGCTCCAGCTCACGTGGATTATAGAGTTCACCCGCGGTCTCACAGTAGTCCGGCTGGGCAATCCGTTGCGGCATCGAGGGCAAGTTGTGAATGCGAAAGGCGGCCACGTCTTGGGCAAACTTACGGCTCACATGCTGGGCCAGAGGCGTGGAGAGGGTGAAGTTCAGGAACGTGGGATCGAATTTGGAGCGTTGTGTAAAGGTCACTTCTCCTTTGACGCCGCCGGCATTGATAAAGCTTCTGCAAAGAGTAATTAAACAAAATTCGTAACCGACAGAGGAATATCATGCATCCTACTTTTCAACATCGTCCGCAATGCTTCAGCAATGTATCTTCTTACTTGTTATACTATGTTGGGAAATAGTTCTTACTTGTAGGTTAGCGTCTGCACGTGCCGTATTTTGGTGCAAGCCAAGTAGTTATCCGGATGTTCGTTGTCGTAGAGAACCAGATAGAGCGTGCGATGTGGTATGGTGAGATCGGACGGTAGCAGCGCCAGCTTAGCATCACGGAAGACACTTCGATGTGGCGTATGGAGAGCATTTTTGGCTACGCCAATTCTGCCCAGGCGCGTGTCCAGATCACCAATGCCCTGACCCTGTCCACTACCCTGTGGATCGAACACCAGCTGCAGAAAGTTGCAGTTGTCCTCGCTGCGATGATGATCATGCTTGAAGATGTCCGTCACGAAGATCTTCCAATGGTGCTGGGTAAAAGCACGATTCTCCCCCTGCTGTCCGGTATTGGGCTGCTCCTGTATATGATAGAGATCTGAGTAGATCAGCGTGTCCCCGCCAGCACCCTCCACCGGTGCCAGCCAACGGAAGTAAACCGATCCAGCAATGGGCGTATTGAAGCGTGCCTCTGCCATATGCTCCACCGAGTTCTGCACTGTGGTTATCGTGGCACAGATGCGAACGTTCGCATTGACCTCCGTCAACACCAGGGACTTGCCCCAAATGCCACGATCTCCAATCAACTGCATCTTGTGCTGCCACGTGGCCGTCTCATTACCCGGCAGTATCAGATAATCCAACTCCTCATCGAAGCTCAGTACCTGGGCACCCAAACGTTCCAATTCGCAACGTTCGTTGGGCTCTATATTGGTGTAATCCACCGGAAAGCGTCGCACTGCCCAGCTCCAGACCTGATCCGGATACTGCAGCGTTGCCTCCAGATTCGTTTGTATCTCCACATGCTCATGATCGAGCTGCCTGAAGGTGATCTCGCCGTGAAGTCCGCGTTGCGAAATGTATGCGATCAGATGCTGTGACGCGGCTGTTTACGAAGCAGCGAGTGTGAGAGAATGGCCAAAAACAGGTAAGTGGAGGTAGGGAATGCTCGACTAGTATATACCCTGTGCAAATACAGCAAATGCTGGGAGTTGATAATTGCTAGCGGATTATATTCAGATCTGTAAACTGGTTTTGAAACGCAACGAAATACCTAATTTATTTATCTGTGAACCTAACCATGATTTATCTGCGAACTTAGCCATGAATCGAAAGACACATTGGCAATATTATCAAACCCTCAATCGGGTTTCTGATAAAGTTTCTCCAAATCCTAATAGAAACCAAAAGCATACGTGGAAGGCGCAAAACCTTCCTTCCATTTCCCAACTAAAACCATTTAACAAACTAGGTTCGAACCATCTTTTCGGATATCCTAAAATATGTTTTATTTTACAGACCTGTATACTAACGATGAATTTACACAAAAGTTGAGCTTGCTACTTGAATGTTAACTCAACTATGACTTTTACAAACCCAGCATACCCTACAGTGCTCGCCTTGTGTACAGGGTATGTGAACCAAAGAGTGTGGTGCAAACTTTACTTTCGCCTTCGCTTACGTGCACCAGATTGAAAGTGTAGCGTACTCTGAGGCATTTGCATACAATGCCAGACCAGAGTCCATACCAGACTCATTACAGAGTATGGTGTGGGAATCGAAGGTGATTCGCAGAAGGTTTTTCCGGGTTATTCACTGCAGATACTTACCACCGCAATGTGTTGCAATGCCGTAGGCCAAAATAACGCATAACAGCGTACGTTGAGTGCCATGACTCATGATCTTCGAAGTCTTGTTTTGACTTCTTTCTTTCTTTCTTTATTCTGCCGTTGCTTTGAATTCTTAAAATATTACAAAACCTTAACTGTTAGGCCAATTACTTTCGTAGTACGCTGCGCATGCGTACGCTCAATGGGAAAACAAAATGAAAACTGGTTGAATGAATTCTCCGACAACAAAAAAACGCAACACCAAAACGAAATTCAACTCGAGCTGTGGTGGGTTTGGGCTCACCACTGGCTTACACGGTGAAACCTTTGCATAACGAACTTGGCTTAATATCTGGCTTACCTTAGCCCTACTGTAAGACTCGTGCTCCCAGCAAAACAAAAGTTTCAAGTGTTTTCTAGACGACTCGCTATTGCTTTATTCCATCAAAGTCATCTACATCATCATCATCATTGTGATATAAAAACAGTTCTTTATAATTTGTTTCAATGTTCCTTTTTTTGTAATATTTCTGACCGGGTTAAAAAAAAGATTTTATTCATTTATTTATATTTTTTTTAAATGATTTTCTTCTTGCCGTAATAACTTAATTTTATACTGAAGTAAAGATTTCGCATTTAACAACTTGTTGCATATTGAATTTGTGTTTTGGGTTTTTTTTTTGGTTGATAAGAAATGAGTGTAAAGTGATGCTACTGCTTCTCATTTTGAAATCAGTCTAAGTACTAGATGATTGTGTATTGTGATATACTATATATAGTATCAAATAAATCGACTAGATATACCTCTAGCTAGCTATTCTTCTCTATTGCTTTCCACCCGCAATGAATCTGTTGGCGAGATGAAGAATTTCCTCTCAAAAACATAAATGATAGACATATAGCGATCGCTATATGCTGGTTGTACAATGGTTATAGTCGAATCCTAAAAACTCGAGCACGCCCAATATATATATAGAACCTTATATGATATTAAACATAAGTTTGTCCGTTGTTGTTGATGTTGTTGTTTGGGAAAACATAAATGTGAACTCCGTTGTAATTTCATATACGTATAATAAATCAACTTTTCAAAACTAGAAACACTTTAGCTCATAGGCAGAAATAAATAGTTAGTGTAGATTGGTTATAGAGAAATAGAAATTAATATTATGTAAATTCGCATAAAAAACAATTTGATTGAATGAACTTGTTATGTTTTTCGATATTCTTTAGGCTAACTCTCAATAACTTTTTTTGATAAATATATATTTTGAAAATAATTTAACGAATAACGATAGAGATTGAGATATGCATAATTATTATAATAAATAGAACATGGTGTATAAATATTTTTTGGCTCTCAGATAAAACTACTCTAACGATATGTTGTATGTCTCTCTCTCCTTAACCTCTGAAGAGAACTAAATAAAATCGAAAAAAATAAACTAACAAAATGTGGGCCTTGGCCAGATAGAAGTCTTTTCTATCCATCCAAGGTTTGGTTTCTCTACCCACTATGATATCCTTATCCTTTGGTCTTCTGACTATCATCAATATCTACTACCCACTCTAATCTCTTTTATCAAACTACCTTTTTTGTGGTTCTTCAACGAACAGCAATTAAAATAAACATTTGAAAATATTTTCTGTTTTCTTTTTGTTATTTTTTTTTTTAAGTATTTTTTCGTGTGTTTTAAAATAAATTATTTATAAATTTTACGTGTAAAATTTAATAATAGATTTCAACTAGAAAACTAGCTGTCAAGATGGCGCTTTGACAATTGGATTTGGTTTTAAAAGTATCCCTAAAATGATGATACGTGGTATAGTATATATGGTGAGCTACCAAATTATTATTATTATCATTATCTTTGTTGCTGAAGAAGTTAAGATTATTATTTGTTCTTGTTCTTGTTGTTGGTGTCGGTGTTGTTGGTTAACAAATAAAAAGTATATAAATCTTGATTTTGATTTAGATGGTAAAAATTTACATATGTAAAACGAGCATTTCTTTTAATTACGTTTATTATTTTTTTTGACGATTTTTAAAAGTTTTTTGTTTGTTTTTATTTTGTTTATTGTATGGATGCTGAGTTAAGAGTTAAGGATGTGTTGTTGTTGTTGTTGTTGGTGTTGATTTTTTCATTATTCAACGGGTAGTGCTGCTGCTTAGGCGGCTTCCTCTTCCTCCTCATCACCCTTGCCGGTGAGCATTTCAATCAGGGATGCGGTATCGATTTGATTCTTGTCATCAATAACCATCTGATCGAAGGCATCATCGACCTCCTTCATGGTGAATTTGTCACCGAAGCCCATGAGCATTTCGCGGAATTTATCACCATCGATGAGACCATCGTTATCGAATGTTTTGAAGGCAGCAATAACAACATCGTCTTCATCGTTGGCACCCGAGGTGGCCATACGGTTGGCGAACAGGGTCAGCAACTGGGTGAAGTTAATGGGACCAGAGGCCTCGCCCAGCATGGCGTCCAACTCCTTATCGTTGGCAATCTTGCCAACGGAATCGAAGGCAGCGCGCAAATCGTTCTTGCCAATAATACCGTCCTTGTCGGCATCCATTAGCTGGAAGGCCTATGACGTGCAGCGCAACGATAACGAGCGGAAAAGATACGGAGAGAGAGAGAGATAGAAGAGAGAGAGAGAGAGAGGTGGTTGGTGATTTGGATTCATGTCATGTCATGTGAAGGGCTACAGGGCTACAGGGTATACATATGGGGACTATGGCATCTGGGGTTCGTTCTGTCAACACTTACTTCCTTGAACTCGGCAATCTGCTTCTGGGAGAAGACAGAGAACACGGAGGAGCCGGCGCGCTTGGACTTCTTGGAGCCGCGGGAGCCGCCCGACGCTCTCTTCGAACCAGTAGCAGAAGCTGGGGCAGGAGTGGCAGCTGGTGCGGGGGTTGCTGCCTCAGACACTGCCTCGGAAGCGGTTTCGGAAGTACCACCCTCTTCCTTGGTCTTCTTCTTCTTAACCTTCTTCTTCTCATCCGCCTAAAAGCAAGAAAGGAGCAAGAAAAAAAAAAAACAATTTCAATTAATTTGCAATCAATCAAAGTTTTCTAGTTTTCTTGCATTTTGAGTTTCGGAAATTATTACGAAAATATGTGGAAAATATTTTCAATTTGGCTAAAAATATGCGCCGTAGCATTACATAATATCTGGGCTATATCCGTCTGGCTTTGGCTATCAAGTTACGTTGCGCATACGACGCGTAGCATTTTCCGACCGATCGATCCATTTATAGAATCTACACGCATATATGTATGTCGAGCCGAGGCATTTCGGAATAAAAAACTTTGCACACAACAATAAATTACTTGAGGTTTAAAAATAGCTGCATTATTGAACTAGATAGTTAGCCATATATTCCATTAGATGTATGTACATATGTAACTGGCACAATAATCCACATAGATCTGTTTTATTAACACTGCGATCTTTCAAAAGTATTTACTTTAATTTCCGCTTTATTTTGTAATAATTGTTTTCATTGCGTTCCATTTTCAAAATATTGAATAACTTCAAATGCACTGCACAAATGTCAATTTCAATTTCAATTGGAATTTGAATGCGAATCCTTTTCCATATATATTATATAGAGAATGTGTAGATCAGCTACTGTATATCCCGTGTATATCTCCTTACCATGGTGCTGAACTTTGATGTGTTGTCTAAACGAGTCGAGCGGTCAGAGCACACTGAAACTCTGGCTGATTTTATCGTCAAGACAATGATGTTTTAAGATCTTTTTTCGTGCGTTCTTCTTCATCTTTGCCACATCGCGTTCGGCACACTTCGGCTGCGTTCGGGTTCCGTATCTGTATCGGGGTCCACAAGATTCGTGCTGCCTTTTTTAGTATCTGCAAGGCGAGGTACGCCCAGGCGCAAAGTGGAGGGCGTTAAGAAGACTTCGGTTCGATCTTTTCTTCGGGTGATTACTCGGCTAAAATGTTTACTCATCGTACGTTTTCTCCTAATCAAATCTGTATCTAATTTTAACGAACTGTTCAGTTCTGTGCTGTTAGGAAATGCGTATATAATGTATGTGGTATATAGGCATATAGGTATATACGTATGTTAACATTTTGAAATTTTATTTTGAAAGATTTGTTCGACTTGTGCTATATACAAGTCATAGAAATATTCACATCTTGTTTTGTATTATTCATCTTTGCTCTTGAGGCAAATCCAACGAAACGAAGGTGTCCTCTTGCTCTCAAATCACCTACATTTCCCTTGATCGCACACCATTCTATATATACTATATATATATCTATATATATATATATATAAGTGATTCGATGTATTCGTTTTCTGCTTTACCTTGCCTATTTTCAAACAACTCGGCTGAAAATATAAAATTTGTTTTCGCATGCATACTATATTGTGCAATATAAAAAGAGAGCTCTACGAATTCCATAGCTATAGAACATTTTCAGATTTTGTGTCGCATAGAATACATAACAAGCGAAATCCGATTTTCATCCATAAACATTGTTTTTCACCCATTCATTATGTATTCAAATTTTTCCATTTTCAATTGCATAACTTAAAGATGGATTGTTTTACTGATTGTTAAAGTTAAATGAACTTGTCTAATACAGATATATTACGCATAACATATATTAATATTTATATTTTTATTCCTTAATGTAATATAAAATATGATATTGATAGGAAGCAAGATTTATGCTCAAGTTCCGAAAACAAATCGTTATTTGCATAAATATTTATGATAAATTTGTATGTTAAATATCTGCTTATAATTTATTCATATTTATATTCCCTTCATTTTCGGTATAAAGCAATTTTTAAATTAATAAGAATATTCAGCGATTATTAGCAAATATTTCATTAAAAAAATCTAAATATACTTTTGATCAAGTACACAGATAATTTGCTATTTCCTGCATAACTCAGATTTAATTTTTCTTTTAGCTTGAGAATATGAGAAAATATTTGTATGAGTTTTTTTTATTAAACTACAATTTATAATTTGAATTGAAAATTTAATACATATATTCTAAAATATATTGTTAAATAATCAAATTATTTTTATATATGTAAGTAGTATATTCTTAGTGTATAAAAGTATTAAAGAAATCCTATTCATTTGGACTGAAACGCTTAATTAAATTTAATTTAAATGAGAAATGCAGATTAGATTGGAACTTTTAATATTTTCTCAGATATTCAAATTATTTGTATTTAAGTATATTCGTATCCTATACAAATATTGCAGAAATGTCATTAATTCGTTAGGACAGAAAAGGAAAATAAATTTAACTAAATTTAATTGACAAATTTCGCACCCAAATATCGAGTCTTTGATTTAATTGATTGCATTATTTGAATTGTGTTTAATTTTGGGCATAGACAATTTGATTTTAATTGATTGCAATTCTATTATATTATTTGAATGTTGTTTATTTTTGGGCATAGACAATTTAATGTACTTCATCCGCCAGAGCTGTATTGATAAATCATCGAGCAGACATAATTGAAATTGAACTTTCCGCGGCTCTTCATGCCACATATTGAAAGTGATTTTTAATCGAATTTTCAAAGCGTTTGAAAAGTTGGCATGCAACCAGGCGACGGTTTGGCTGCAGGCCAAGCAAAAATCTGCCCACAACACAAGTACGAATGCAACAAATCGAGAATAATTTCTGAACAGCATAATGAAATTTGTGTTTATTGCTCAAGTATACGGTTTCGCTCTCAAGGCGAATGCCTGCGCTAATTTGATGCCATTGAGAGCCCAAATGGTGTTCAATTGATAATAGCGCTTAAATGGTATACAGTAAGAATTATCTACATTATATTTTAGCTATAGTTTAAGAGTAAAGCAGGCGCAGCCTACGCATAACATTTGTTTATACCGCAGATATGCTAAATATACAAAATCATTTACAACTTATGTATACATCAATATATGGTACATAAACGAACTTGGAAGAATTTTAGATTTGTTCTTAGGCAGATAGCCTGGCCTATGCCTTGGACGTCATTGGGAAGCAACTGTATGCGACGTAGGCAGCAGAATTGCTGTGCCAGAAATCTATATATCTATACAAATACACAAATCTAAATACGAATTCCTTTGGCTTTCGGTTCACTCAGTTCGCCTTGGCGCGATGTCCAAAAATAGCTGTGCCAACGCGCACTATGCTGCTGCCCATCTCGATCTGAAAGCATACATATCAGCCATATAGTCTATAGTCTTTATTCTTTAACAGACTTACCGCTCGCTCATAATCGTTCGACATTCCCATCGAGACCTGCACGGCATCGGCTGACAAATCGCCCGCCTCGCATATCGCACGCCTCACCTGCATTAGCGCCACAAAATCCGGATTAGGTCCGTGGCTGTAATCGAATCCGAAGGCGCCAATGGTCATAATGCCCACCGGCAGCAGATGCTTCAGATTGCCGCTGATATATTGATATAGCGACGGCGCCTCAGCAGCCTCAATGCCGCTCTTAACTGCGCAGAGAAAGTAAAACAAATTGGATATAGAATCGGCCGGTATTCTGATCTGTGATCTGCTCACCATCCTCGCCGCTGGTGTTGATCTGTATGAGCACGCGCAGCGGCTCAGATGGCGTTGGCTCCAGTTTAGACCAGGCCGCATCCAGACTCTTGGCCAGTTTCTCGCTGTCCACGGTCTGAATCATATGCAGATTGGGCAGCTTCAGCACCTGCAAAATGCCACACAATTAGCTTATGTTTATCATTGCCTATGCGCATTACCTTGTTGATTTTGTTGCTCTGCAGATGACCAATTAAATGCCATTTGATTTCCGGACATTTGGCCAGAATTTCCGGATGCTGACTTTTCTCCACCAGCTCCTGCACGTAGTTCTCTCCGAAGTGCCGCTGCCCCGCCTGGTACGCCTCTATGATGCACTCCGCTGGCTTTGTCTTGCTCACTGCCACCAGCAGCGGCTGGGATGCTGCGATTTCCTGCAATTAATTGATAATAATGATAAGGCTTATCACATCGTGAATTTTCCCCCTCCCATCAACAACTCACCTTTGACCGGCTTTTTGTGGCCGCCTCGATCTGTTTCAGCACAAGCTCTAGGCCGCCTGCAATATCGAATTCGGCCATCGTGCGACGTAGCATTTAAATTTAATTTTGCATTCAATTATATGTTTTTATTTATTAATTCCAATTCACCGTAATTGCTGCTTAATGTTCAGCTGTTTTTTTAGTTTATCGATAGGCAAATCGACTGCACTTATCGCTGGCAACTCTTGCGTTCGAACATGCATGAGTTCGCTTGCCGGCCTGATGAGCGCGATGGCGCTATTGGCCCGGCTGTGCGTGTGAGCGAGATCAACATACGTTCGCTGAGCAGCCAACATTTTTCAAAAAGAAGCGCGAAAATTTCAAATAGAAATTGCAGCTTTGTCATTTTCCTAATTTGTCAGAATATTTATGGCACTTCAATTTGGTTTTTAGCTGTCAAGTCATACGTTTCGGTAGAAAAATGTTATCCAGAAAAACAATGTATTCTAGAACAATTTAACAATAAATTCCAAATAGTTTCCTCTCATTAGCCATGGCCGAAATTGTACAGTGGGCATCTGAAACGTCGTCAGCGTTCACAGAGTATTTGCGAACACTACGAGTGGCAGAAATTCGACAAGCCCTGGAGTTTGTGGGCATTAAGCATATCGAAATACTCATAGCGATCGGAATATTTGCAATGCTGCAGTTCACAAGATTTACGGCGCTTCTGATGGTCGCTTGCCTGATAGCTTTTGGTATATTTTACATGGTAAGCATCAAACAAGATATTAAAATGGGGCAAGATGATTTCAATATGATTTTCGAAACTAAAGGATAGTCTCTTGGCACGACGTGGACGGTCAAAACCCGGCTATAAGTCTGTCGGCAATGATCCCTCCCCTATCAACGACTGGGGCGCTAGCTATAATCCAACTCGAGACATCAAAATCATCACAAATCCAAGCAGTCGGGATGCGAATACCTCTTGTAGATCACCTCCATTCTCAGACTCCATCCACAAGATGTCAGGTTTGTAATAAATAAACCTTTTTTCAATATTTTATAATATATAATTAATTTTCCATTTAATTCGAGGTGCAGCAGTTGGCAGGTTTTATTCAGAGGAAAAGATCTACAAACGCAGAAGTTTGACTAAAAATGCAAACATATCAGGATTCCGCAACATGGCACCGCAACGTAGGACTTTCAATTCGGGCTATGAGGACAGCAGACAGTATCCTCGGGACAGTCAAGATTTCCGAAAAATGATTAGCAATGAATACCGTTTATATCGACCAACGTTTTCAACGGATCCTCCAGTGAATCGTCGATTCACAAATCAGCAGTATGATGAAAATCTTCACAAGAGATATGGGGCATTTGATGCACAGAGAATCCAGAAGAATCGCCAAGTTCCTGAGCGACCTATACCGCTTCCAAAATATTACGCAGTCGATCGCATGGAACGTTCAAAGAAGAATTCTCCCGAACCATTAAATAGAATGCGTGGTAATCCACCTGGAAATTCACAGCGCACTAATAATGGTGCAGGACGAACAAATCACGGAAATCCCGATAAAAAGAAAGGACGATTCGGTAGGGCAATAAGGTTATTTTTATACAATTTATACAATTATTTTTTAAATATGTATTTTAGATCCAGATATGCTGCAGAACATGAAATTAAACCGTTGGGGATTGCCGTCTGTCTAATTTGAAATACCCAAACGGATTTAATTAATTAGCTGAATAAGTTTAGAAACTGGAATCAATTAGACAAATGTTATCCAAAGAAAGATTCAAATGGAGATAGCAATATTAAATCCGAGGAATCTGATCATTTTTTTGCTGAACATTTTAATAGACGTCCGTATATAAGCCGCACTGTACTGAGGAAATATTTTTAATCATTAATAAAATAAACTATTGAATCTATAAATACTATGTATTTTTCAGGTTTAAAAAATAAACACCAAATGTGGCAACTATGTTCAAACCAAGTAACAAATGCACAGCGCATTTTAATTTAAAATACTGCATGAATTGTTAGATGTACCAAAATAAACTACAGTAGTCATGGTGAATGAGTAATAATTTTGAATTTTAGTTTACTTAAAATAAACTATTTCTGCAGTTTTGGCAATTGGTGCCAAAAAATCACCAAATGTGGCAACCAAGTATCAAGTATGAACTTAAAAATACCACAGTTGTTTGGTATTTTTTGCTGGCACTTTGCAGTTGCGGCAATGTTGCAGCTTTGGTCACACCGTGCAAAATTTGTTTATATTTCTTGTAAGCAGCGATAAATGTCAAATTTACAATTAACTCAGGAGAAACTGTAAGTGATGAGACTGATGAACTAGCATATACCCTGTACAGATAACAGCAAGTGTCATTTTCCGTTTAGCGACGCGCTGCGCTCCGAGTACCGACCGCGTCGGCCGTGCGCACTGCTCAAATACCCTAGACCGAAGACAAAGCCGGAGTATCAGTCGCTATACCCTTGGATAATTCTGGATGAGACGGATCCTCACTTTGTGTTCTGCGCCGTTTGCGAGTGCCGCCTGAGCGCCAAGCGCTCCGATCTGGGCAAGCACGAGGGCAGCATCAAGCACTCAGAGAACGCCCAACGCAAGTCCGTAAAGCAGAAGCCGGAAACGACAACCGCCGTAAAATGGGAGTACAACGAGGAGGACGAGCTGGCCATGGGCCTGGGCATGAGCATGCTGCCGCTGCAGTTCAACGCCGGCAGCAGCGAGCTCTGCAAGGCGGAGCTGGACACTGAGGATCCAGAGGAGGAGGAGGAAGAAGAGGAGGAGGATGAGCAGGAGCAGGAGCAGGAAGAGCAGGAGCAGGAGGAAGAGAATCAGGACCAGGAGCAGCAGAACGAAGCCGAAGCAGAGGCAGTAGCAGAAGCGGAGGCTGAAAGGGATGCGGACTACGAGCCCAGTTCGAAGCGTCTGCTATCGGAATCCCTCTCAGACTCGCAGAGCTCGCAAGCGGGCATGCTCGACTATCTGCCCCTGCAGGTGACTAGTGATGGCTAGAATATATCATAAATCGATTAGTGAATCATATCGAAGTCGAACTAAATTAATCGTTTTAGTCAAATGACCCATGAAAATGGGTAAAAACAGGCTTAATAACATTTGAAAAATGCATGTTACAGACAAAAGTAGGCGTGGCAGAGCCCACAAAGTATATGTATTCTTGATCAGGGAGATGAGATAAGTCAATGTAGCCAAATTTGTCTATCCATCCGTCTATAACAGTTAGAGCAACCATTTTTAGTATGTAACTAGGTGTGTTGGATGCCCCGCCCCCTTTACGCGTAATAATGAATATAAAAGATTGAATAACAGGCGTAATATTGAGCAAAGAAAGTTGGTATTCAAAAGCGCATTGAAATCGTTTAATAAACACAGGAGATATCAACGAAACAATATTGCAAGCGTTTGTTTACACAAAAAAGTAAGAAGAATAGGCATTGCTGCTACGCTTTGTATGATATTTTTATAAAATTGTATTTAAAATATAGGGTACAGGGTATTCTACAGTCGGCCGCGTCTGACTGATCTGCTTTGTGACTATTTTGACCTGTAATCGATTAGTAATTCGATTCGCTTAATTGAAAACAATCATTCGATACGATTAACCCGTTTTCCGAAATAAAATAATCGATTATTGTGACTCGCATGATTAATCGTCCTATTCCTACAGGTTACCATCAATGAGCTGCCCCACCTGCAGCTGACGCCCGCCTCCAACTGCCAGACCATGCCTGCCTCATCCACGCCCCAACCCTGTCGCATCACCATCAAGAAGGTAACAGCGCCGCTGACCCAAGCTGGCGCCTCTCCCCTAGCTGCCGAGATTACGACAAAGGCGACCATCACGCCCATCGCCAATGGCTGCTACACGGCCACGCCCACGAGGCAGCCGCAGCTGCAATCCTTGGCCAGCCGGCAGCTGCAATCGTATCAGCTGCTGCAGCCGGAGCCAGCGACGCGGGATTCATTCGATCTGTTTTTCGACAGCATCTGTGCCACGGTCAAGGCGCTGCCGCCCAAGCTTGCCACCGAGGGCAAGATCCGTGTGATGCAGCTCATCGGGGAGCTGGAGCTGCGCGCGATCAGCGAACGAGAGGCGCAACCCAACAGCCAGAAGATCACAAATAATGCCGCCGATTCGGCTCTAGTAGTTGCAACTGCAGCAGCAGAGACGCCCGTCAGCAGCCAGCAGAATGCAACTGTTGCATCCACAACCAAATGATCGCTGTGAGATCTGCAATCCAATCTCTGGAACCAGTTCAAAACATACTCCTAATCTTAATTTGGGAACCTTGATAGCCAATATTAATTAATTTATGCCTAGTTGTAAGATTAAGTTGCTACCAACTGTACTTGGCTAAGATAACAAGTTAATGCCGAGAATCCCCCGACTTGACGGCATGAATCATGCGTATTTATTGTTCGACAGAATCGGACATTATTTATCAAGTCGGCGGGCTATCTAAACTAACTGTAATAATTGTTGTTAATAACACTGGTCGACAAATTTGATTGAAGTTGTGGCCCTATCTATATATATTTCTTCAGATATATACCCGATATAAATTAACTTTTCGATTTTCGACTCTACAGATATCGGTCCATATATCTTATTCAGATTTTTCACTATGATCGCTGCCTATAAACTGCCATATCATCTTAGCTAATGAGCATTATTATTATGATTCAGAAAATAATACATTATTTTCCAAAAATTGGCATAAATTTTCAACTTATTTCTGTTATTGGTTTGATTGTTCAGATTTTATGGTATACATATATTATAAACAGCAAGTATTGGGAAATATTGAAAAATGTTATATCCTCCGACATCTAATGAATTAACTTTTGGAACAGTTTTTGTTGTTCATTTTTAAACTTATCCTACCAAAATAAAATAAACTATTCGAAAAGGGTTTTGTTTGTCGACCAGTGTAAATACTATATAAATTTGTAATATATATAGAATGATAATGGTGTGTAGTATTAGATTCATTGAGTTGCCGAATCGGAGATTAAAACAAAACTACAGTTGCAACAGTTAATTAATTAATTACATATTTATGATAAGAAAGAGTCTGACATGAAAAATATTAAATTATTGCACTGAAATGTTACGAGTACATCGAGAATGTTCAATTTACGTTTACGCTTAGGGCCTGGTTAGAAGGGCGATTTGCAGTCCATCATGGCCCTGGCACAATAATGCGGGAACTGTAGGCCCTGCAGCAGAATGTCGGTTATGCCCTGAGGGAATAAAGCAAAGATTATATTTGTAGTTTCGCCGATTACATACAGGCAGGCTTGCCGGCGCTTTTTTATCAGAACACCACGTTTTGCTTTTTTTTTTTTTATTGTTTTTTAATGTTTTGCAAACAAATAATCGTATGAGTAATGGCTGTGAAATCTAGAGGTCGCGATAAGCGCATATCAAATCGCCCGCCCGCACTTGCCCAGCGATGTTAATAATGAAACAATGATGTCATATGTGAAGTAAGAATCTTATAAACTTACCGAAAGTCCCGGAACGCAGACAACAATTGCATAGATGATGATGTAGAAGGCGGCGCAGAAGAAGGCCACGAAGAATGAGATGAACCAGAAGACCAGCAGCCAGAAGATGAACCAAATCGGATTGCCCATTTTGTGCTATGTATAGAACTTGTTTGTGTTCCTCTTCTCCTTCTCCTCCCTCTGCTTATGCTGCTTCTTCTTCTTCTTGTTGCGATTAGTGCTGCAAGATAAGGAATGAAAGCGAATCTTTCAGTTTGCAAGCGAAACAGGTTCTCGCTGAGGGCCCGATTATGCTCCATATACAGAATAAAGTTCTTTTAGTCAGAGCGAATAAAATGAATTTGACTTAAGCTGCAGAATTTTGAGAGCACGATCCATAGACAGAATAAAGTTCTTTCAGTTAGATCGAATTTAATTTTTACTAAGGGCTCGATTATTATATAGAATAAAGCTCTTTTAGTTAGAGCGAATTTAATTTTTACAAATAAGTTGATTATGCTACAAAATAAAGTTATTTCATTAAGAAGCGCTTTAAATTGGTAAATAAAAATAAATTTGACTTTAGCTGCATAATTTTTAGAGTATGATCCATAAACAGAATAAAGTCCTTTCATTTAGATCGAATTTAATTTTTACTTGGCTATTGTGCTACAAAATAAAGCTATTTGGTTACCCCGAATTTAATGGGTAAACTATTAAAATAAATTTTAGGGATTGATTATGCTCTATAAACAGAATAAAGTTCGTTTAGTTAGATCGAATTTAATTTTCTCCAAGAGCTCTATTATGCTCTATTATTAGAGCGGATTTTATTGGGTTGCACTATGATTTACATAAAATAAAGGTATTTTTATTAGATCCAATTTATTTCATTTAATAAGAGCTCGATTATAATATAAAATAAATTTGTTTTAGATAGACGGAATATTACATATATCATATATACATATTTCTATATAAAAAAGAACTTAATTTGACATTCAGCTGCAGAATTTTGGCTTTGCCTACGCCTGATAAACACTGGAATCGACCTATTTGGGTATGTTTCGTCTATGCCTGCCATAAATAGATATGACAATATACTATATAACGATATGTATATAGATATATACATTCTATGTAACCTCAGACAAGTATGTGGGAAATGCGTACAGTTGCGCATACGCTTAATTAAATCATCATAAAAAGCAATTAATAAAATTAACATACGTTCTTTACTTTTTTCTTTTGTAATATTTCAAAATTCAATGACTTCACTGTCTCTAACTGGGTTATCAGAAAATGAAAATAAATAAATTGTGCAGCAGACAGCGTAAGCCAATTTGTTTTTTGTTCGTTTTGATGATATCAGAAATAGTATACTAATTTATCATAATTATAGTATTCCAACTATTATGCAAGTTAAGCAAGTTAAAACAGCGCTGAGAAACTAAATTTCTAACCAGCTTTTATAAACGGTTTTGGTTCGGAATGAAATATGGTTTCAGTTCCGATTCTAATTCGATGGGTATTCTATTTCATTTAATTTCTATTTCAACTATATTTTATTTTTATTTCATAAGTAAATTCTTCAAATATACAATTTAACTTATTTTATTGTTCTATAACGATTGAAGAATTTATTTTAGATACAATTTTTTACTTAAATTAAAATTAAAATATTCACGCCAAAGTAAAAGGTTTGGCTCGAAACGAGCTAAGATTCAGCTATTGTTAATGTTTCGATTCGAAATAAAAATTCTTTAGATTTACGGTTTCCAACCGGTTAAACTTTTGTTAAAACTGTATTTGAATTTCAAATTGTTTTCGGTTAGTGTAAACAAAGTGCGACTTGCATTCGTTGGGTAAACCAAGGCGAATGTTAAGTTGAAGACCCTCAGACGCAATTCTAAGGCGTGATTAGCTCATCTGTTTTGTTTTCAGTTGTTAGTTGTTGGTGTGTGTTTGTTTTCAAACGTCTGTTATTATTTATGGTTGTCTCTCTGTTGTATTTGCACAGTTAACACTTTATGTTAATTAAATGCCTCTTAATTGGGCGTGCCCGATTTTTCAGTTTATGTCATCGTAGAAATATTTAAGCATGCAACGCAAATGAATTTTCTAAATTTCTAAAATTCGATTCGAATGCAGGCAACATAAATAAAAACAAATACGAATATTGCGTGTGTTTGTAATTTATAAATACATTTTAACGCGTCTCTCAGCCAAGTAATAAAAAACGACAACCACCACAACCACCACAACCACAACAACAACAACAACAACAACAACCAAGTTATAGCCAAAAGACCCACCTACTAACTGCAGGCTGCGACTACAGAACGCGTAACGTGCGAACAGGTCTGGGTGTAAACACAAACTGAGCGCAAAGCGAACGCAGCGAGAATTTTTACTATGCAGTAATGCTTCGATCGTGCTCGATCCAGCTTTTCCAACTTGTTCGCTGCTCACGGTGTGCAACAGTGCTGACAGCCTAGCGGGCTTAAGGCTAGATATAGACTATACTATTACTATTTATACTATACTATACTATTACTTTTTATACTATTTATTTGTAAAATTTTGGAAATTAAGTTGATTTTAAAGTAATAAATCCAAAGTTTTTGAACTTAAAAAAGGTAAGAATTTATTTTTTTTAGGATACGTTTTGAATTTATGCAAAATAATACATATACATAAATCCAAACATGGTTATTTTTGGGGTACAAATTTGGATTTTATGATTAAATAAGATGATGAAGTACTCTTCAGGACTAAAACAAACGTTTTTAAGCTTACAAAGTGTTAAAAAATTCTATTTTTTTTCTATTCCATATTATGAGCTAAATCGATCGGAATTTTAAAATGATCCATTTAAAACCAAACATGGGAGTATTTAGATAAAAAATGTAGATTTTATGAAAAAACAAATTGTTTTAAAATTAAAATTTTTTAAGTGGTATATTTTGAGTTTAAACGATTTTTAAGCCAAAATAATTCATAAAAAACCAAACATGGTTGTATTTGGTGCAAAAATGTAGATTTCATATTTAAATAAGCTATTTTAGAGTTATTTTGCACGTCTGAAATCCCATTTTTCTTACCATATGGTTTTTTGCGCCAAAAAGCTACGCGGGTGTAAGCTTTCATGAGCGCCAGCTAGCGGCATTGTGCTGTACTACACAGTAGTTGTTGGCGCCATCTTGCGGCACAAACCGAAGACTGACTGCAACCAAGTTCGAACAAGTTGGAGCCGAAAGCCGGATCGCACAATACGGCAATTGTTGTTGGGCCGGAGCAAGTTTGCTGCTGGGCGATTGCCGGACGGAATGTCATTCTGTCGTGAGTTGTCGTCGCCGTCTGTCGCTTGTGTGTCGTCGGCGTTGTTGCTGTAAGGAGGCTTTCTGGTGTGTTGACTCGATACAGATGGAACAGAATCGAAATTGGCAATGCACAGTGGTTGAAACTCAGCTAAAACGCCTGTCAAATTTTATTATGATATAAACCAATTCGGCAGAATAACAGCTGCAAGTTTGCGAGTGTCTCTCTGTGTGTGTGTGTATGTTTGTGTTTGTTTGTGTATGTGTTTGTGTGTGTGTGTGTGTTTGTAATAAATAGCGCACAACGTGCGATCGATTTTTGGGCAGCTTACAGTGGTCACAACACACGCAGAGCATGGGCAAATTTAGCAAAGATATCGACAGTCCGTCCGTCGCTTCGATACATTGCCGATAAAACAACATTTGCTCAGTCGATAACACAAACAACAACAATAAACAAGCTTTTGGTCAGCAGCCTCCCTCCCCTCTTTCCACCTTTCCACCTTTCACCTCTCCAACGCTGCTACCTAGCGAAAAATGCTTGACAAATAAATAAACAAACGGCCACTAGAGATAATGAAATTTGGTGCGGTGTGGAGAGAACAAGAGAGCCATAATAACAACAGCAACAACAACAGAGCTGAGCTCCAGAAGAGTGGCAAGAACAAGAACAACACCAAAAGCCGCAAAATTTAAGGGGCAAAGAGAAACACAGCTGCCAAAAGTTGCCAACAAAAACAAACAACAAACACAAGCAGCAAACAAGCAGTAGAAAGAGACGGCGACAGAAAGAGATGGCGAGTGCGAGAGAGGAAAGCATAAAAAGCTTATTCCCTAATACAGCTGCAAGGCTTGAGAGAGAGAGAGCGCAGAGAGCCGAGCACAATTCCCTTTTACTCTCCTGCCTCTCAGGCGCTGTCGATGAGACCCGATACGACGCATAAGCATGAACGATGATGATGACCAGTCGCAGTAGCAGAGCACAGTGGTCAACATAACAAAACTAAGATTTAATACAAATCAACTTAACGTTTGGTGGCGATACTATATATACTATATTTAACATATTTTAACAAGAATTATCCCACCATAATAATAAATATATCAGCGCTGCAAACACAAAAAACTTGTTTTTTCAAAGTTCTGTTTTGAACCTCATTATCAAATGGTTCAATTTGGCATATATATACAGTTTGCTTTTAGTTTCGGGTTGCATTTACCTGTATTTTATTTATAAATTATAGTCAAAATTTATTTCAAAGATTTTATATGAATTGATTAAGAACATTCTTGATTCAATCATTCCATATGTTATACAGAATTTATTGATTTTTAGTTCGAATTAGATATTTTAAGTTCATTCTGTAACTTAAACCTTTATTTTATTTATTTTTTTATTCATTTCACTTTTTTTTAAAGTAGTTCCTAATTTTTTCATTACAATCAATTATATTTTTATCTAAAACGGTTTGATTTAATTACTCATTTTTATAATTTACATAACTCTAAAGTAAAATTGTAAAAATGTACAATTTATTATTCTACAAAGCAAACTTTAAGCTTAAATGTATACTCTTTTTATTGCATTGTTTTCCACTGTGCAGGTTCGGTATTTTGGCTGGAAGCTCCTTGCGAGAGAGCAAGAGCAAGATTGAGAGAGTTTTCGGCGAGCTGCGCTCGGCTCGGCTTCCTCCGTATTCGGTTGTCCGTAGTCGGTTGTCCGTAGTCGGTTGTCCGTAGTCGGTTGTCCGTATGTTTTGTAGCACAGTTTAAAGTACGCATTGCGATGGTTTTCCGTTTCAGTTTAGCTAGAGACATCGTCGTGTAACGAACAGAAGCTCTGCGAGCAGCTGCAACTCAACGGCGAATCGACGGCAGAATTACAGTGCGCAAAAAGAAATAAGAAAAAAATCCAATTCAAATTCAAATTCCGATTCCGATTCCGATTCAAAATCATATAAAACGAACTGCATTCAAATTGTAAAAGCCAATAAAAAGAAGAAGAAGAAGAAGAAAACAAGTGCATTTCAATTCTGTTCTGTGTATTTTAGGGAATTCACACGCACACACACACACACATGCTCACACACACTCACACTCACACGCACACAGATGTTCTGCATATGGTGTAAAGACTAAAGGAAATCCGCTGTTGGTGTGTTTGTGTGCGAGATTTGCATTTGGATGTATTGAAAATGATTATGTATTAAATAAAGCGCAGTGTGACCGACTAAATCAAATAAATATCTCAAATTCACAAATTTGCAAGAGAAGAGAGAACCAAATAGACGTTGTCATGTAGCTCGGGCAGGAGATAAACTCCGAAAACCTTCTCAAACAACGCCACAAAGCTCAAGGTAAGCAAATCCCAAGTTTCTTTCGACTTCTTAAAAACCCCCGGGGCTGTTACTGTTGCTGTTGCTGTTGCTAACAAACTGAAAACATCATTTAACGCTCACACACGCACACACACACGCGCACACATAAGCACTCAATGTCCCGTTATGCCATGATGCCGCTTTTTGCATTTAACGATTTCTGATGGGTTCCTTGATCCGTAAAGTCTTTAGCAGTTTGCAGCATGTGTGTGTGTGTTAGGTGAGGGGGCAGGGTCTGAGAGGAGGGTCTGATTGGTGTAAGTGTTCTGCAAATTCATAATTCGCCTGTTTGTATACACATTGGCGAATTTGTGCGTGTGTGTGTGTGCCTTACACACACATACACAGCGAATGTCTGCAAGTATTGGTGGCTTATCGAGTGGTCATGGCGGCTGCCTCAATGTCTGCCCGCTTGTGCTACCTGTCGAAAAATCGAGCTGCGAGCAAAACATCAGCAACAGCGAAAGCAAAATTTAGGATACACACACAACCACACACACACACACACACATGGACAGACAGGCACACACATACATATACAGACTATACAGTTATATTGTAAATATATGCTTTTTTTCTGGCACGTAGGCTCCATAACTTCCGCTCGGTCGGCTCACGCGCACACCTCTGCTTACACACTCATGCAAGCATAACATACACTCGTGCACACACACACTAACACTCACTCACACACACACACTCGCACAACATTTAAAATTCGGAATGAAAAGACACTTTTTATTTCGCATACATTTTTGACATGTTCCTTAGCTCGTCTGCACGTTTACCTTTTACTTTGGCAGCACTTTTTGTGTGTTTCCGTTTCCGCTTCGCTTTTTGTGTGGCCAGCTCTTGGCTATTTTTAATTCCCTTTTCTAACGGAGACAAGTGTTTATTGTTTTGTTCTGAATTTATTTTATAATTAAAAAAGTTTTCAAAAATAAGAAATAGGAAAAAATCTATAATCAATAACAGCAAACAAAAAAACAAAAAAACTAAAATTGGAATTTATGTTATATGCTGATATAAAATACAAATAACCAGTAAGGACGGAGCTACAGTCGGATGCAACCGACTGTAGGAGACTCTGTACTTTGTGTTTTCTTCGCTGTTTCTTATTCGATCGTAATGTAATTCACATCATCGATGGGGATTGTCATAGACTACGTACATGCCACATCCCAAATCTTTAGCTTTAAAACTTGAGCTTTAAAACTGCAAACTGTTGCTAAATTGGTTTTTCGGTTAGCGGAGGAATGAGAGGAGTTATCAAAAAACCCATACTAACTTGATCTGATGGTTGCATAGAAGAACATAAATACCAAAAAATGGTATTTCCAGCTCTTATAGTTTGCAAGAATCTAGGCGGCTTCTCTGTCTGCGCTATGTTCGCTGTTTCTTTTCCGTTGGTAATATAATTCACAGCGTTGGTGGATATTGCCATAGGCTGCGTACATGCCAAATCCCAAGTCGATAGCCTTTAAACTGTGGCAGTAGTGGCGCTTACATACATTTATAAAACAATTCATTGGTGCATAACTTCGCTGTTTCTTCTCCGTTTGTAATGTAATTTACAGCATCGATGGATAATTCAATAGTCTACGTACATTTCAAATCACAAGTCTGTAGCTTTATTATTGTGGCTGCAGTGGCACATACATGCATTTTGAAAAAAATTGTCTCTTGCATATCTTCGCTATTTCCAATTCAAATAATAAATAAATTAATATCATCGATGGAGAATACCTTAGGCTACGTACATGCCAAATTACAAGTCTGTAGCGCTATTATTGTGGCTGCTGTGGCGTTTATAGTTTTCGAGATTTTTGAGGTAGGTGTAGATTTTTGATGATTCGCGGATGGAAGGAGGCGAGATATCAAAAGTTTGAAACAAACTTGATCTGCTTGCATTAACTGACTACCTAAATCCGGAAAGGTGGTGTCTTTAGCTCTTGTAGTTGCTGAGATCTAGGTGTTCATACGGACAGACGGACAGACGGACAGACGGACAGACAGACAGACGGACAGACGGACAGACGGACAGATGGACATGGCTATATCAACTCAGCTCGTCGTCCTGAGTCAGAATATATATACTTTGTGGGGTCTACCACGCTTCCTTCTGCCTGTTACACACAGCTGTCATTTGCACAAAATTAATAGACTCTTTTACTTTTTTAAAGTACAGAGTCTAAAAATACAAACAAAATAAACAAATTAAAAATGTTTAAAAAATAACAAAATTTATTCAATGGTGAACTAACAGAATTTAAGCAAAATATGTTTAGAAAACTGCGCATAAAATATTGAAGAATTCTTTAAAAATGCAAATCAAATAACAACAAAATACAAATTAAAATCGATTTTCAGTTGAAATTTGCCTAAAAAGAAATTCAAAAACTATAGTGCAGTATAATCTGAATAACAAAGAAAAACACATTTTTTTTTTGTCAAAATTCGTTTTTATTATTCAACATAGGTCCCTTCAAGAGCGATAAAACGATTATAACGACCTGCCAAATTTTTTTTTTTTCACCACGCTTTTTTTTTGCATACTTTTTGATTTCCCTGGGGCAGGCTCCAGAAACTCGTTATCAAGCCAAGTATTCGCTTCCACTGTATTTATTCGCTTCAGAAAACAGTATTTTATCAAAACACGAAATTCCTTTTTTTCCATTTTTTTCAAAATAACAAAAGTTGTTTTGCAAAAGACGCTCTATCGCTATTAAATCCGTTTGTTTCATTCAGATATCACACACTCAAACATTTCGTTTAATTCAACTGTCGATTTATCATACTTAACCCAGCATAAAAGTATAAACCATAACAACAACAGCAACACATCATTGTCGTCATATGATAACTAACTATCATAACTATCATAACTACGATGATCTCGCTGATTACTGAACGCTGATTAGTTAGCCGAGATGGAGAGTGAGAAACATGCAATTGCGTGTCTGTGCTGTTCAACTGATTATACCCCTTAAAAGGCACAACAAAGGGCATATACGTTTAGCAACAGACATGTATAGCATGTAAATAGATGTACTATATTAAAATACCCCTAATTTCCCTGCTGCAGTCGAGCACACTCGACTCTGTTACATGTATACAAAATATTTCTGTTGTTCCAACTGCAAATAGGGTATTTATTTACTTACAGACAGACAGATGCATCAAATCTGACCGACATGTGCTCGTAATACCGTTTGCTATTATTTTTCGGGTTTTACGATATGCTTTATACCATGTGCACTGCATTTTAGATTGAGATTTATGTGCGCGCTGTAAACAAAGCAAAAAAATCTAAAACAAATAGAAAACTAAAAAAAAAAAATATGGTTATATTTAGTTTTTGCAATGCGTATTTGGCAATAAAACTATGCATAATTTACACAAATTTAAACTTTTAATTATGATATTTTATAACGAAATACATTTATATAATATTTCTTTAAAAAACAAATACAAAATTTTTTACTTAAACATTTTATTAAGTTTAATTAAATCCTTTAAAATACCTTGTGTTTTATCTAATGAATTTGTTTAGGTTTCTCGCAAGTACAAAAGTTTAAATTAAAATAATTTGGTTTTTTGCTAAAAGAATAATTTGTAGCTTCGTTGGCTTAGATTTTCCGATTCGTTGAATTGCCTGGTGAAATGTGAGATTTTGAATTTCTCTTTGAGAACTCTCATATGCACACGCTTTTTACAGCTTCCTCTCGCAAATGAATACGCTTGAATTATGGCCAGACATTTCAGAAACTGAAATTGGAATTGGAATTGCAGTCGACTTCCGCTTGGCATCAGTTCATGTTCACAATGGCGCACAATTGTCGTGTTCGGTGCAACGTGGATGGCATCGCAGCTCTGTGGACTTTCCAAACAATCTCTCCACATTAGCGAAATGCGCACCGAGGGAGACAGATAGATCTGGAGAGAAAGCGAGAGAGGGAGAGAGAGAGGGGGAGAGATGGAGAGATAGAGACACCAAAGTGATTTGGTTGAATTAAGCAGAGATTGGGTTGAGCTTCGGGGTCTGTTTGGTGTTGGTTTTGTATGCACTTTTCCCTAGATGTTGAGGTCCCAATATTATGATAGTATTATCGTCCCCCCCATGTGATGGCAATTGCACTCAATACAAGTGCGTAAATCGCAGTGCAGCGCTGTCCGAGATTTAATTGAATCAATTTGATAATATTAACTTACAATGCAGACAACTGAAGCGTGGGAGCTGGCTTTGAGAGCACAAAATACTTATAAGGCAAATGCCAAAAGTCTCTGTCTGAATCAGAATCTTTGCCCATATTTTACATTATTTATAATTTATGCTTTATGCTTTATGCTCCTCTTTTATGTAGTATCGTACTTCTTCGTTTTTTACACACAAATCACACAAGGGCACAAAGCTTAAAGCGTGAAACACTTGAGAATTGTTTTGCACTTTTGTGTTTTATTTGTTGTTGGTACTTTTATTATACTTGTTTGGCTTTTTCCCTCTTCTCTTTTTTTCATTTCCCTTTATTTTGCACTCCGTTTGCTGGTGCGACTCAACGGGATTTTGCTGGCTCAAATAATATTTCTTTTCTTTTTGTTTGGCATTCGTTGTTGTTTTTGTTTTCTCCTTTGCGGCTTCTCTCTTGGGCTTGTGTGCGGATTTGTGCTGGCGTGCCATGAAATCGAGGAATACACACATAAAATTCATATTTCGCAAGCAGGCACATAAAAACAAAAAGCAAAAAGAGAGAGAGAGAAAAAAAAAACAGAAAAGAGAAAACGAAGTATAAATATGCAAATAAAATGTCATTAAACAATGCGAGCAGGACAAACGACGTCGCCAGCGAAAGGAAAAATAATTTAACCTCATTGCGCATACGACATGTATGCCGCAAAACAACATGAAGCGACTCTGCATTTCTGCACACCCCAGCCAAAGTGGCACAGCATTAAAACGCAATTTTATTGCATGTCCTTGGGGCGTATTGGGAGTTCCGTTCGCCATCATTGTCTTAAGCACAACAATGGCGGCGACGACAACCCCACAGCAACAACAGCAACAACAGCAACAACAGCAAGTAAACAGAATCATCAAAGCAGAACTAAAAAGGTGCCGGGGCCAGACAAAACACTAAACCCCCAAAAGGAAACAATGAGCATGAGAAGTGGGCAGTATAAAAGCGAGAAACTGTTGTTTAGCAGTTTTAGTTTTATGCTTATGTTTTTTCTCCCCCTCCCTCTCCCCCCCTCTTCCTTCTCTAGCATTTCGCTCCCTTTTATGCATATGTATGTTTGGTGTGTCTCTGTGGCTACTTTTATTGTTTTCCTCAGTTTGTTTTCCCCGAGGCCATTGGCTCGGCGATAATAATACGATTTGTTGTCTACTGCAGGCTCATTAGATTTTATCGGTTTCTTTGCTTTTATTGAAACACAGTTGCAGTACTTGGCACAATCGAAAGATTTGCCGAGCATAAAAGTAAAATCAATACCTAAAACACACAAAGTTGAAGCCGGTTTAAAGACCTACAATCGTCGACTTATTATTCAAATGAGTTAATCACTTACACACACAAGAGGTCCGAGTATATATGTATTGTGTATACACTCTGGAGTCTGCTGAGCTGGGAATAAAATGTCTGCCTGGGCATAAAAAGTAGCCAAGGGCAAAATAAAAGCAAGTACCGAGAAAGCAGCCAGAAACCTGACCTGAGTTGGGCTGAAGTTCTGTTGCGTCTTGGGGAATACGCGGCGTATGCGCGATTTTCGCTTTGTTTATCGACTACGCTGATGGCTTTAAGTTGTTGCCTAGATTAAAGCTTACAGCTGCTGGACTTGCATTTAAGAGATTTTTCAGTTTCAGGGAGACTGGAAAAGGGACAGTTAGCGCAGACAGAGTTAATAAATGCGGCTAATTTGATTATTTATGGCTGCAAATTAATAAATAAATGATGCTGCTGTTGCCGCTGTTGATTTTGCGGCGTAATTACAGGAATTTGACTAATTGACAAGCGCGATAAAATAAATATAAATAATAGACAGACATAATTGTAATTATTGTTGCAGAAAAACAGAAACCCCAACCAGAAACGGAAAGAGCATCATTATATAATTGCAACAGATGCCAATTAAATTTACATTACAAGTCTGCCAAACAGTAACAATTCCAATTTCAATTGAAATAGAAATTTCAATTCCTATTCCTATACAGTTCAGTTCAGTTCAGTTCAGTTCACTTGAGTTTGCAGCATCCCTTAAGGGCAGCACTGATTATCGTAATAAGCAGACCAATTAAAACTCTTACGCTCTTATGAACTAATTATAATTATCATTATCAACAGTTGCTGCTGCTGCTGTTGCTTCTGCAACGTCGGCCACAAGCCATTGATGCGTGAATGTTGATTGTACATTATGCATCCGTAGTATAATGCATGTGTAGCACGTGGCGTATGCTTGATGCAGATGCTTCCACCGATATTGCATGTAATTAGTCACAGTCGACAATGCTGACATTTTCTGCCGATTTAATGGCAGAACCTTAACTTGTCTTCTGTCGCGTGACGTCACAGAATGGGAGCTTGGCTTTATTATGCTGCCCTTTGGGCTGCTGTTTTCATGCCTTTTGCGTCATGCCGTATCGAAGGCTCCTTTCACATTTGACATTTTACAGAATCTTGAACCGCAGCAGCTGGAGACATAATAATGAATTAACCGCAAGGGCAGAACAAGTTCAATTCGTATGGGCCAACTGGGCGTATGCTTAATTTGTATAGCACAGTGTTGTGCAACGTCTGTTATGAGCCCAGTGTTGTATAACTAATGCGAATCTTTTATAAGAGTAATTAAAATCACTTTACTAATTGCGCTTGCTGCGCTCTTTGTGCGATTTCCATTCGAGATTTAATGCCCGTTCGGATTTAACTCTCATGGCATGTTTAATAAAAATGCCTGCAATGCTTCAGAATACATGAATGTGCATCCCAAACTGCATTCATTACTTTTTCATCGTATAGCTGGTATATAGCTCGTATAGCTCGTATATCGCTTTTAATGCGCTTGCATACCATAAAGAGAAATAACGTCATTTCATTTATATCGCGTCAAGAGTTTGGCGCACGTTTTAGGGTCGTGCGTCGCTTATGTACGTGCTCGTTGGCCACACTACACGGATCCGGGTTAAGGTTTCTGGCGCCCAGCAAGCCGGATTGATGGTGTTTCGCCTGGTAGTAATGCTTACTTAATAAAAACTTGGGTAGACACACACACACACACACACACTCGGTTAGCAGCGCCATGGGGGCAAAAACTCCGAGGCAGGCAGTCAAAAATGGCAACCGGGCTGCTGTTACCGTTATTGCTGCTGCTGCTGCTGCTACTGCTGCTGCTGCTGCTGCTGTTTGTTGGGCGGTTGACTTGTTCACATTTATTTGATTATTGATTTCCACTGGCAGCGTCCTCGACTCGATGGCTTTAAGTGCAACACCGCACCGAAACTTGAGACTTGAGCTAAACACAGAGGGAAATAGGGAAAACCAGTAAGGATGGCACATTAGTCGTGCGGAAGGCTACAGTCGGACGTAACCTACAGTAGGAGAAGCTGTATTTTTAGTTTCCATAATCACTGCCTTACACATTAAGGCAAGCTATGCTATGCCTCTCCTTCGTCTTGCCCCTTCCAGCGAATTTTCTGTTGCATATCTTTGCTGTTTCTTATGATATCGCAATGCAGTTCACAGCATCGATGGAGAATGTCTCAGGCTACGTACAAGGTATATTATTACATTTTTGTAAATTGGAAATTGTGAAATCCTGGACAAATCCCTAGAGGACCTAAATCCCAAAAATGGTGTCTCTAGTTCTCGTAGTTGCTGAGGTTTTCATACCGGCAGACGGTTATGGCTATTTCGACTCAGCTCGTCGTACTGATTAATAAGATACTATATATACTTTGTGACACTTTCTAGGTGTTACCCTGATGAAGTAGTTGCACTAACTTAATAGACCATTTTGCATTTGTGCAAAGTACAGGGTATAAATAGGGAGTGAAAGCGAGAAAGTTTGAGTAAGAGAGGAAGAGAGAGAAAAGCGCAAAGCTTGCGGGTGCTCGGTATCGCTTGAGATTCGCATATGTCTTCGACTCGACGGTGATATCATCAAGGTCAGTTTCCAGCAAAACGAGCCGAAAGCAAACGGTGCGCAAAAAGCCTGAATGCCCCTACTCAACGACACACACACAAACACATACACATATATACACACACACACTGACACACACACACAGAGGTCGCACTAAATTGAGCGTCTCAGCGTTAACGAGGCGCCGGCGGTGGCACTAAAGTCGTGGCCGGATGTAGCCACGCGGCACTTGTTTAATGATGGGTCACATGCACCCTGACCCCTCGGCCACCGAGCTGCTGTCAGTCCATTGGCCGTGTCCGTGTCCACTGCCACATGCCACATGCGGCGACTGCCGTGCAATAAAGGCGTCAAGCTTCAAGCGCCAAGCGGCAAGCGGCAAAAGCAAATTTCCACAATCTGTGCGCATGTGTGTGTCTGTGTAATCCTGAAATATAATCTCACATGCGGCACATTAAATCCAAAGCTTCTTTGCAGCTTAATGACCCAAAATCAACATGATAATTTTTGATTTATACATATTTTATTTCTGTTTAAGTTTTATGCATTTTATATTAATTTAATCAGACATGCTGCGTCTACTGCAAACTAGATTTTCAGCTTCTTAAAAAATATTTATTTATATACAATTGGATTTTAATTTAATTTATGCATGATTATTTGAGCTATAAAACAAAAAGGCAAGGCAAAGCCAGCAATATTGTTTTCTTAATAACTTGTATGTTTCATTACAAATTTTAATGCGTTATTCAGGAGAGATAAATATAATAGTAGAGTGTATATATTCTGAATAACTATTTTATATGTTCAATATTACGCTTGTTACTTGATTGTTATTGATTAGAGCAGAGGTGCCCAAGCCATTGCTCTCGTTGCTCTTTAGATAGGGCTGTTGCTCTTGCTTATGGGGAGAGCCAGCCCGTATGTGTGATCGCTCTCAAAGCAAATTACAACAATAATTTGCCTATGTTTTATCATCCACTCATTTCTGCCTACTCTCCCGACTCATGCGCTTTGTTGTTGGGTTGCCGAAATACATGCAGTGAGCGAAATCTGTTTATTATCGAATTCTGTTTATTTATTTCGATCAGAATGTGCGCAATCGCAGAGCACATTTAACTAAAATTAATTAAAATATTAATAATTTGTTGTGTGGACTTTAAGTTGATATTTCTTGATTGAAATTGAAATGAATTAAAAATATCCACATAATTTTTTTTCAGTGCAGCAAATTGAAACTGAAAAAATGCTTGCGTCTTTGTATTGGTGTTTTTATTTGTGTGTATTAGTGCGTGCTCTTTTGTATTCTCAGTTTGGGCACCACTGGATTAGAGTGTAAAGGGGGCGTGCCATTACGAATTTGAAATTAACTTGATCACCTACCTCTGTTTCAAAAGTGGCTGCTCTAGCTGTTATAGTTTTAAAGATCTATCCTACTTTAATTTTTACAATCGGTCTATGAATACATTCTTTATTTAAAACTTTAAAATTTAAAGTATAAACGAATATACATATAAATGTGAAGTTTAATATATTTTTTATTATAAACATTTAGTTACTAGATAAAGTTAATTGCTTGAAAACATCGAGCAGAGATCTGAGATCTAAGATTATTGATTCAATTGAATTAATATTAATTTCGAATATTTTTTTTTGAATTTATTTAATAATTTAAGATGATGGAAATCTGGTCAATTGTCATGCAAAAGAGTTTGCTAACGAAAAGAAAGGTTAAGATGTAGTATTTAAAAGTTTATCAACGTTTTAAATGCCAAAATAAGCTAAAAGATTTCTAACTGTCCAACTGCTTTTTAATAAAATTTATATTCTCCATTGAAATATACTAATAACATATAATACGATTACATATCATCATAATATGTACTTGGCATACTTTTTTGCATTTTCTGAATGCTCCAAAAAGCTGTTGAAAATTCTACTTCGCTTGAGTTGTTTTTTAAATTTTATTTTCTTTGTTCATTTGTTGTTTTTTATGTATTTTTTTTTGCTTTTTTTATTTTATGAGCCGCTCAAAACGAATAGAAACATTTGTTGTCGTGTGCTCGTTTCGATTTGTGCCACGCCTGCGTATTTATTTTATAGTTTGCCTGGCGCCAGGCATTTTGGCTAATGGCTGCAATATGCCTCTCTCACTCCCTCTCTCTTTCTATTGCTTTCTCTCTTTCTTTTTCTCTCTCTTTCTCTCTCTCTGTCTCTGTCTGACACTGTCAGTTGCTTGTTGGCAAAAGGTCAACTGATTGAGGAAACACAGCGAGAAACTCGGCAAGAAATTTGTTTTTGTCAGTTTGAGCTTTGCCAGCACAGTTTGTTTGTTTGATAAAAGTGAGGGAGAAATAAAGCGAGACAGAGAGAGAGAGAGAGAGGGAGGGAGAGAATGGTAGTAGTGGAGTAGAGGCAATTTTTGGAGACGGAGGCGACACGACAAATCACTTAAAGCTAAACGACAGACATTGATTGGTGCTATACGAATACCAGGCAATTATCTCTGAGAATTACTTTAAAATGTCAGCGGAAAAGTAAGCGTCTTTTGGTTATACAATTTTTGCCAATCGTATTTCGATCCAGATGAATTTAACATGAACTTAACGTCTGTACGAACCGTCAGCTGTTTGTCTGCTTTCCAGCCAAGTTACTCGATTGATGGAGTGACGCCGCCCCGCGGGCTACCCTCTTCAACTCATCAATTAAAACTATAGACTTTTCCACCAGCTGGGACACACACACAGACGCACACACACACATACAGCGTTAAGTTCACTAAAGGAAAACACAAACAAACAAGGCATCCCCATGGCTAAAGGCCCCCCTTCCAGGTCTGCCCCCTCTTCGTTAACCCAATTGTTTTCGTATCGTCGTCGCTTCGTTTACCCTTTGACTTTCAGAGTTCGTTTTCCTTTTTATTTTCTGCTTTTTTATTTCGGCTGCTTTTGTGTATCTTTTTTGGCTGGCAAAAATTTTCGCAAAATTCTGAAAACGAACGCAAAACAAAACAAACAAATAGACAGAGGCGCTGTCAGAGGGGGTAGGAGGGTTGGATCGGGGACAAAAACAAGCAGCCCAACCTTTATTCAGGTGACCTTTGCACAGTCAAGCTGATACCCTCTGTTTTGCCCACACCCGCTTTGCTACCATTCCCCTCTCATTTCACCTGTGCAGCAGCGTCCTTGTCATCATCATCATCATCATCATCATCATTATCGTATCGTTATAGGCCCGCCCTATGCTGTGCTCCCTCTGCACCCCCTATCACTCTTGCTGCAAAACTTTGAAAATTATAATTTAATTTGAATGTCATTAAAATTTGTGCGGCTTGGGTGGCTTAGTGACACCCCCTACCACGCCCTGCCGCCCACTGCTGTTCGCTAGTTGTGTGATTCCCCGGATAGAATCATTTTAAACATGCTGAAATTAATATTATTTTCAGATATTAAATAATCCTTTTGCACTGCGCTAAATTCAATTAAATGTACTTTAAACTTTATATTAATTAAATGCAAATTTAATTAAATTACTCCAAATTAACTGCTTGATTTTGTTTAAGTTTAAAGGTTTTAAATTCTCTAAATCTTCAGTTAGAGCACACGCGACTGCAGCCTGATTTTCAGCTGCTGGGAGAGACAGCAAATGTAATATAAAATCTGCAGCGACAGCGTAAATTGTGTGTGTGTGTGTGTGTTTGTGTGTGTCATGAAAATTAAATAAAATAAATTAAACTTAATTTCAAAACTGACACAGCTTACTACAGTTTGTATATGCCGGAGTCTTGGCTGCCGTGCTTACGCATAAAAATGCGCATTTTTATAATGAAATGAAAAAAAAAAAAAAAATAGAAATGAGAAAGGAAAAGTTTTAGTGAAGCTGCCAAGTGGAAATGAGGAAAACGCAAACGACGCAGAAAAACTGCTGCAACCGCAAGAAATTAAGAGAATATACACTTTGGGCATCGCGTCTTATCTGCAGACAGCAGTTCTCCCCCCTCCGCCCACTTGGCAAATAGAAAAACTTAAACAGGCGCAGAAAAGTAAAGGAAAAGCTGCTCGAGCCCCAACCATGGGGATTGGGGATTGTGAAAACAGGCGTTGTCGAGTCACTTTAAAACAACTGCAAATAATATGGAAAAAGTTCTCTAACTATAAATGTCGCTTGTTGAAAGTTATGAACTTTGGTTCGGTATTCACGTTTTGTATGTTTCAACTAAGGTAACTCAGCGTGGTTTAAGAACTTCAGTTTGGCCTGACATTTTAAATATACTTATTTTAAACCCTGTACTTTGAAAAAGTACAAAAGGGTCTATTAAGTTAGAGCAACATATATATTTTCTTGATTACGACGATAGAGCCCTGTCCTTTTAACCGTTCGTTCAACTAACTGTTTAAACACCATGATCTTGAAAACTATAAGAGCTAGAGACACCATTTTTGAAATATAGGTTTTTCTATTCATTGAGCAGATCAAGTTTGTTTTCGTATTTGTATACCTTTCTCACTTCTTCCGATAACCCCTAAAAACTACAGCAGCCACAATTTTAAATTTACTTGTACTTGTTACTTAAAGATAGTTTAAAGCTAAGTAGTTTAAATTACCGGATTTCCTACTGTAGGTTCCATACGACTAATCCGCTCCCCCCTCACCGGTTTTCCGCTAAGTAATAATTAAAACAATTCCGTTAAAAAATGCAACATTTTCTTAAATAATTGAAAGCAATTTGAGAGCAATGCAGTTGGTATCGCATTAGGGGACGACTTAATGCCATTTTAATTGCAACTGCAAAATAACATTTAAATTAGTGCGGCGCCAGGAAGTATTAGAAGATAGTCGCAGGACGAAGTGGTGCCAGGTGGCAAGTGCCATGTGGCAAGCGGCAAGTGGCAAGTGGAGTTATTATACAATAAAAAGAGTACGTCTACTAGACGATAGCTTCGGCTAATGGTCTGCCATCATGCAAGCCAAGTCTGAGTCGTGCTGCATTTACGGGCTGTAGTCAAGGACAAGGCATGGGAAACTAATACACAACTAACACATATAGAAAAGATATATATCTTTTCTATATATGTATGTAGGACTGTATGTATAATAATAGTTAATAAGCCTTACCACGAGACCTGTTAGCTTTAAATGCAGTTTCTTAGACAATTATTCAGCACAGAAATTGCAACTATTTAATAAACGTTAAATAAATAGATTAAATTAATCACATTGAATCATGGATTTTTCAATATTTATAAAGGTATATACTATATAATATAAAGATTATGGTAAAAAATTATCCATAAACAAATTTGTTGTTAGGAATATTTTATTGATTTTCGAGCATGAGAGATGCATAGGTATTATCTCTAATAAAATGACACAGCTGTCAGCTTTTGTAAAGATAACAACGATTGCATTAGCTGGCTGATTTACAAAGTTCGCTCGACTGTCGTACTTGAAACTGAGTTTGTTAATATTGGAATTTTATATCAACTTTCTGCTGGCCTGTAAAGGAAATTGCAATTTCTCGTAGTGAAAAGGTGATAAAGAAAGAAAAGCACAGCCCCAGTGAGAAAGGGCAGAGGGGGAGGGGGAGTGAAGTGTTGAAGAAAAGTAAAAAATATTTACACAAGTTATTAAAACTGGGTTTGCTTTGCATTGCGCTTTGATATTTATGACGCTCAGCCGTAATTGACAAGTCAAGTGACTCTCTTGAGCTGAAATAAAATAAGACACACATACAGAAATGCATAAAAAACAAGATGAAGAACAGCAAGCAGAAGAAGAAGAAGAGGAAGAAGCTGACGACGATGGAAAAGTAGAAAATATGAGCATGGAAATATATTTAACGATGTTGCCTAGCAGAAAGGGATACAGCCAAGAAGCAGCAGCCTTAGAAAACGATACACAGCACTTGAGTGCAGCCTGTGAGTGGCCCCGATATGAACATAAGCCACATGCGAGTGTATGTGAATGTATGTGAATGTGTGTGAGTGCATGTGAATGTGTGTGTGTGTGGGTGTGTGCTGAGTGCAACTGAGGCAGGGCACTCGAAAAAAGTAAACTTTGAATGCATAAACTCAGAAACGAGAAACGTACATACCCAGATACCAGACAGCCTCCAATTTTGCCTTTGCTATTGCATTTCAGCTCGAGTGGTAAACACACTTACACTCAGCAAAAAGTGGAGCGGGTTATTCTAAAAAATTAAGCTCTTCAAGTTATTCTGTTCCGTTGTAGAATTTAAAATACACTCTTCGTTCTTTAAATTTATTTTTCGGTGTAAAGATTCAAAATTGTCATTACACATTTGAAAGTAAGAAAAAAGTTCTGAAATAAAACAAATAACGTATTCAACATGTTCAATCTTGAGGTCACAAAATTTTCAGCAAGGAAATATTCATTCTTATTTTAAGTACAAATTAGTATAAATCAGAATAGGTTCTTGAATAAACGCAGATTAATTGAAGCAAAATAAAACGATTGGTAAAGAACAATTTGGTTTAAGATTTAGCACAAAGAAGAATAAATTGAATTAAAAGAAGAACTATTTGTACTAAATCTTAGGTCAAATACGGTATATTTAAGTCTGATGTCGGATTAAATTAAGTACATAAAACTCTTATACATTCTATATAATTAAAACGTTTTACAAAATAAAAAATGTTGTGCTTGGATTTAGAATTGTCGCACTTCATGAACTTTTGACAACGATCTTCATTCAATCAACTAAGATCGCTCTTGATGTTTCTCTCAGTGTAGATGCACACACACAGCCACACACAGAGACACACATACATTGGGATGCGTAAACATTGCTAAATATTGTAGCATACACAAACGGGGCCACAACCGAGAAGCAGCAACCAAGTCAAGTCAACATGCACTTGTGGCAGCTGCAACAGCAAAGCAACAAAAATTAAGCTGACAGGCGGGGAGGCGGAGGGTGGAGGGCGGAGGGCAGGGCTTAAAGTAGCTGAGAAAGGAAACTAAGACAAATAACTTAATGCCTTTTCTATTTGCAGTTCAAACAATAGAGCCGCAGCCGGAGAGACGCAACAAAAGTGCAACAGCTGCCGCAGCACACAAAAGTCACAGAACTAAACTCACACTGCCACAGAGAGGGAGACAGAGATAGAGATAGAGAGAGACAGAGTGAGACAGCGCAAGGATTGGCGTGTGGCAGTGTGCGGAAGGCTGAGTGGCAGCTAGCGTGGAGTGCTGGGAGAAGCATGTTTAGTGCAGAGTCCACACGGCAGCTTCAAGGGGCAGCAACAACAGCAGCAGCAGCAGTCGTTGTGGCAGTAGCAGCAAGCACAAGCGGATAATAAGCACAAGAGGCAACAACAGCAGCGGCAACAACAACAACAACAGCAACAACCACAATAGCAACAACTAACAACAAATGCAACAGAGGCAACAACAAACTCAACTTAACAACCAGTCTAAAATCCGCACGCAAATTACGAGCAAAAATATTTTAATAAATAAAATAAACACAATTTAAATACCAACTACAACGTGCAACACAGAACTTGCAACGGCAAGTGGCAAGTGGCAAGTGCTGAGACTTTCGCGTGTGACGTCACTCCACGCTAAGTAGGACACACGCGCAGCAGCTTTGCGTTAGCCATCCGCATCCGCATCCGCATTCGCGTTCGCATCCGCATTCGGATATCCCAAAAAAACAAAAAAAAGCCGCGTCGCCGTCATGTACGTACGGAGTCCGAGGAGCCGTAATCCGGTCGGCGTGCTCGCCTCCGTGGCGCTGTTCGTGCTGTCGCTGCGTTTCGGCTGCGTTTGCGGCGTCATCGATCGCCTCGTGGTGCAGACGAGCTCGGGCCCGGTGCGGGGACGTTCGGTGACGGTGCAGGGACGGGAGGTGCACGTCTATACGGGCATACCGTATGCCAAGGCGCCCGTTGACGATTTGCGCTTTCGCAAACCGGTTCCGGCGGAGCCCTGGCACGGCGTTCTCGATGCCACACGACTGCCGGCCACCTGCGTTCAAGAGCGGTAAGTAACTGAGTGGGAGAGGGGAGACGGGGTGTTGCATGCAGCTGTATTGCTGCAGATATAGTTGACCTAGAATGCAGACCGGCCCCCGGATGCCGTTAGCTGCTGACCTAACTGTTGCTAGTGACGTCACCGGCCTGCAGTTGCGACAGCCATTACGCAGCAACAAAAGCCGGTCAACTGCATGTTTCACTTGCATTTTTAACTATCTTTGTATAAAGTGTGGCATACAGAATTCTAGATATACGCAACTCTAAAGTATAGTGACCATTTCGATCTTAACGCTTCATTCAAAAGTCAACTTAACACTAGAAACTAAGCTATTCAGCATGCAATTTAATACTTATATGAGGCTAGGTTGTAATATAATTCGAAAGTAATTCTAAAGTTCCCAAGGATAGTCCCAAAAAATAGTCCCAAAAGGATATTTTGGATGAATGAGCTTTTTATTTCCTCATTTTTCAGTCCCCCAATTTCTCATTTTTTACTGAAAAATTTTAAACCTATAAATTAATTTGAATTTATAAATTTGTTGCTAAATGGACTAGGTAAACTTTCTAGATTAAATAGATACGTGATATAAATTAAAGTTCAATTTAGAGAAAATAAAAGAATTCTTTTATACAGCTTGAGTCGATATTTAAGAAGTCATAAAGGTCGAAATATAATTTTGTATAAGTATGTATAGCATTATTTCTCGAAGAATCATATTAAATCTTCGAGAAATAATGCTTTAAAAAATAAATATCTTAGGATTTTTATTATTAGAAATCATTTAGATATAGAATATATATCTCATATATATTTTTCAAATGCTATATCTTATTAAAAATTTGATTTCATTCACATTGCTCTGACTAAAGAATAAACAACTTTAAAATAAATTAATTTAGATACACAATATATGATTAATAAACATTAAAGTATGGTATATATATATTTATTACAAGTTAAATCATAATCAAAATTATGTATATTTTTTGTTATTCAGTTAGTAGAATGACAATACAATTAAATTCACGTTCTTCAGCATTTGCCAAGTTGGCCACGAGGTTTGATCGATATTCAGAGCAGGGCCAAATAAAGCGAAACTATATACAAAATATATAACGAAAATTAAAAAATATTTCGTATATAAATTTAATTAAAAATAAATATATTTAATTTATGCTCTGCCTTTGCCTCAAATATATTAGCAGAAATCGTATCAATTTGCAGCTTAGAATACGCTTTAGATAGATAATAGTTCCATAATATGTCGAAAATATCTAATTTGTTAGGCACTCAAAGCCACCACACAAAGACATCAAATGTGCACAGGTGTGTGTGTGTGTGTGTGTGTGTGTGTGTGCGTGTGTGTGTGTATGTATTATAACGGAAATTAGACAAATATAGAGATAGAAACAGAAGTAGAATCGCCCTTTCCGGTTGGTTATAAATTACTTTTATGCGAAGTGGCAAAGTTAATTTCAATTGACACGAAACCAAACACACCTACATAAAGCAACACACACACACTCAAATAGATACATACATACACACACACACTCATATGAATATTGAGCCATAGAAATGCGTAGCTTACGGGTCTCTATATGTTTGTAGCATATCGATTCGGGGATTCAACATTTATAGGGCAAATGAACTACGAGTATGTCGAATATGTGAAAGAGTCGTGGCATGGCGGGTCTAGTGTCTGTGTGTGTGTGTGTGTGTGTGTGTGCCTGTGTGTGTGTGTGTGTGGGTTTATGGGCTTGTGTGTCCTCGAGAAATGGCACAGTGAAAGTAAAACAGGCAAATCAGAGGAGAACAAATAAAAATAAATAACACAGCTGGTTACTTTGTCGTAATTGGCACGACCCACAATAGTTGTAGCAGGTGGATGTGTCTCTGTCACACTGTGCACACTGGTCGATTAACTTGATTTTGATTAACCAAAATATGAGAGTAATTGCAAAAAGCTTGCAATTTATTTCTTGTAAATAAAGTTCTTCAAAATTCAAAAGCTAAAAAATTAAGCAACTTTCCCTGAATACAAAACTATTTTAAAATATTAATTTTTACACACTAAACTATGCAAATTGACCAGTGTGCGGCAGTTGGATGTGTTGGGTTGAATTCCATGTTAGCTGACCGACCGAAAGTAAATGTTTTCGTATTTTCCTTTGCACGTTTCGCCATTCGTTAGCTATGAGTACTTTCCGGGCTTTTCCGGCGAGGAGATCTGGAATCCCAACACCAATGTGTCCGAGGACTGCCTCTATATAAATGTTTGGGCGCCGGCAAAGGCGCGTCTGCGACATGGACGTGGCACCAATGGCGGCGAGGTGAGTTCAACAAGTTTACAGTGGCAAATTACAACAATTAACTACAATTCTGATTTCTCTCTCTTTCTCTCTTAGCATGCGGGCAAGCAGGCGGATACGGAGCATCTGATACACAATGGCAATCCGCAGAATACGACAAACGGTTTGCCAGTTTTGATCTGGATCTATGGCGGTGGCTTTATGACCGGTTCAGCCACATTGGATATCTACAATGCGGATATTATGGCTGCGGTGGGCAATGTGATCGTTGCCTCCTTTCAGTATCGCGTGGGCGCCTTTGGTTTTCTGCATTTGTCGCCGGAGATGCCGCCGGAGTTTGCGGAGGAGGCGCCCGGAAATGTGGGTCTGTGGGATCAGGCGCTGGCCATACGCTGGCTGAAGGACAATGCGCATAACTTTGGCGGCAATCCAGAGTGGATGACGCTGTTTGGCGAGTCGGCGGGCTCGAGTTCTGTGAATGCCCAGCTCATGTCGCCGGTTACCAGGGGCGTGGTGAAGCGGGGCATGATGCAGTCGGGCACCATGAACGCGCCCTGGAGCCACATGACGTCCGCCAAGGCGGTGGAGATTGGCAAATCGCTGATCAACGACTGCAACTGCAATGCCTCCATGCTGAAGGTAGGACTAGATTAAACAACTGGGTCGATTTTAAGCTAATGAGTTTCTTCTTTTCTGCAGACCAATCCAGCACATGTGATGAGCTGCATGCGCTCCGTGGATGCCAAGACCATATCGGTGCAGCAATGGAATTCGTATTCGGGCATACTCAGTTTCCCCTCGGCTCCTACCATTGACGGCGCCTTTTTGCCAGCGGATCCCATGACTCTGATGCAGTCGGCGGATCTCAAGGATTACGATATACTCATGGGCAACGTCAGAGATGAGGGTAAGTCGCCGATGTTTGCAACCGAAACTTGCGTTTCAAAAAGTTTGTAATTAGCCTCGAGTGAGTTGCACAAAGCGCCGCGCATATAATTAATCATGCAGTTTATGGCACTTGGCGCAAATAAACTGAATTGTCATCAAGTTTAAGTTGCTGAATATTTCATTACAACTTTATCAAACTTAGGGCTTGTTCTATGGTCGTTTCCCCCCCCTTCCCACTGCTCTGCATTCTCTGCACTAACAATGGCCGTAGTTCTTGTTTACTCAGCGTCTTCTTCTGCTTCCTCTGCTGCCACTGCTTCTCCATCTATTGTTGCAGTTTTATTTTTGGCATCGCCTCCAAAAACGCTGACGTCAGCAGTGTGCCAAATTTTTCGCACTACCAAATTTTGTATACCGCAGTCAGGTCCCGCCTCCCTTTTAGCCTTAATACCGCCAGCTTTGTTGCAGTTCTGCGCTGCATCCATTTGCGATTTTATTACATTTCTGTTTTTCTCTGGCGAAACTAAAAAAATATCTGTCTTTTTTTCTGTGCCAAAACATTTTATTGTGGCCCAGACTCGGGCAGTGGGCGTGGCAAAGCGTTGTTGCCACTTAAGAGCTTACACAGTAGCCTTACAAATTTCACTGAGCATAATGCACAATGCGTTGATACACTGCAAGAAATGCGTTAAAAATGTGCACATTTATTATGCTCACTTTTGCAAGATTTACTTCAGTATTTACCAAGAATTTCTTAATTTATTTTCTTGTTTTGTTGACTTCTTTTGCCTTAGAACATTTGTTTGCAGTGTTAATTTAATGCGGCTCAGAACTTATAGCCCTTGGCTCTGTGTATCTGTGTATGGAGTACGATTTGCTCTCTCTGAAATGCACTTTATGTAATGGCCAGAGTTTTGTGGCATTGTGATTTCACTAACCCTCCTCTGCTGTCCTGTCTCCTATGCCAACTGTGCCCTCGCTTGTGCTGTTTTAGTAAAGTTAACTCTGCCAGTTGCCACAAATCACAGCAGCTTTAAGTGGCAGCTGAACGCAAATTTGTCAACTGGCACATTGTTGTTGCAACTGGCAACACTAAAGAGTGTGCCCAACTTGCCAGAAACATGTTCACCCAATATTTATGCATATCGCATACATACATATATATTTCTGTGGTGCAACCGTAAGCGCAACTCGATTTAAGGGCAATGTCAGCAGGCGCCACATTGTGGCATCATAAATTATTTAAATATATACTGCTGCGGCCAAAGGCTCAAAATGGCGGCAAATGCAGCTTATTGCACCCACTAAATAATGACTGAAGTACACGTGCTGCAAAAGAGACATACAATACATATAAAGGCTGGGAAAGAGAGTAGTTTTGGTTGAATAAAAAAATGTATTTTAAAGTTTGTTGTTAATTATTAAATTTTTAGTATTTATTTATTTAAATGACTATTTATTAAATTTTGGTATATTTTTTTATATTTAATTATATTATTATATATTAATAATATAAATTCAGACATGCTCAAAAGTATGCAACACAATATTTGTGCATTAAAATTTATGAGCAGCTTCAAAGCTCGCAAATTATAATATTAATTGTCCATTTAAATTGGATATGGCGAATGATTAACATTTATAAATATATATATATATAAATAAATATCATAAATATCATGTTAGCTATCTCTGCTGCAGGCAAAAGTTATATACTTAACTTAAATTGGTTCCACTCGCTGTTTGTTATATTTAATTATTTATAATTATGCAAGTGCAGCTGAATGTATGCGCATCTCATTAGACTTTGTGTTGATAGATTTTTCGCCATTTTGCAGACGACATAACTGCACTCATTTGAAAAACTCATAGAAAAAACTGGCACACATACACACACAGTTGCAAGTTTTTTATGCAAATATTCGAATAGTAAGATTTTTTGCTCCAGCTGAAAAGTATGCTATGTTTATTTACTTTGACGCTGCCATCGCTGCTGTAGTGTGTCTCTGCTTGGCCTGCGGCGGCTGCTGCGTTTCCCATAATTTATCGCGTCAGCATTTGTGAGAGAGACCGCGCATGAGTGTGTGTGTATGTAAAGTAACGGTAATGCCAACGCTTTGTGTGCATTGTGTTCGCGCTATTCGTGCCATGCCGCGCGCCACTTAACAAATTCTCGTACTTTTCGCTTTCTCTGCTATTTCTTTCGCCTCTTTTATATGCGCGAGCAGCAGCTGTGTGTGTTGTCTATGTGTGTGTGTGTGTGTGTGTGTGTGTGTGTGTGTGTGCATGTGTGTTTGTTGTTTTCGTATAACAGATTCTCGTGCGCTTTGTGTGCTTTTTCTTTGCTGCTTCTTTGCTTCGCTTTCATTTTTCTTGTTGCCATTGCCGTAGCTGCTTCGTCATTTCCAGGCGGCAGGCACCGAAACACACACACACACATACTCTCACACACACATACAGTTGGCTCGGGGCACTCTGTCAGTACGCTACAGAGACACGTGCGCTTTTCTGCTTACTTTCACTCATTCCTTGCAGCCGCTGCCTTGCTCTCTCGCGCTCGCTCTGTCCACTTCCATTTCCACTTCCACTCCCTAGCTCTCTTGTGCTCTCTCTCTCTCTCTCTCTCTCTCTCTCTTTCTCCATCGCTCTTCGGCTGTTGCTGTTGTTTCTGCTGCAGATTACAGCTATTGGCACTGCTGCTGCTGCTCTTAGTCAAGGTGTGCGTGTGCCCACAAGGCGACCACAACGATGGCATATAACTGTTTCTGTACATATGTATGTTTGCCTGTGTGCGTGTGATTGTGTAGTTGTGTTTGTGTGAGTTCAAGGTCATCTAGCATATGAAAAAAAAAACAATAGATTACAATGCGGCGCGCACATGAAAACATCTTAATTTTATATTTGTTGATTTGAAATGTCGACTTGATTTGCGCTTAAAAAATGTCTTAAATTAAACTCTTATTATTTTATTGAAAATGGTTTAATGTTTATTTAAACTCGAAATAAAAATTTATATAATAAATCGAAGAACAAAAAATTTTTAAATTAATATCAATATGAAAGAAAAAACCAAACTTGACAGCATTTGGTCGAAAAAAGCCATTTTTGTTGAACTGTGAATGCGCATAACTTTTCCAAAATCCAACCGATTTTCAAGCGGTGAGGTTTTTTCTTAGTCATTTATGTTCAAAAGTAAAAATGGGGTATAAAACAGAAAAACAAATATTTGAAATTTTTGTCAAAATTTTAAGTGGGACGTACCCTTAAAAAAAATGCAATTTTATGAAAAAATTTTTAAATTTGAAAATCCTGAGAATTGATTCGTAAACGAATTATATTGCAAAATTATGCAGAAAAAACCAAACATGAAAGAAATTGGTCAAAAAATGTAGATTTTAGAGCCAATTTTGGTATCCAAAGGGGATTATCACTTCTTAAACGAAAAAACGGCATATTTCTTTAACTTTTAATGCGCATAACTTTGCCAAAACTCAACCGATTTTCAAGCGGTGTGGGTTTTTCTTAATCATTTGAGTTTAAAATTAAAAATTGGGTATAAAATAGAAAACCAAAAATTTTAAATTTTTAAAGAAAATTTGATTGTTATTCAGAATATATACTTTATAATAATAAATTACTTTTTGTTTTTCAATCCTGTACGCCATTTTAAAACCACTGTGCAGTATGTGTGTGTATGTGTGTGTGTGTGTGTGTGTGTGTGTGTGTGTTACGTGTCTGTGTTATTTCAGCTCAAAGTGCTTGCAATTTAAGGGAATAATTTGCCACTTTAAAGTCAATTGCTGTTAAACGTTTGCTTTCCTCTACAGTCTTCATCAAATTATAAGCATATTAACAGATATTATACATATATCTTTTTGATTTTGCATCGGTTTGTGTGTGTGTGTATCAGGTTGTGTATATATAATTTTAAAATTGAATTTTAAACGCATGTTTGTGCATAATTTCAACAGCTTTAACAGAAATTAAATCAAACATTAACAAATTGGCTTGAATGCCTAGGCGGCAAGGGGCGTGGCGCAGGGAGGAGCTGACACATATGCTCAGCTGCCTTCTGCTCTGTATATATACATATACATATATATTGACAGTTGTGTGCGTGTGTGTGTGTGTGTGTGTGTAGTAGGTGTTGCTGTTGTAGCTCTTGTCGTTGTCCTCATAGACACAGCAATTATGGCTCGTTAGTGTGCTCGTATTTGAAGTGTGCCGGAGACAATGCTAGCAGGCATCAGCAACAACAGCAACAACAGCAACAATAACCATGTCAACGACAACAACAACAACAATAAGAAGAAGCACAACAACAACAATAACAACAACAACAACAAACATGCCTGGCACAACAACAAGTGCCATAAAAATTAAGTTAATAAAAGGCAACAAGACGAGGCCTTTGTTCTTCTGTTGTTAGACTTGTTGTTGCAGTTGTTGCTGTTGTTGTTGTTGATTTTGTTTATTCTATTTCACCCTTTGCTCACACCTATTGTTGTTGTTGCTGTTGTTGTTTTGGTTAATGCAGCGTTTTGTGTCCTTGGCACGGCTCGTTGATTGTGCCCCCCGGATTCTTCTAGTGGTAATTGTTTTTAGATTTGCCTGTCGCCGGCCTCAGCCAACATGACCTCACACTGTCTGTGTGTGTGAGTGTGTGTGGTTGTGTGTGTATGTATGTGTGTGTAGAGTGTGTCTACTTCATGTACTGTATTCTGTATTGTTTTCATCATTGCAGGCACTTACTTTTTGCTGTACGATTTCATCGATTACTTTGATAAGGACGATGCCACCGCATTGCCGCGTGACAAATATCTGGAGATTATGAACAATATTTTTGGCAAAGCAACGCAGGCGGAACGTGAGGCAATCATTTTCCAGGTAAGCTTATGCCACATGCCACATGCAACATGCCGCATGCCACATGACACATAAAGTGCGTCACCAGCTTGTTATACCCTGTACCAATTGAAAATGTTTTAAAACAAGGTTAACATGTGTAAGAACTTTATGTATAGAAGCTGAAATCTCGAAAGCAATAAGAGCTAGAGCAGCCATTTTCAGAATGTAGATATATATAGTATGTATCAAAAATTGGATGCCACGCCCATTTTGCCAATCAAGAAGAATAGAAACCATTGGCCTCTTTAAAACATATAAAAATAACTACAAAAAGTTGGTAGATTTCAGTAAAATCTTCCAATTCTGTAAATTTCTTTAGAATCAGTCCCTAATTAAGAGAGATATGATGCATCAAAGTTTTGCCGATGCGTGCGAGAGCGTAATGGCAACGCCATGACATGCATAAACACACATGCAAGTTGGCGTGTAGTCATACACCTATTTTAATTATTTGCTTGTCATGTTTCAAAATTAAATATAGGATACAGGGTATTCTGCAGTCGGGCGCTTCCGACTGATCTGTACCGCCCATTCTAGTTGCTTTTGGGGTTTGGCTTGTGCATTTGATTTGCTTTGGACCTGCAACAAAGCGCCGCCATGATTGTCAGTTGCAGCTGCCTGCAGTTGCCACAAGTGCAACCAACGCAACCGACGCAACCGGAGCCAAGCCAAGCAGAGCATCCATCATGCATTCTCTGGTGGCGTCAGCACAGGCAGCTTAAGCGAGTTAAAAGCTACGTCAATTTGTTAAATTGCATTTCGCAATTCGATTCATTTTGCCATTTCCTTTTTTAATGCTCTGCTTCAAAGGAAATTGCATTTCATACGCTTGTGTTTTTTTATGGTTAACGAATAACGCGTATACACAAACAGATTTATTAAAGTTGTCTTTCGTATTGATTCATTGCATAATCAACTATTGGCATTGATTGGACACGCAATGAACATTTTTCTGCTAGCAAATTAAAAGTCATTTGTTTAATTTTATTTATTATAACATAATTTTGTTTTAAACGCCTAGAGGTGTCTTAAATTTAATACGTATTTGGCTGCATTTTATCTATAAAGAGTTTCGGTTAAACAATTTAGATAATGAATTTGTAAATTCAATAAAATTATTTATTTATTTCATATCAACTTTGAACAGAGAATTTGAAAATAAAAATTAAATTTGAACCAAATTAGAGAAATTAATTAGATTAAAACGTAACGATAATTTGGGGATAGAAAGTTAAAATTTACAAAAAAAAAAAGGAATTAAATTAAATTAAATCTATTTAAATATTTTTGTACGAATTACGAAAATTGACTTAATTTGTATTCTGTTTCATAATGTTTTAATATTTCTGTCTAAATAACAACTTAATAAATAATCTTCATTCCTAATAAAATACTTTATACATTTTAAGGTTAACTATTTCAAATTATACATGTTTTAATTAATTAAAATTAAATTAAGATATTTATCGAACTTTATTAATTGTGCGTTGTTTATTGAAATTTAAATAATATCAAAAATGAATGATAGGAAAAATAAATATAAAAATGCAGAAATTGCAATAAAATTATAGATTATAAGTTTAATATTAAATATTAATTGTAACATTTTGGAGTGAAATGACTAAACCAAGTTCGCTAAAATAATAACGCTACCTGATTTTCTAAATATTCGAATTTTGTTTTAATTTCAGTACACCAGCTGGGAGGGCAATCCAGGATTCCAGAATCAGCAGCAAATCGGCCGCGCCGTGGGAGATCATTTCTTCACGTGCCCCACCAACGAGTACGCACAGGCGCTGGCCGAGCGAGGCGCCTCCGTGCACTATTATTACTTCACACACGTGAGTAGTGGGCGTGGTGGGCAGGTGGGCAAGTGGGCGGGTGGGGCAGGTGTTGCTGTGGATGCAGTGGGTCTTGGAGTGGTGCTAGAGTGGGCATGGCCTGCAGCCAATTTGCAAATCATTAAATATTTCAAAGCCTTTGGCACGTAAGATGGCGTCCAATCGAAATGCGGTCAAATGGGGCGGCAGACACACACACACACCCACACAGATACAGATGGAGACACACAGATAGAAAAAGAAATAAGAGAAAATGCAAAAACTGCAAGCAAACGCGGGCTAGGCGCAATTTGTTTGTCATTAAAATTGCACACAAGGCTAATGGCGAGCCGCGTCGTGTTGAGGCCTAAGTGCCACTAGCAACAACTGCAACTGCAGCAGCAGCAGAAGCGGCAGTAGGACTAACAACAACAACTACAACTGTAGTGTAAAAAACCAACACAAATTGTCAACATGACGTTCCGTGCATTATTAATGCCAGGCGTATGGTCAAAGGCTAGTTAAAGCGCCATTTTTATTTCAAATGGGATTTATTCGTAATGGCTGCATTGCAAATGCATTAAATTATTCTTAAATGCCTTGCAATTTATTATGCGTAAACTTTTCTGCCAAGTTTTCGTTTTCACTTGTAACTACAAAAACAAAAAGTTCCAGTTATATATGGAAAATAGAAGAAAAGGATAGGTAAAGTAGTTTGCTATATTAAATGTGTAAATGGAAAATACACTTAGAATAAACCAACTATTATTTATTATTACTTGAGTCATTGTAGACATCGAATTGATGTGCAAACTTTAGCTTCGTATGGGGAAACTATAGATCGGGAATATATCACATATATCATTCCTAAAAAAAACTATAGATTGCCACTTATTTTTTCTCATTCTCGTAATGATAAAATATTATATTATATTTTATATTAAACGTATTTAGAAGTTATTTTGTATATATTATTATTCAACTTGTAAATCTTTTAAATAACTAGAAATCAGGTTAATTTTTTTTCAATATATGATGTTTCTTTCTATATTGTTTGTTAATGTTTCGGTTTAAATATTAATTTCGATATATTTGAAATTAATTTATAAACCCTCTGAATAACATAACTATATTACATGATTTATTTATTTTTAAATATATTTTTTTTAAATATAATTTTAATTTCTATGAAGTTGCAACTTTTGTAAATGTTTCTATAGACGGCTTTCAATCAAAAACTAGCTGCAATATTTTTTCTCGTGTGATTAGCTTGTTGTTTGTGTTATTAAAATTTAAATTTTACATGAAATTGTATCGCAATCAATATGATTAGACGTCGCTGTCGCTGTTGTGTCGCTGTGTGTGGCAGAGGCAAGCAAAGTCGTGTCGTTGTCTCCTGACTTGAGAAAACAACAACAGCTCTCGCAGCTACGTCCATGTCCCGGTAACCTTGGCCGCCATAATTATGGTAACAAAAAGTTTCGCTCAATATATACACACATACAGCCGCACACCCCTAAACACTCACACACACACACACACACACAGGCATAGAGGGAGAGACAAACGGACAAGGACAGCGCCAATTAAACTACACGCACTGCCTGCTAGGAGGGGGCAGAGTCTCCTACGCCTCGGTAGGGGCTTGGACCTGTGCCCGGGACACACATACACACAGCCAAAGCAGTTGTCGTTAGAGGGGCACGAACCGGGCCATGTCCGGCAGTGGGATGGAGAGAGGAAGGTAGGGAGGTAGGGAGGTAGGGAGGTAGGGTTCGCCTAATGAAACTTCAATTTACGAGGTCACGGCCCGTACGGCCTGCACGTGTGAGGCATAATTTGAGTCGGTTATTTGGTTAAAGGACTGCGGCTGCTGCAGTCCTAATGATTAACAAATACCGTATTATCGTGTGATATTGTGATACTGTATATTGAGCATACGCCGTGTGGTACGCTATTGATTTTGCGGCTTCTTCGGCCGAAGACAATGCGTAAATCTTAATAAGTAATTAGAAACGACAGACGGCATTAAGTCAAGTGCGTAATATATGTGCGCACAAATGCTATTGTTTTTCGTGAATTGTTTTGGGGGAAAAATCAATAATACGCATACGCCAAGTGGCACGGCCGGCTGGATGGCTGGAGGCGCGTCTTGAGGTCAATGTTAATAAAGAACTTGCACTGGCCGCGTGCTTGTTAAGTCATTTAGGGCTGATGAGTTGCTTCATTCGCGTTGTTGTTCTCAGTTGATGGAGCACACAAAGTGCGTGTGAAAAGTTAACGTACGAGCAGCCAGCTCCCTGCCCCCTGCTGCAATGCCTGCCCCTGGCAAATCGCCTGTTAATAATCAGAGGCGCATGTAACGGCAAAAGGTAGCTATGAGCACTGACAAGAGGGGGAGAGATAGGGAGGTAGGGAGAGAGGAGGGTATACGGGTTGCGAGGACAGTGTCCCTGGCAGTAAATAGCTGGCACAACTGTGCCACGAAATGAAAAGCAAATGAAATTAGTTTTAATTACAGCCTTCAAGTTGGTGTTGCTGCTGCAACAAAACTCGTAACTCATTTTGCCCATAAACGAGGCAAAAGTAAAGCAACAACAGCAACAAAAAGAAACGCAAAAAAAAAACAGAGAAATAAAAAATAAATAAAAACGAAAGAGAAAGAGAGAAAAAAAAGAAAACGAAAAGTCGGTGGCCATAGCGACCTTTCTGGCCATGCGCCTCGGAGCATCACAAAATGGGGTCGCCAGAGCCAAGTGGCAGTTGCGAGTGGCAGTGGCAGCGGCTGTGGCAGTGGCAAGTGCCAGTTGTCAGTTGGCAGTTGCCCTGGCTGGGATTGTCTATTACCATGGCTGCCACTGGCGACACCCTCTCTTGACAGCCACAGCCACAGCCACAGCTTCAGCTTCAGCTTCAGCTTCAGCTTGAGATTCAACTGCGGCTGCAACGGCAACGGCAACGTGCAACGTGCCTGGCACTTAAATAAGTTTTGATACTCCACTCAGCGCGCGGCAAATGGCATTTCTCATTATTGCCAATTCCGTGCCCCCTTGCCCCCATGCCCCCAAACCCGACTGCTGCCTCAACTTCTGTCAAATCAAAAAGAGCTGCAAAAACAAGCAGCAAATTCTTCATTATGTCCACGCAGCAACACTTAGCCATGAGCTTGTGTGTGTTTGCCTAGCCTCAAGCTGAAGCAAAGCCGCATAAATTTCCAACACACAGGACAGACAGACAGACAGACGGACAGACGATAACAACATTATGTCCCTGGCAGAGTCCAACTGCATTTCATTAGATTGACTCCTCGACCAATTGCCTGCCAGGTTGCACTTGCTTTCAACTGTTCAATTGCCCAAGTGAACAGCAGCTGCAGCTGACAGTGGGCAAAAGACAATTTCATCTAATTTAAATTGATAAACGATGACTGCAGAAACCACAGAAATCATTAGTTTGCAGTCGATTAAGTTACCATTTCAATAGGCTTCGATATTAGGCTTAAATTTTAACAATTATGGAGATTATGATTGAAAAATTCTAACTTTTTTTCATTTTTTAATGGGTTGTATTTATAAATAATATAATATCAGCAGGGAACATAAAGTTAGTTTCATTTGTTTAATTTGTTTTGTTGATGTTTAATACTAAAATATATTTTTTTAACCTATCGAGCCCTTTCCCGTAAAATTCGTAAGCGGCAAAGCAAATTTTAAAGCAGAATGTTTTAATCGCGAGAACGCGTACGAAATTCGCAGCAACTGTGGCGCTTACGATATATTTGACAGGCTGATATCTCAGTAAATACGTTGAATTCGATTATAAAATTTTTTTTGGCAAATGAGTTGGTTAATTATGTAGATAATTGCATCAAAAACCGGAAATCGAAAAAAAGTTGGTTACGATTTTTTTCACGGGAAGGGCTCAGTCTAAAACTAACTTGATTTTATTACTGATTAGGAGAAACTAAATGCCAAAAATCTCTTTTCTATATATAGTATTTATAGCAGAAAAACAAAGGAAGCTTTAACTAACAGAGCTTTTATAGACCTACAAATTCTGTTGTCTTTTAAGCCTAACAACTTTTGTTGTCATTGTTTTTTTAAATTTTATTGAAGCTGGAATAGTTTTGGCTTTCCATACTCTAAAAGTAATCTCGCACCACTGTAAAACTGTAGACTGTCCATCACTGTGCCCTGTGGTGTCTAGACTAGAATAGCTGTGGTTTTTCTTCAGTGGTTGCTCTGACATATTGTGGCTGCGGTTAATGAAGAAATTATGCGAGTAGAACACAGGGAGCTGGTTTTAATAGACAAATGCTTATGCTTTTTCAATTGCTAAATTGAGTGTGTGAATGAGTGTGAATGAGTGTATTCATATGCATAGTTACAGCAGCTGGCAGATGGCGGCGTGTTAGGTGTGTTGTCGGTGTTCTGAGGCAACCAAACATTTGTTATTTATTCATTTTGTGTTCGTTTCTCTTTCGCTTTTGCTTTCGGTTCGTGCCACGCGACATGCTGCGACAATATTTACAATTTGCGGAGCCTCGTCGCGCCAGCGAGCAAAATCAAATAAATAAATAAAAAGGGTGGATGTTTATCTGCATAATTTCTTGCTAAGTTTACGACAATATCGCGCCTGAGAGCCTGGGAGCCTGTGAGCTCTCGTTCGTACTCTCCCACATGCCATATAGTATATGCTGTATGCTATATGCTATATATGTGTATATATCCCTATATCTGTATTCGCTCTCTCTTTTCAGCGCACCAGCACATCGCTGTGGGGCGAGTGGATGGGCGTGCTGCACGGCGATGAGATTGAGTATTTCTTTGGGCAGCCGTTGAACACATCTCTGCAGTTTCGACCTGTGGAGCGTGAGCTGGGAAAGCGTATGCTCAACTCAGTCATCGAGTTTGCCAAGACGGGGTAAGCAGAGCTTTCAGCATAAAGCTTTCAGTTATGGCAAAGCTTAGCCATGTTCCCAACCATCTCGCCATAAACATTTTTAACATGAACTTTATTCCAAAACACTTGCAGCAATCCCGCACAAGATGGCGAGGAATGGCCGAACTTTTCCAAGGAGGATCCCGTGTACTACATTTTCAGCACGGACGATAAGATTGAGAAACTGCAGCGAGGTCCATTGGCAGCGCGTTGTTCCTTCTGGAACGATTACTTGCCGAAAGTCAGAAGTTGGGCAGGTGAGTGTCAACGAATCGTTCAATGCTTGAAAAGAATTAGCTGTAAAAGTATGTTCGGTATTATCTGCATTTATTTTGAATTGATTTTACAGTTGGCGCGGTTTGTTGGGGTTTTCAGAATCAGCTTTTGACACCTCGCTCTGTGCCTGCTTCTTAGACAAAAAGATACAATCTTTTTGCCATCAATTAACACACACAACACACGCCCATAACTGCTACCAACTGGCTGACAATTAGCCACACCTCAGTTGTAGCTTCAGGTGTCTAATCTCCATACATGATCTCCATATACCCTGGCCAATGGGCCCAGGGGTATACACAGTTGCACAGATATTCACTATAGGGAATTCCATAGTCAATCAATCTATAGTTTTGGAAAGGAATCTTCATCTTTAACTTGCACTCCGACAACTCGTGTCAATTAGCATGACAATTCGTAATTTGCAAATCATTAAGAAGACGCACAGCTCGCTCCATTTGCAACGGAGCAAGGGCTTGATAGATTGTCCGGCTATACAGTTATGCTGTGCATTTAAAATGGAGATGTGAGTGATTCTTGGAGGCGGATGAGTCATCGTGTTGGATGGTGTCAGCGGGAGAGGTCTGCAATTTTATTCCGGTGAAAGATTTTTATAGTTTCTCGTATGTTTTATTTTTAATTTATTGCATTTATGCGTAGCAACGTTCGCAATTTTATTTATGGCCATGTCAGTATTTTAAAATGTGCTCATCAATCAGTGAAATGAGTTTCAGTTTCCAGTTGCCAGTTACCAGTTGCTTATTGCCAGCTATCCAGATATATCCAAATGTCCATGGCTCGGTTGACTAACTGACAAAGTGACAGAGGTGCGGATCGGACGAGTGACCGAAAAAGAAATTTAAATAATACGATCAGAGCATGCATATGCATGGCCCTGACAATGATAAATCAAGAGTCCGACTATATAAAACAATATGGCACAGAAACAGCTAAAGGTACAGCTAAGCCTACGGCTACACAATATAAAATTAATTTAGATATGGAGTACAGTCTGCATTCGATAGCTACAACTCGATAAAGCTAAAAGTATTTATCATTCAAATATGACAACAATTGTTAAAAATGTATTTAAATATAATTTATGTTTTGAGCGGCTGTAATTATTAATTTTTGTCTATACAAAACTCGTTTGTCCTGACTGATTAAGTGACTAACAGGTCATTAAGTACTGCGCTTTACCAGGAGTTCACTGTATTAGCTGGGCATTAGTAATGGTGGGCGTCATCCGATTGTAAAAGTTTTTAAGCGGCTCCATTAAAATGCGTGGACAAGTTTATGGTGTCAGGTGAAAGATGACTCGCAGTCGCAGTCGGCGTCGCAGTCGCAGCTCAGTCGGGTGCCTCTGCCTGCGGCGCTGTTTCGATTGTGGAACCGATCTGGTCGCGCCAAGATGTCTGGTATAGTCAGCTCAGACTTGGTTTTAACTGAAGCACAAAAAACGAAAAGAAAGAGAGGAGGAGAGCAGCAGAGAAGGGAAGGGAAGGGAGAGAGGTGAAGAGAATTAGTGTTTCACAAATTAATAAAACTTAATTTATGCTAATTTCGTATATGTTATCTTCGATATTTTTATATATACCTTTTTTTTTGTTGATTTTAGCGCTTTTATTGTTGCTTTGTGGCTGTAGCTTGTTTGAGTTTACATAAAGGCGATCGATCGATCGATCGAAGATCGAGTATGCAAATCGAACTGCCAGATCGGCGGACTCCCCTCTGAGCAAATGGGAATGAAAATAGGATTAGGAATCGGAATCAGAATTAGAATTGGAATGGGTATTCAAACTGGCATCAGAATGGGATGGGTTATCGATATTTGGTTAGCTGGTTAAGGCCAACAACAGGGCCTAGTTTAAAGAACGCAATCTATTGATATGATCAATGGATGGCAGTTGTAACTCTTGGATCATTAACTAGAGTTCGAGGTAAAAGCTGATGTTGGCTTTTAGCTCTCAGCTCTTACTTGTCAGCTTGATACCGGTTTTATTTTCGGGCTAGCTAATTAATTAATTTGCATTTTGATATGTAGCGGTTGATTCTTTTTGTTGGCAAAAACACGCGCCTCATTTGCCATATAATGACCATTTAAAATTTCACCAAAAACGTCAGCGCTATTTGTGCTAATCCATTAAACCGAAAGCTAAGAACTAAGAACTGAGAACTGGTCGGGATCGTCCTGAGCCAAGCCAGACTAGCTGGCACCGCGCATAATCAGATAATCATTATCGCAGACATTTGAAGTGTCGGGCTCAGGTACAGATACAGATACAGCTGAAAAGATGCCAGCCAAAGATACAGATAGAGAGATACAGATACATTTAGCGGCAGAGGCGATTGCCATGTCATAACTCACGCGCACGCGTTGCCCCCTCTGCCCCCCCTGTATCTTTTTGGCATTTTGCATTTGTATGGCATTAGCTATATTAGCCATATGTGAACAGATCGACAGACGGACGGACGGACGGACGGACGGACAGACGGACAGACGGATGGATTGAAGCGTTGGCCTTTTCTCTTTGATTCGCTGCGCTGCGTTTGGCTCTGAGCTGCGGTTTCGTTTTGTTGATTTGCGCTGCTTTTAGCGACACGTGTTTCAAATGTTCACTTTGTTTGCCTTTTTTTGTTGGATTTTGTTGATTGTTGTTGCTGTTTGTTAAGTTTTTTATTTGGCTCGCGCTTGTGCCAATTTATTTGTTGATTATCTGCGCGTATAATCTGCGATTTGGTCAGCCTTTTAAATTCAAATTAGCTGGCATTAAATGCACGCGACAAGCTGGCCCACAACACACACCACAACCTGGTATATAATCAGTATGTTTATTGTATCTATGGCTTTATTAAGATACATTTATGGTATAACTCGTAAATCGTTTGTAAATTGATTTGGCAATTCATCTGTAGAAATGAACCGTATTTCGTTTTTATTATCATTGTTGTTATTGTTTTTATGCCAAGCAACCTGCACTTTATGCACTTTAATTAAAACACTCTCGAATCTTTTAAGTATCCCATAACAATACGAGCATGTATCTAGAGTAGAGTGAGAGGTATCTGCACTAAGTATGTTCAGTACTTCAATCAAAGCGGCCAAAAGACGCCGGCCGGCCGAAGATTTATCTTATCTTGGGTTTTGCATAAAAAGAACAAGTTTGTTATAAGTATCTAAACTTTATACACACAGCAGATTGACGGGTTTGCTCAGTCTTGAGGCTGTATCTTGATGTGTATTTTGGTTTTTTGTGTTTCGAGAGCAATCTTGGTTTCTTTTTATGCAGACCGAAATACGATCTTCCCGTAGTTGGCATGGGGTCCCAGTTTTGTTTGTGCGCCAGTTGAAATTGTTCTTGAACGAGTTTTTGTCAAATGAATTAGCAAAACGGTTATAAATTTACGATCGATATTTAAAATAAAAAAAACAACAGCAATAAACAGAACAGTAAAAAGCAAAAAGAAAAAGTATTGTACAAGACAATTATAATGCAAAACAGAATGCAAACAAGTTGCTAGGATTTTTAGTTAAGGTAAGTTCGCGTGAAATTCGTTTTTTTATTTCTTTCCTACTTTGATTTCAATGCACCAAATATCGCACTACTAAATATGCCAAATTAAACCGCTTTTCTTTCTGTTTTGTTTCCGAATTGAACTTGACTTTGTTTGTAGCATTTTCAGTTATTTCAAGCAGAACCAAAATGTTTTTTATATGCAGGCAAACATAATAAGGACAGAATAATTTATGATTTCGCTTCAATGTAGTCGCAGGCCTTCAAGGAGTAGCATGCCACATATCGAGACTTGTCTAAAAATCAAAATAAAACAATGCTCATTCAATCAAATCATTCCCCTCTTATCAATTTACCCATTTGTGCTATTTGCCAAATCGAATCTCAATCGAATTTCAATTCTTTCCCTCTCTTTGCAGGCTCAGGCTGCTATGGGGACTCGGGTAGCGCTTCCATAACACCCAGAATACAGCTCCTGGCAGTCGGACTGGGGCTCTACCTGTGTGCCGTGTTGAGGATCAGAGGAGTTTTCTAAAAGAAAATGCCGGCAGCAGCACATCCATGAGGCGCACACGCTGAGCACACACTGAGCCTATATTTAAATGAAAATAAACCAAATGCGAAATATATAGTATGCAAATACCCTATATTTTAATAATTAGATTGTGAAAATTGTCGTATAACAAAATGTATTGTAGTGAATTTTGAGTCAAAGCTGAAATAACCGAGATTGAGCGGATTTTTTGTGCGTGAAAATTGAATTGGAAATAATGGAGATGGAGATGGAAATTGAAATTGTAATTTGAGCCATGCGTTTTGTATTTGGGCCACAGCTGAAGAAAAACAAATAAAGTATGTAATTTGTAAATGAATTTAATGTTGCATAGGGCACCTCGCACAGTGGAGCAGTTCGAATAGGCTATTTTATTGTAGTTGTAGTTGGAAAGCAGAGAGACCAGAGAGTTCTTTTTGCACGCGGCTGGCCACACATATCAAGTGGAACGGTTTTGCTGATTTTATACGCGGCACAACTCCATTACACACACACACACACACACACACACACACACCCACACACCCACATCACAAAGTTACACATTTTGTAGAACGCCGCAAGTTGCTTCATTTGTATGGAAATTGGATTTAACCCAGGCCCCCAGCATGAAACCAAAATAATAACGAATTCAATCAACCACAAATTGGAATATGAGCAAGAATTTTGATATAGTTAATGTTGATATAATTAATAATAATGCTAATATTAATAATGCTTGTCATGCCAGCCAACAATGGGCATTCCAATAAATTTTGCAAATTCGACAAATACCGCGTATTTTTTGCCAGCTGGCATGGGTCCAAGTCCCAGGCTGTCTCCCCCAAGTAAAAATCATTTCATTTTTTATCAAAACACACAAATTCCATAATAAATATATATACATATTTATCTAGTAAAAACTCTTGGCCAGATTGCATTGGTTTCACATGTATTTTGGTTATGGCTTATGATTTTCAACAAATGTTTTCGAATTTCTTTTCGACGTTTAAACACAATGTTCTTATGACAAAAATTAAAAAAAAGCAAAAAATTTGGAAAACAAAATTGTATTGTTGGATAAAGCATGTGACAGTTTTTTATTGAGCACAGCCCAAGAAAATATTCAAAAGAACTTACAAATTTTTTGTATTAAGAAAAACAAATCCGAACATCGGTCACAAAATAAAAAACCAAAAAACCAAATAAAAGATGAAGTTTGTAGAAAACGTAACGAAAACATTTAAATGGCAAAAACATATCAGTATATATATAAATTATACATAAACAATATATATATATATATACATATATATACAATATAGATAATACATATGTATGTGTATGTACATTAATTATTGTATTTGTACTAAACGTTTTACAAATTGGCTTAGTGAAAAGACAAACGAATAAATTAATAACAAAATCGAACTAAAAGTTTTATACACATAGCGAAAATTGGAACCAGAAAAAAATACAATACAAGAATACAAAACTAAAACTAAAACTAAAACTAAAATCGAAATGTGCTGTATATTAAAGTTTGGTATGTCTATATCTATAAATAAATATGTACTCGAAATGATATACAAAATGAAGCAAGTATGATAATAATAATCGAATAACTGTCAAATACATGAATCTAAATCTAAATATGGAGCAGACTAATTCCATAGATAATTAGCTGAATCTAATAAATACTTTATAAGCGCATATCAGAAAATATAAATATAAATATAACTATAAATATAAACATAAAGAATAAAGTATGTATTGTATTAAACGACACTGATATAAACTAAGTTATTTTTATTAAGTAAATAAAATACATTTAAAGTATGTACACAAACATTACAACTAAATAATAAATGAATAAAAAGTATTGGACTTATAAAGAACAAGCGAACAATTAACAATTAATTCATACGTGCAGCGTAAGCGAACAGTAACTGTTTCTTACACAACATTAATGCATACTTACATACATGAATGAAAACAAAAACAATTATAATTATATACATTCAAACAAAAGCAGAATACAATTATACATTGTTTTAGGCATAAGTAAAATATGTATGTAATTGTGGTCAAGCCTATTTGAGCGATGTTCGCTTTCAACTGTAGCAACTAGGGACAATTAAATGTGAAAACAGATTTACAAAATAGACAACAACTAATTCAAATACCAAATACCAGATACACATTCTAACATCTAGGAACCAAATCCAAATTCAAATCCAAAAACCAAAACCAAATCCAGCATCCATGTACCATACGTTTATACCAAAAGGTTGGCTTTGCCAAGGACACGCCGGAAGTCCGCCGGAAACTCTATGGAGTTCTACAGAGTTGAGGGTAGCTGAGCTGCTCTTCGTTGAACCAACCTGCCAAACACACTGGACTCTCACATCTAGACTATATATATACTATATACATTCTGTTATCTGAATAAACACACGATACACAAACTATTACTAACTAGAACACCAAAGACAAGCAACGATAGTAAAGGCTCACTTATGAAACTCCACTAAGATGAATACTTATTATAATTATGATTATAAAATAAATGGATAGCATAACTCAAGCATTGCCCTACAAGAAATACAAATACAAAATATACAAAATCTTCAAAATATACAAAATATGAATAATTACGATAAATTGGTTAGAGTATTAACAAGACAACAACATGCACTCGAATGTAAGAACTCATTTCCTAATTTAAACTAAATGAACTAATATCGATCGATTCAATTACTTTTTGAGATGAAAACAAAACATAAGAAGAAAACAAATGTCAAATGTGTAATAAATTAAACGATTTTTAAGTATATTCGTATGTAAACATTTATATTTTTATACCATGCAAGGGTAAGCCGCAAATAAGAACAACTGCATACAAAATCAAGCTAATGAAAATACAACAAAACCAAAAGAATTGTTATGAAAATGATAACGAAATTAAGAAACATTTTTACTGCATAATGAGAACAAATGTGTGTGTGACAAGAGTAAAATATGCATATATACAAAAGGGAAAATAAAGCAAAACTAACTTGTTGATTCCAAACTAAATTAGCTTTAATCGTTTAAACAATGTTCCCATACCAAAATCATACCAAAATCCTATCCAATTCTTAGCTTTATCAGCAGAACTCACAATTCATACATTGACATTTAAGGAATTCATGAAATTGGATTGTTTTATTTTTTTATTTTTTTTATTTACTTCGTGGCTCGGCTAATGCTGACAATCGGCATCCGATTTGGCAAACCTCCAATGCTGATAGTGATGCTGATTCAAAGTATTTGCTCGATGCCAACATCTTCAGAATCTCTATGCTTATATGAAATTAAGGAATATACTGGGCGTTACTCATACGCCTGTTGCCTTTCTCCTTCTGGAAGAATTTAAAATAATGTTGTCTTTGAATGATATTGTGTTTTCTGATTTGTGTGTTTGATTTGATGTTCCTTTTCTGTTGAACATGCTGACTTTCATTGATTCCCCTAAGCCCCTTCTGAGAAATATATATTTTGTCATTTTGCATGGTTTTCGGCTCAAGCCAAAGAATTGACAATATAATATTTCGCCTTAGAAGCAACAAAAAACATAAAGAGAGATAAACGAAAGAGAGACGAATAATTCCAAGTGTTATGCTTATAGATCTAAATTTTTATACACACACGCACACACACACATTGACACGAAGAAATAAACATCATAATATCATTCTAACTAATCGCATCTAATTTTGGTAAACTACATACATATTTGATTTAAGAGTTTAGATTTTTCTGTTGCCCGTTCTTCCAAGCATCTAATAAATAACTAACATGCAAAACAGAAACAAAAATAGAAGTAAAGAATGAGAAAATAAAATATAAAACGTAGTTCATAGAGAAGAGCACTCTAATAAAGTAAATACCAAAATATATCCACAGTGTGCTTTTGATATTGTAGTCTGCTATTTGTAAAAGAATTTATATATATACATTATAGTGCTAATTGATACACACACACACACACACACACACACACACACACACTCACACATACACCTACATCGACACACCCACAGGTATATGATAATAATGCAATTTAATCGAAATAACGCCGTTTACATTCAGAACACTCGATAGCTCTCCCTCTTTCAACGAGTTGCGACTTGAATTAGTTAAGCCTCTCTATAGAACAATTAAATAAAGAAATACATTTATCCGAACGGATAAAGATACCAGATATAAACACAGTATTTAGGTTGTTATGTTGATACAAAGTTTGAATATAATTTAAAAACATAAATAAAAAGAAAACGTTACTAATTATATCAGCTACGACATCTGATAATAAATAAAACAAATCGCAGTTATAGATGGTAGACAAAAAGACAAAAGTGTACAATGAATGTTAAATACGTTAAAACGATGCAGAAATACTCAAATACTCAAAGAATAATTACTAAACTAATATAAATAATACCACACAAAGATATTACACAATGTTGAAAGCCAAGCACAGAAATGCATTTGAAAATACCAAAAGTAAAATACTTAGTACAGAAAAAACTCACACACAACAAATACTAAAATCAATAAGTACATAAGGATAAAAAAAAACGAAAAAAAGAATACAATTAAAAACAAATACTTAACACAAGTTTGGTCAAGTTTTGAGCACGGTTTATTTTGAAAAAAAAAAAAAAAACGAAAACGAAAATGGTGTAAAAATCAAATACATATCAATATATGGCCTATTGTTTATTTAGTTTACAAGTATTATTATTAAATAGAAACACTTTAAAATACCATGTACTATTTAGCTGCAAGTATAAGGCTCTGATTTATGACTTTTTAAGTAGACAATTTGTAAAAATTAAGCAGCTAATTAGAAGGGGAACCCAAATGTAACTGAACATTTGCTAATTGTTGTGTAATATGAAAATGTTGCTAAACGAAAATAAGAATAAAGAAACCCAAAGAGAAATACAAAAAAAGATTAAATTGAAAGAAAAACAAATTGTGGTTAAATATGTGTTCTTACTTGTTAGTGGTAATAAAAGCCAAAAACAAAACCAAAAACCAAAAATGGAAAAAGAATATTAACTGAAAGATACAAAAATAAATATAAATACTAAATATAAACTATGTTGTGTCAACATTCACGACTTGAACAGAAAAGAAACTTTAGCTTTGAATCATGCCAAGCATTTCTATATCGTTTGTGGTTTTATTTTGAATTATCGTTTTATAAGTAAAATTATGCAAATATCTAAGTATAAATGGTAGTTATTTTTAGGTCCGCTCTTCGGTTCCATTTGTCAAACATAACAATTAATCTTGCAACAAAGTTTCGCTTCGTTTTCTGTAGTTGCCACTCACAAGATAATAAAATCCATTTATTTCGTAAACTAGCTATTGCAATGATACAAAAATAAATTACAATTTGAAAAAATTCCAAAAATTGAAAAAATTGAGAACATAAATAAATAAACACCCCTCCCTCCCCCGCACACTAGACAAAGAAAACCAATCAACTTAAAATACTTAGATAAAAGATACAAATAAATTAGCAAGAAATTATATGGTATAGCGTATGTACACACATCTATAGATATTATACATACATTTATACACATATTGCATATATGGCAGCTCCAATTTAGTTTCAAAAGTATCTTTTTCGTGTGAGGCGCTTTAGTGTTCAGCAAAATAACCAAGAGAATAACAATTGTATTTGTATTTGTATTTGTATTTGTGTAAGTTAAGATCGTTATGAAATGCATTTGTTTACGTATGTGTCTATAGTCGAAAAAATAAAATAAAATAAAATAAAAACAGAACAATTCTAATTATGATTATCATTGTCGCAGAGTTTACTTTAAATTATAATGGAATAGCAAGATTAAATACACACCCAGACACATACACACGGAAACACGTACACACGACAGAAGCGTAATTAATGTTTTAAGGTATATGAAAACAAATACATATAGAAAATTATGTCATGAGCATACAAAAAAGTAGGGATCATTTTACTGAATATATACATACATATATATTATATACTATATGTAATCTAAAATGAATAAAGAATAAAAATATAAAAAACAATGGAAAATTCTGCTATACAAAACATGAAATACATAAAACCAATCATAAACCATTGCTAAATTAATAATACTATACGATTTGCTATAATTCAATAAATAAGAAACAAGAACAACTACAAAAACGAAAAACGAAAACTGTAAACAATTAAAGGTAAATTTAAATACAAACAAAAAGGAAATAACGAAAAAAATCTAAGTGAAATTATATTATACGAATAAATTGTATATCGAAACAAGATGGAATATAAGTCAAATAAAACTTATGTATCATGTATTAAACAAAATGAAAGTTGTTTTAATTTATTAGAGGGGATTTTGCGCACAGAAAGCGAGTGCTATAGCACTTAGCTTTACTTGGAAAGAAGGTGTTTGTTATGAATATTCTTTGATTTATATATCTGATCAAAAATATTATTTTTATAATTTTAAACTCAATCCATTTTTGTTTCCTACAGAGAGTGAGTGCCATAGCAACCAGCTTAAGGTGTGTTACATGGGTCATTTGTAAGATAATAGGTCTATTATGCTATACACCTCTGCCCAGACAGTAAGCATTTATATTATTGTTGTTATTTCATAGCGATTCATTTGTGTTTGTTACAAAATTGCTGATAATTTCATACATTTTTATGGATGCTCGTTTAATTGTAATGAATGGGTATGCGCTATTCATCAATTAGTCATAACACTGGCAGTCGGCATTACAGGAAGCTTCTGAGCCAACAAGTTTATTGGCTGCTAATTGCAAAAGCTGAAACAACATTATATGAAATCGATAAAAGCTGAAATGATAAACACCAAATAAAATCGTTTATTTATGACAGACTTAGGCGCATTGGCGCAATTGCAAAACCGTTGAATATTTCATTAAATATGCACATTAATTCATGCAAAGCTCTCCACAAGCAGCTTCCGTATGCAGTTTCGCTAAGCCCCCAATTAATCAAGGGGGGCTTTAAAATTAAAGGTCCCTTGCAGGTGCCGCTGCGAGTACTTTGCCAAAGTCAACCAGGACATTTGTCAATTTATGCCCGGCCCTTTTACAGTTAACCATTTGGTTAGTCGTAAAACCCCGGACAGGGACACTCCCAAATACTAGATGCATTCTCATTAGGGGAAGCTCTGTGAACTGAGTGTAAAGTACACTAAAGTGTAAAATGTAAAATGTGAAATGTGAAATGTAAATTACTTGTACTTAGCATTGCAGTCGTCGACGCTCTGCTCGATTTGCTTGGCATTTTATTTGAACACATAAAAGCGCTTAATCCCAGGCATATCTAATAAAGTTTATGTTCTATGTTCTATCTTCTACATTGCAGCATTTGCACAGCAGATTTCCAAGGTGGCGACCTCAGCGTTTGTCTATCTGAAAGCCTGGCTAATCAGCGGCTAAGAGCCAGAGCCAGCCGTCGACAACAATCTGAATAATAATTATACTAATGCATAATTTTAATAACTCTCAACACTTGTAAGACAAAACAACAAAACAACAAAATAACAACAACAAGATAACACTTCCTAAGCAACACTAAAAGTCTGAAACTTGCGTCGGAACAGTTGGAACCTGAGATACAAAAATCTGTAATAAACTTGGATAACTTGGTACCTTCAATAGGGTAAAGACAATAAGTAGCAGGGCTCACTAAAAGTATAGGTTAAACCGCGGATAATCGGGATAATTGCGACATTCAATGTTAAGATTAAATCGAATTTAAGTTTGTAAGTAAGAGTATTGTATCGCATCGTAGTATTCTTGGGTCGTATGAGTTGGGAGCTGGAGAGTGCTGGACACCCTCACAACACAAGAAACGAATCACAATATATATATATTCTCGTACCTAGTACCTAGCTAACTAACTAACTAAGCAATTAACCCTGCATGTTTGTATAGATTTAATCATCTAGCGCACTGTAAGCAACAAATGATATATATTCTTCATTAAAATCTGCAAAGATCTGCAAACGATCTGTGTGTGTGTGTATTTAATAGACCGAAAAGTCCCATGCTCTTAAGTGAAGTATTTCCGTTTCCAGCCGGTTTCACTCAATTTTAATTGAAGCACAGACAATCTTGAGATAATCCAGCGATCACATAAGCTTCAACTTGGCTGGAGAATGGCCCAGAGGCTGCACACGAACTCAAAGAGCAGCCTTCAACTTGACACATGAATAATTTGTCAGCGCTTCAAACACCAAAGATCAAAAAAAGCAAAAAGCCAAAAGCAAATCGAATCGTATCGATAAGCCATCATAGCTGTGACTGTCATAGACATAGTCATAGCTTAGCACCATTCTAACGAGCTCATGTCCATTGACCCAACATTAAAATAATGACAGTCCGAGAGACCATCAGCGGCACGTCTCAATATCGTGTTGCAGAAAAACTTTTAGGCAAATCACACCACATATAAAAAAGGAATTAAAACCAAATGGTAAGTAAGCGCTAGTCGAGAGAGCTCTGCTTCGAGATATCCAACTGACATTATTAGTAATAATTTGTTTTGTACGTAAGAAGAATTTCTAGTACTAAATATGATTATTTATAAATTAAATTCAAACAAAACGGAATGTTAATTTTATAGAAATAATTTTTACATATACAGAATTTTTTGTCAACTTAATAATAATGAAATTTTGTTAACGGGCAGAAAATTGAATATTTATACAAAATTTATTATATTGACTAAAAGGTACTTAAAAGAATGTTTTAGATGTGAGTTGGTAAGTATTAACTTCAGAATACATGTATCAGTGCCTCAAATCATAAATATTTCAAAAATATACATTTAAAAGATTTTGTTCGAACCGTGTTATGGCTTAGTAAATTTCGATCTCGAGAATTATAATAGCTAGAGCAGCCATTTTCTCAATGTAGATAGATGTATACCATTTGTAGGTCAAGTTATTTAAATTTTGGATTACTTGTCCTTTTCGATAAAAACCGAATAACAAGCGTATTGTTAATCACAGAAGATTGTTATTAATAAAATATGTGTACTCCTGATCCTCTCTGTCTTAATATTTATTTTTATTATATTTTTAACCCTGGAATACAAGTATGTTAAATGATACTTAGGTTATTAGACTGTGTATTATACCCTTAACCTTTACATATGTCCAGAGGGTATTTCAAAAATAAAGATCTCTTTATCATCAGCTCGTACTGGAGAGCTGAAACTTATTCCTATTTACTTAGACAAATGAGCCAGAGTTCGTCGGAGACAACCAGTCACCAGTTGTCGTATATCTTCGGATTGGCTTTGAATTAACAGGAAAACAACAATAATAACTACAACAATAGAACCTGTTTCCAATTATTGATTCTTTGGCTCATGTTCTTGCGTTGTTTTTGCATTTTAGTCAGGGCTGAACTCGGATCCATTTGACTGCTGACTGTTGTTTGGTTGTCTGTGCTGCAACTGGGTTTCATTTTGGGGTTTCGATTCGGGTTGGGTAGGGTTGGGTTTGGCTTTGGCTGTGGGTCCGACTCTGAGTCTGTCGCTGTGCCTGTCACTAAATCTGGAGACTGTTCAATTTTTAAATGCCAACATTGTTCGTTGTTCGTTGTCTTCTGTTTATATTTTATTTTCGCTGAAGTTTTTAGTATCAATTAACATATTGAATATGACCGGCTGATGTTTTATGGCAGCAGCTTCATTCGCACAGTGGAGCCAAACCAGTGTCCACTGTCTGTCTGTCTGTCTGTCTGACTGTCCATAATGTCCATCAAATGTGCCACGCTACAGCGATAGAGTGTTTAACTCTCTACCAATTAGCAGATGAGACCTGCTCATCTGTTCTAGCTAAACAATAAAAGCGACGCGTTTATTTGAAATTTCATTTATTATCCTACTAATGCTTACATTTTATGAATGAGCCAGAGTTTCCGTAGTTAACAAATGAGTAATTTGATAATATTATTCAAGAGGCTAATCCCGGGGCGTAAGACTCATTTTACAGCCGTTGAAATTCGCATGAAATTGTCAACAGTTTTCGGTCAATAAAAGTTTGTTTTTGCTCAATTCTCTCCGATAATAATATTTTTTGCAAATATTATTCAGCTAGCTGTCTCCAATGAAATCTATTTATTGACTGTGCAAAACCAAGTTCAATGGAATTGTTTATGTCTCCGCTTGGGCTCGAATGACGTCGAACCTCGGACAATCGGACAATCAGCCCCCCACGCGTCATGTGTATACATTTTGTTTCTGGGTCAATATTAACGTTTAATAGGCTCTATCTCACTATATGGGGCTGTGTCCAAATACAGAGCACAAAATTGTATCCATTGATTCATTGCCAAGTTCGTTGTCACTTGGCTAAGGCCACGCATGTCTAGTCAGATATTGGGCCAAAAATCAATCTTGGCCATGCGCCGCCAAGGTCGAAATACTATTTTCTCGCTCTCAGGGCGTTGACAAAAATCGTTTGTTGGCCCCATTTTAGATTTCTGATACGCCTGACCCTGCGGATGGATGAAACATGTCTCATGGCATATGGGTATCAAGGGGCTTAGATGGTGTGAATCAGCAACTGAAAAATACCCAGTTGGGAAAGTTGTCTTCTTGTCTTACGTAAAATTCTGAAGAGTGCATTTTAGAGAATAGTCTAAATTAAATTCCCAGGGGAAATTCTAATTTATATATCATTTTGGTAAAGATTTCATTATTCACTTGATTACAAACTGTAGTCTCTCAAAGTTCCCCAAAGTTTTGCATAAATTTCGTGACAAATTTATTAACAAACCCTGTTGATAAGAGATAGCGTGAAGATGAATTGTGCTAAAATTTATAGTTGATAGCGAGTTTTTTTTTTTTATTATTATTTATAGCTACCGCCATGAACCGAAATGAACTAAAGTACAGGTTTTTCTCTAATGAAAAACCAGTTAATCCTTTGTTCCAAGTATTGCCAACTTAGCAGTCCGACTAGAACTCCAATGTTAAATCAAGGACATTGCCTTCATTAAAACAATTTTTATTTTGTTCCCAAAAATATACATGAAATAAACATATAATTTAGCTAAAAATATAAAAATAACGTCACAATAATGAGCGACCTTTGTTCTTGTATTCTTTATGGAACTCTGTTAAAAGGAGAGCGCCTATTAGACCAAAACCCGTAATGAAGTATGTAAGCTTCCAATAATCAGGATCCTCAGAGCCATACGAAATATTATAAGGGGCATTATCATCCTCGAGTTGCTGTTTAACTGAAATTTCGGCAGCTATGGCATTCTGTGGATAGGAAATAGGCGGTTCCTTGTACATGATGGTGTTCATCTTTAAATTTGGAATATCATGCTCGTAACGCTTTTGGCGCATGGAGGCGTGGTATTGCATCCATGTGTTGTGCAGCTTTTCTTTCATGAAACTATATTCCGTTATTGGCATTTGCGACGGGTTTCTAATGAGGCCATCGTAGTTGATGCGGGAGGTTTGCTTATAGAGTACCTTGTACGCTTCACAGATTTTGACAAATTCTTCGGTGTTGCTGGTGCTGTTGTTGGAATCCGGGTGGTATTTCTTCGATAGCTCGATAAATGCGCGTTTTATCTCAGTTCCATCACAATCAACGGGAACCCTCAATACATTGTAGTAATTTGTCATTTTGGTCAAGTTTGGAGAACGATATTTCGATTTGTAAGATGCCATAAACCTACATATCTGCATAATTTTCAGCATTGAATGAAATTTTGCACCAAAATTGGGAATAAACATAAAATTTGGAAAAACAACGAAACGGAAATGCGTTAAGAGACCTAACTAGAACACAATTAACAGTTTGGCTTTTATAAAAAAAAACTTTGACAAATTGTCTGTCGATTTTGCACAAATGACAAAATATTAAAGAAACTTAACTGTCAAATTTAACAAAGAAAGCAAAGGTTAACTGGAAACTTATTGATTAAACAAATGGTAACGCCGAGGAACATATTCCTGGTCTATTTAATATGGTCTATTCCATTTTAGAATTTCGGATAACCTAGACGTTATTCGGAGGAGAAACTATCTCTGAAAATTCCTTCTACAAGAATATGATTTCTTATTTTCATCAATCATTATTAAATTCTTCCTCCTTTATCTTTATGGCGATTGTATTAAAGTGTTAGTCTGACTTTATAATGAATAAATCCTCAATTCCAACTTTAATCGTATGTCGACTTGGCTAGTTTTCAAGTTTATGATTTCATATCTATTAAATGCGATCGGTTTGGCTTTTGTTGAAACTTCCGCAGAGCTTAGGCCAAGCGTGACCTTTCATAGAGGCGAAATAAGTGCGTATGTGTGAGAGTATCTGTAGAACAATCAGCTAGATGGAGACGTTGATAATAAATAGATACATAAATTTTAACTTAAATATGTTGTCTTATTACTACTATTATAATATTAAATGGAACGCACAGTGGCAGCTGCCAGTTTCAGAGTTCAAAGGCGGACGGAGGGACAGACAGACGGACGGACGGACGGACGGAGTTTCAAGGCAAGCGACTCCCAAGCGTGTCGACTATCGATAGAAGCCTCAGTCTCACTGAGAGAAGACGAGGCAGAAGAAACGGTTACCGAAGAAAGACCACCAAGGGGTTGATGAAACCGTTAGTCAGGCGGCAATAATAGTTTGTTAATTTGCTGTATTGTATGATATATGATGTATTTATTATGATTTCCATTTGTTTGTTTATGTTTTCCGCCTGACAGTTGATAAATTATGCGTAGCATTTGCTTCGATTAAGTTGTTGTTCAGCCCGTTGCATGAATACCAGTTTGAATTTGAGCTTGAGCTTGGCTTTTGTGTCTGATACAGATGCAGATGGCGAGAGAAAGATATTAGCCAATCCCAAATGTCAAATAAATCAATATTTATTCTATATTGAATTCTCGCCGCGTCCGTCCGTCTCTCAGATCGCAGATCGGACAACGGAGATCCCATGGCGCATGCGCAGCGGCGCGGCGCGATAAAGAGCGTTGAAATTATGTTCTGTCGCCTGTCGCAGCACTAAATAAATACATACGGTGAACCCGGCCATAATGAAGCCTACCACATGCACAAAAACCTCAGTCAATATCACAGCAACGCGCAAAAAAACGCAAAAAAAAGCTAGTAAGATCGGAGCAGAACAGTCGCACGGAAGGCTGCAGTCGGATATAACCGACAGAAAGAGACACTGTGGTCTCCTATGTGTTTCAATAATTGAGAAAACTGTCTGTTGCATATCTTCGCTGTTTGTTATCCGGTCATATTGAAATTCACAGCGCAGATTAAAAATTATATAAGTTACCTACATTTCAAATTTTTTCCAGGTTTGCAATATCTAAGTTTTCTTGACAATGGACAGCCAGACGAATACGAATACGAATTACATCCACTCTGCTCGTCATCCTGGTCAAGAAAGAATATATTTTGATTTCGTTTTAATGTTACATACATTTCTCATTTACACTAACTTAATAGACCCTTTGGCGATTTTTTAAAGTACAGCGTCAATAAAAAAATCGCAGAAAAAACGGCTCAAAATTTATTGAACGCTGACGGCTTTTTAATGAAAATCACTGGCTACCAAAAAGCGAATTAATGAAGGTGTATGAGCTAGTGTGTGTATGCTATGTGTGTGTGTGTGAGTATGATATACGTGTGTGTGTGTGTGAACCTGTGTTGATGTACAAGTTTTATCTGGCAGTTCGAATATCTGTGCCGGCACAAGTTCAAAAAAGCAACAAATCGAGCAGAGATCTGGCAATATCAATATACATATGCTAACTATAATGTATCTGATAGTTGTATCTGTATTTTTTGCGTGTGTATCTTAAGATAGTGTCTGTGAATATACACATGTCATACACAGATTGATCAGCATATGAATTAATTTAGCATAAGAATCAAAACGTTTCTCTAATGAAAATTGTTTGCTTTATGGCAGTTTCATTCATTCATTCATGCAAACATGTTCAACATGGCTTAAGCTCATTTCATTTTCGACTATTTTGTTTATTTTGGTATTTAGATTTTTTTTTAGTTTTTTTCTCATATTTTGAAACACTTGGCAAGTGTGAGACAGCCCCAGCCCCAGTTAAATTCAATTTTTATTGCACAGGCTTGGCTATTTATAAGAATAATGTATTCATTTCAAAGTCGACATTAATATGCGATACATACAATATACTTATCTATGCTACTGCTACCCTATATGTGGAAAGATAGGAAGTAGGGCTGCACAACCATGTTTAAAAAAACCTCATAATCGAACATTCTTAAATTATTTGAAATTAAAACACATTTTATTTACTAGATGTTGTATTTAAAAAAAGGAAAATACTTAAATATAGACTGTTTTATGTAATATAATATATAATATAATATATAATATATAAATATATATCATTAATTTTTAAAATTAAAATTGAAAAAGTAATAATATCGTCAGCCACTCGTATTGGATCTTAAAATTTATTAAACACTTAAAACAATAATTTTTTGTTTAGAGCTAATTTATTGTTTTATGGTTTGAATTTTATTAATTATCATTTATTATTACTAAATGAAACTACGATATATCGGACAATACTGCTGCCCTAGTGGAAAGGTGGCAAGGTTTTCCTTAGCTTTTGATCTTCGATTTTCGATTTCAATTCAGATTCGGCAGCAGAATTCGCACATCGAGTTTGCCTCAATTTGTTAATGGCCAGCTCTCACGCGCTACAGCAACAAGCAACAAGCAACATTGAGCAGCGACAATAACAACTTCATTCTCGCAAAACCGTATGACATTTTAATTATGTTGCTGTCAAATTGTTGCTGCGACTGCCGACTGCGACGCCGACAGCGACTGCGACAGCGACTGCAACAGCGACTGAGATGCTGACTGCGACTGCGACGAGTTTCAATTGTAATTAATAATATTTAATAACAGTCGTTGGCATCGTCTGCCCGTCAAAAGTGAAAAGATTGAAATGTTATGGAAATGTTTTGTCATCGCTTCGCATCTCCATTTCGATTGCGATGGCGTTGGCGATGGCGATGGAAGTGGAAGTGGAGATGGTGATGCGATGGAGACGCAACTTACACACAATTCACAATGATTAAACCGTGACTGACAGCCACATGCGCATACTTATATCCGAGTATATAGTACTCGATTGTGGATTGTGAATAAGTATCGCATCTTTGCATGAATGATTGCCTGCGATTATATTCCGAATACTTTGCCGTTGCCTTACGGTACAGGCGGCTATAAGAAATATTAATGTATCGGGCATTTATTAAAGTACTTAAGACTTAATTGCCTCCTTAAGTACTTATTTGATTTGCTGAGATTACGCGTACCCTGTAGCACATGCAGGCGAATTGGGTATGCTTAGATTGCTATTATAATTATAGTAGATCGATATGGAATTTTATAGAATTCGATCATATTTGTTAAATTCTTGTTTAACTAAATAATAATTCCAGTAAAAATGTTGTATTTATTATTGAGACTCTTCATATAACTTAATTGAATTTCAACCAAATTTATTGTATATCTATTATAATATTTAAAAGGTTTAAAATTTCTATGATAATGCTGTATTCACTATAGGTATACAAAGTAATATTTTTAATTTAAATGAAATTGTTTTGGAGCTGTAAAAAATACCATGTAATTTTGTATATATTTATTAAAATATATAAGCACTTTTCAATGTCTATATTAGAGTTCTGAAAAAACCGCTAAATACTCACATAATTTATTATATTTTTATCCGAATATTTGATAACTTCTCAATTTCCGCATTAATTCTGTAATATTCAAGCTTATAATTACAATTTAATTGATATTATATTGCCGCTCTAAGAAATGCCGCTGAATTGCCACCTAATTATTTATATTTTTATCGGAATATTTAAACACCTTTCAATACCTGTAACAATGCTGTATTTATTCGCGAGATTGATACTGATATTTAATTCATAATTTATGATTATTATCGCTCATCTCTGAGTGGGAAAACAAGCGGCCCGAGTGGGTGGGTCAGTTGCACATTTTGCTGGAAGATTGATGGCGCCGGAAACACATCGAATCGAATCATCGAGGATGTTCACGATGGTGTTTTGAATGACGCTGATGTGGCCACTTGTAACCCGATGCCGCCTCCGCCCCCCTGCCCACAAGCCGAACCAAATCAATGGCAATGCAAGTGTTGATAAATGACAATATTATAGTAGTATTAGTTGTTCCGCAAACCGATGTCAGAGGCAAATAAACAAAAGTGCGCAAATATTTTTGCAAATCAAACAGAATGACTGATTACAGAGAGGAAAAAAAGAAAAATTATCAGCAGAACGAGGTCGTTATTTATTGTAACAACAAATGGAAATGTTGTGTACTTGTTTGACCTTACATCAGTTAGATATAGAATAAACTAACTGTACAGCAAATAGACGCAAATCGAAACTAGAACGATGGCCTCTGCAAGGCAAACTGACTCAGAGTCAGAGTCAGAGTCAGAGTCAAAGATAAATTAAATGAAAATTGTTTCCAGAAAGCACTTAAGATAACCAGGGAAACTGTGGCTGCCTTTGAGTCATTTGATAGTTTCCGTAATGCCAATTTATATTGATTATAAATGGATATTTCGCACATGAGTTTCTTGACAGGATTGCAATGTAAACAAGTTTTGTTTTGTTCATAATTATAATTATTTTTTTGTTTGTGCGCCATTTGCTTCCGTTATTTAAGCCACATGTAGCAACTAAAAAGAACAAACGAATCAATGAATGAGTGCTGAATGCTGAGTAGTGAGTCTTGAGTATTGAGTGTTGAGTGAGTGGTGGGTGGCAACTGAATACAAATTGAACACAGCACGCGTAGCCCAACAAAAGACGTTAAATTGAGTCATAAAACGACACAAAGTAAACGACAAGCAGATGCTGCGTTAAATGAGGTGCTGATACTGCTTAATGCGCTTGCCAATACCCTGTAATCAAGAGAACAGCAGCAGGGTGTATTGAAAAGTAAAACGGTAGACTCCGTTCATAGAAGACCTCATATTTTCCCCACCGATTATACCTTAAGCGCATAACCTTTTCTGCATAATTGTCAGTTAGATATCTTCGCTGTTTCTTATGCTGTTGCCCATACCCTGTAGTCAAGACAAGAGCAGCAGGGTTTGTTGAAAATTAAAAGCAGTAAGGATTGATCAGATTATTAGAATTAGAGGCTACAATCGCACGTATCCGACCGTAGGAGATCCTAAAGTTTTAGCTACCGCTTATATCTGCATGATTTTTAGTTACATATCTTTGCTATTTCTGTAGCTGTAGCTTCTGTAGCTGTGATTTTAAAATTGTAGATTTTGTGCTAATCCTATTTTTTGATTTGATTATCAAAAGAATTAGGAAAAATATTGCAATTCAAAAATTGATTGTCTTACGGCATATAGGGCTTTTTTGGTTCGAACCTCCATTTAATTTATAATTTCTGGTTCAGCAAAAGAAGTTTCTTGGAATAAGCTGCAAACAAGGTAATATTTTTAGCACTTACGACTGCAGCATACCTGCTTGTTTGTTTTTGAATATCAATTTGGGTTTTTCGCTTGGTTAACATGCGTTAAAGTGTACGCACCGCTCGGCTGCAGATAAAGATACAAATGTATCTACAGCACGAGCATAGGACGCAAATGCAAACACTCAGCACCGAATGGAGGATGGGCGGGGAGTCTGAAGAGTTTCGGGTGGTCAGTTTGGCTATGAGAAACTGTGAAGCGGAGAATCGCACAGAGGCGCCGGCATTGAAGGCCAATAATGTTTGTTTAAATTTTAGGCTGCATGTCGGACTCGGACTCGGACTCGAGTATCGGCGAGTATTGTGCATATATTGTTGAAGCGCAAATAAAACGTAATGAAGTGGAGATGGCTGGGCATAAGTAGGAAATGTAAACTAGCATTCGACAACAAGAAACAGCGGGCAAAAACAAGGCGCAAAATCGAAGAGACAACAACAAAATAAGGCAAAACAAAAACGCAACTCAAGAAAAAAAAAGCTGAAAGCGAAAGATAAAGAATTAAAGTACATACTACACAGAGTCGGCGATCATCATCTACCGTATGCGATGTATAAATATGTTTATTTCATATTTTTGTAAAGCATAATTTTTAATATTTATGTGGTTGTTGTTCTTGTTTTCTCGATGTTGCTTTTGTTTTAATTTTTTCTGCAGCCCGTTGCTGTGAAATAAAATAAATCAGGCGAGTGCAGGCTGAGAGACGGAGACGTCATTGCCAGTAAGTTGGGCCCGACTTGAGGGTCTCTGATCACAATCCAAACGTCATGTGTGGCATTCGTTGGGGCAGTAAGGACTCTGAGAACCAGTTGCCACTGGCCAAGATCCCGCCATGCCATTGGCTCTGAGGTCTCTCTCTGATCTTTGGGCAGCCGGCGCAATCGTTTGTACTTGTTAATGGCTTTGTACGCGTAATTATTTTGGCAAGAAGCCGTGTCCACTGGCGATCACAGGTCCCCGCGTGCGAACCGAAAACCGAAAACCGACAACAGAAACATCCGAGAAGCGGAAACGCGATTTCTGTTCCAATTTTACGTGCATTCGAACACATTCGTGAGTGTATTCGAACTAAACGAACAATACTCGCGCACAATTCGCCATAGCCTGTGGCCACTTTATCAGGTGAAAGGCTCAATTGGGATTTGTTCTGGCTCATTCAAGTTTTCATATTTTGTTTCTTTTTTGTTGTTGTTGATTTTTTTATATTTAATTGGGTGTTTTTATTGGCTTTTAATGATACGCGAAATGATCGAAGCTTCTGGCCGCAGGCCCTTTGCGTACTGCTCAGCGACTCCTCAATGTGCCACGCCCCCCATATGCAGGCAGCGGAGGCGAGGCTGCAGGCAGGCAGGTGATTGTTGCCCCAAAACCAGGCCGCAGCTGCAGCCTCACAAGCAACATAAAGTTCAATCAATGTCTTTGCCCGCAATTATTTAGCAAGCAGCAGGGCATAATAACAGTATTTCTGCTATTTTATTAATTAGTTTAATTTATACAAAAAATTAAGAAAATTCACCGCATGCTTTGTTGTGCTACATTTAATTGGTTTTGTTTTATAAAACGAAACTTCATTCTGTTTTACTTTGTAGAGCAACATGATAGCAACAAAGAGTTGAAGATGTTAGCAACATTGCTGCTGAAATTTATTTAAGTGAATTTTTTTAAGCGAATTACAGTTAAACTGTTTTATAAAAGCATTTTATATTTATTTCCTCATACAATATATATTATATTTATGTCATATTCATTTTACTGAGCATTATTATTTTACTAGAAATCTGTACATTTGCAGCTAACAGCTGGTAACATGGCTGCGCAACATTTTATGCTAACATGTTGCTAAGCCTAAAGGTGTCGTTTGCACGTTTAAAATGGCAATAAATCAAACTGAAACACAAAAAGGAATAATTGAAATTGAAACTATAATGTATTACGTATTATGCATATTTATTTTAAAATGATATAATTATTAAAAAATGCCATAAATTTGCAGCTAACAACTGACAACACTACAGAGCTTGTCTAGCAACATGGCTGCTTAACATTTTATGCTAACATGTTGCTAAGCTTAAATCTATCGTTGCTCGTTTGAAATGGAAGGTAAATTAAACTGAATCAAAGCAAAAAACAAAGCATGAAATTGGTATTTGATTGTAGAATGCATTGTGCCACATTTATGTTCGCTGTACTGTGTTTTATTATATATTTATTCATGCATTTGCAGCTAACAGCTGGCAACATTGCTGTTTAACATTTTATGCTAACATGTTGCTAAGCACAAATGTGTCGTTCGCACGTTTGAAGTGACAATAAATCAAGCTGAAACACAAAAACGAAATGCATGAAATTGAAATTGTAATGTTTGATTACGTATTATGCACTATCCAACATTTAACGATGACACGGAATAATTTCTGCTGGCTGTAGACGCAGGCAAAAAGCAGCATTCCTTATGCCGGCAGCTGCCAGCTGATTGCCGGCAGAGGAAGGCGGCAGCGCTGTCCGCAGTCCGCTGTCCGCTGTCCGCTGCCCGCAGCTCGCTGCTCTCACCTGTTTTGCCGCTCTGAGCTGAGCGCCGGCCAACAGGTTGATCGCCAGACTCTTTTGCCCGAGACTGTTATGTGCTGCTGCTGCTGCTGGCTCTGCCGCTGTCGCTGCCTCTGCTGCTGCCTCTGCCGCTGTCGCTGCCTCTGCTGCTGCCTCTGCCGCTGCTGATGTTGATGTTGGTATAAAAAAGAACGCGTCGCCGTGCGTCCAATCAAACAGACGACGCCTTCAAGTCTAGCTGCACGCACGAGAGTGGAGTTGGAGTCGTCGGCTTAAAACATTTCGTGGCGTTCTTTTTCGGTCCCCCAACAACCCCGCACCCCCTGCAAATTGTGTGAAAGCTCAAATTGTGGCTAACAAAATTCAACAAAAAAAAAATCTTTAAATTAATTTTTAAATCTAAAGTGCATATAAAACATACAGCTGTCGTTTACGAAGAGCTTGTATTAAAAAAGTATTAAAAAAGTGTTCTAAAAAGTGCCAAGTGCTTCGCAAATTTTTATTTAATATTTAAAAAATATTTAAGCACATAAAAAATAAAAAATGATGCAGCAAAGTGCGCTTATTTCATTGGCCATTATGCTGTTCTGCTGCGGAGTGGCATTCGCCTGCCATGGAAAACTGATCGGTGGGTACTCATGAATACACTCAGAAAAGCACTCACTTGACCAACCCCAATTCTCGCTGCTCGCAATTTGTATGCCTTGCAGTCGATTTGGGGCAGTTAAAAGAGGCGAAAAAAAGCGAAAAAAAGGCGAAAAAATAAATGTAGACAGACATGACATGCATAAATTGCTAAACGCCCGTTTAAGCCATTTTGCTTTAACTTTTTGTCAAGACTTTTTATTTTTTAAATTTATTTGCACTTTTTTGTATAATAACTTAGCTTATTTTGCACACGTTTTTGACATTTGTTTTATGAATGAATTGAAATTTGAAAAGCAATAAAGATTGTTGGCTTTTTATGAGCATTTGTCGGATCTGTAGAATATCAGCAAATATTTGCTGACAATGTTTTGTTTAGTCTGTGTTTAGCTTTCGCTAAACAGCTCAAATGCCACACAACGCGTTGGACACTGCGAGGTGTGCTCCAGAACTTTGCTTAACAGTTTGCTGTCTTGGAGAAAAGTTATAAAATTTGTTTTAAGCCATTCGCTTGGCAACAAATGTCGTCAGGCTGCCTGCGATTGCCGCTGGCTTATTACATAAATTGTATAATTAATTATTAAGCAAAGAGGGGAAACTAAAGACTCATCTAAACCGGTTCAAATATCCAGTTTATATAATATTTCAAAATATAACAGAAACTAAATAAGTCGCTTAATATAATATGCTAAATATATATACAGATATATCTGCCAGTATATCTGGCTGTTTTCGGTCAAACGCTTAACTTTGGCAAACTGAACCAGAGGCCAATCAACTCGACAGAAAACACACATTAAAATAATATATTTGATATGGGTAATTCGATATTATTTTGGCAGGCATTTAATTAACATATCAGAAAAACAATAATAACATTTATTAGAAGAATTATGAAACTGAGAACAGCCGCACATTGAACTGACTTTGAAGCTTGAAGGCAAATCAAAATCAAATCCGAAATCCGAAACAAATCCGCCGTAATTGAAGTCAACTTCAATTAAAGGCGTCATCGATCTTGAAGCAGCATTAAAAAGACTTAAAGTATATCAATGAAATGCGAATTACTAGGCAATTTTTATTAGATTTTTAGATTTTTGTTTTGGTTTTATTTTTGTATTCGGTATTCTTGTATACTTTATGTTCTGCACACGCCGGCGCCGAGTTTGGTGATTGGCATTGTTGTTTTCTTTTTGAAATTTAAACAAAATTCCAGTTGTTTGTTTGCTGTTGAAATTGGTAATAATAATAAAGAAGTTTTATAGTGCGCGTGTGCGTTTGTGATTAATGATTGCTTTTACGTTCCAGAGATACAAATTCAGATTCAGATACAGATACCCAGATTGAGATACAAAAAACATACTGGGGTGTATAAAGCGCATAATTTTAACACAATTTCAAACAATGGCAATGGGAATGGGACACACACGAGCTGCCCAGCAAATTATTCAATGAAAATAAATTTCAATAATAATAGGAAGAAGAATTTCATGTTCAAAATTCACAAGTGGGGAGAAGCCTTTGTTTTTTTTTCGTACATCTGTTCTGTGGCCGAAACGTTTTGCTGCGGTATCAATCAAAAGCTAGCCGTGCTAATAATGTAATTAAATATGTAGATGCGCAGCGACAACACCAAAAACACCAAAAAAACAGGGCCAACAACAACAGCAACTACTTGGGAAACTGGCCAAGACTGGGGTGATAATCAGTAAATGATAAATGAAACAAAACATGCTGCGGCCAACATAAAGCATAACTATGAGAATTAACTCGAGCTAAATGCGTCATGAACGGGCTCTGCTCTGCCCCCTCTACCCCTCTGCCCGCTGTGCCCCCTCTGCACACTGTTGCCACCACTGCACTTCTTCTTTGACTGCAGACGCTACGTGCTGCAGGTTAAGTTGAGGCAAGTTTGGCGTTCAAGGTGAAGTCAACGCCTGGGCTTCGAACTGAACTTGGCCTGAACTGCAGTTAAGCACTTGTTAACATATTGTTGGCATTTGGGCTGCCACTCAAAGCGTCTGCCCCAGATCAAGTTCGTTGCTTAAGTCTTTCGTTCGTACAGTGAGTGCAAAATGTTATCGCCGCCAGCATCAGCAGCAGCAGCACTTACTAGCTGTTGACGTTTCGTTGTCAACATTATCTTGATCGCCAGCGGTTGATCAGTCGATCATTCAGTTTCAGTTTCATTTATAGAGTTCCAGTTTCATTAAGGAGCACAAAAGGGTCGACTAAATTTGTGCAAATGAAACATGTATTGAACGGAAATCAAGCGAAACTATTAGAGTTATAGACTCCATATTTGATATTTAGGTTTTCCTATGCAGTTAGGTGTTAAGTTGTTTTTAGATATTTGATACTTCCTCCCTTCCCTGGCTAAAATCCACAACATTCACAATTTAACGATGCTAACTATGCTATAAATTACATTAAGAGCAGATGATAAACAGCGAAGATATGCAACAGAAAATTTGCTTGAATTGGCAAAGAAATGTAGTAGGTTGCGCATGAAGTGGTGATTATGTAAACACCAAGTACAGTGTCCACTGCTGTCGGTTACGTCCGATTGTAGCCTTCCGGCCGACTGATCTGCCGCGTCCGTGCTGGTCAGTTCGGTTTTATTGAATATGGAAATGGGCAGACGTTGCGGAAACTGTTCGACACTTTTATGTGCAATTTGTCAGAGCAGAAGTAGGTAACTCACGAAATAAAAAATTGAAAACAAAACGAAAATTTGCATAGCGCCGTTGTCTCGCAGGCATCGGATGCATTTGTGATTGATGCATATTGACTTAAAACAAACTTATATGGCCGATGCGTTGATTTACCTACCGGTTTGCCTCAATGCCTGCAAACTGATATTTATGTAAATCTACGCCGATATATAGCTATATGTTTGTATACGATATTCAGAGAAAGAGACAGACAGAGAGAGAGAGAGAGAGACAGAGAGAGAGAGAGAGACGGACGTGTAGCATAATACTAACACGTCTTTAATTTGACAGCTGCGGTTGAGTTTAAAGCTCAACGGGTTCTGCAAAAAGCCGCTCGCTCATTGCTATTTTTAGTTACCGCATTTAACCTTGACAATAAAAACAAAATACGAAATACGAAATACAAAATACCAAAAAACACTCACTTAGCTTTCAGCCGTAAACCCAAATGCGACTAGGCTTTTTCACAGTGTAAACGATCTATTGACATCTAGACCCATATTTGCTTAGTTCGAGTTGTCAATATTATGAAGTTGGCTTAAACAGCAAAGCAAATTCTGAATGAGAGGATGGAAGTAAGAAGTAAGCTTATCACAAAGAAACTAGAGGCAAGAAATGCATTGATCTGAGTGTGCATTCATCTTTCATTCATAGCAATTAATAGCCACATTCTGACTTGGACTGCGGCCTGTTTCAAAGGCAGCTCAGAGTTCAGCTCTGGGTGAGTTTCATGTGGCCAGGGCCAAGTCGGAAATAGGCTGAAACCAGCAACGCCAAGTGAACCCAATTTAAATGCAGTCACGTCTCAGAGGCAGCGCAATCAGCGGCGATCGCAGCGGTCAGCGTTCATCTTGCGGTTCGGCTATTATTATAATTATTAAAAATTATTAAGCGAGCGTAATTATTTAAATGAAATGCGGCAGCATAAAGCTGCCACGCCTCACCTGCGAAAGCACAGAACAGAAAGCACGTACAGAGGCTGCTGCATCGACTAATTAACACCCTGCAGCAATTTGGTGCACGACATTCGCCAGAGCCGTGATAAGTTAAGAACAATAAATAAAAATACTTAATCGAAACATGTCCCGAGTTCATTTGGCAGCAAACCTATTTAACTGCCTGCTGACACACTTCACACCAACGTCATGAGTCAGTGTCAGGCGCCGAACAAAAAACCGAAAAACCAAAACCAAAAAAAAAAAAAAGAGAAGCGAAAAATAAAACTGAAAACAATAAAAAAAGAATTAGCTAATGGACAAATGTTGGATTTTTAATTGACGCCTTTGAGCAGCACGCGCCGCTTTTGAATTTGAATCTTTATTGATTTCTTTTTATTATAATTCTTCGATCTTTTGTGGATTTGTTGCCTCTCTCGAATTTAATTTAAATTCGTGTTCTATTTCGTATGCGAAAAGTGGCTCAAACCGGTTGACATTTGGCTAAAGAAAGTAAACTAAAAATTTCAACATTTAAACATTTATTGCTGGCTATTTTTAAAGACCAAACTCGGCACTTTATAACCATTAATTTGATGGCTGTCTAAATATAAGTTTAATAGTTATAGTTATTGTTCTTGCGCCTATTCGGACGCAGACAAACTACAACAAATCACTTTAAAAATGTTAATTTCGCAAAATTTCTTTCGATATAAATCAAGTTGAATGATATTGAAAACCGGCTCTCTCGAGAGTTTGAATCCCCTAAGCAGCAGGCATCATTAACTGGCGAGTCGAGAGATACGCATAAAACAAAAGAAAAAACCGAAACAAAAACTTAATATTTTAAGCATTTTAATTTCGGTGATATAAAACTAAAAATAGAAATGATAGCATGTCCCCAAAGTCCAACCGAAACCCAAAACCTATAACCCGAGACTCATCTGCATATATGCCAATTCAATTTATGCTAATCTCGACCTAATCATTTCAGCATCGGGCATCAACACCGAGGAGAGATCAATCATTTTGCAGGAACACAATCGCCTGAGGCAACTTGTGGCCACCGGACGCTATCCGGGTCAACCCGGTGCCGAGAACATGCGAGAGATCGTCTGGGATGACGAGTTGGCAGCCCGTGCCCAGCAATGGGCAGATAATTGCCAATTCCGGCATGATCCGCATCGCACAATAAGTAAGTTTCGCTCAACTTTGACCCCTTTACCCTATGGTGATGTGATGTTTCACTGGCCCGAGGCTCTCCCCACCCCAATCAAAATACCCCGCCCTCTCACATAAACAGCACATGATATGCCGGCCAGTACGACTTCCGGCACTTTTTGGGGCTTTTCGAGGTTTGCATGCGATAATAATTAAGATAATTTATGGTAAAGTATACATAAATCATCCGGGCATTTGGCACAAACTATAAAACACTAATACTAATCCAAAATCATAAATCCCATTCAGTTAGTCTCTAGTATATCGAGGGTGTCTTTTAAGAACTGTTATTAACATTTGACGCCTTTGTCCGAACAGATCGTTTTACGATGGGCCAGAATCTGGCCGTGATCTGGAGCACAGCGCCACTGGAAGCGGATGACGGGGACTTCCCCTCCCGCATTCAGAACTGGTTCAATGAGGTGCAGAAGTATTCCTTCGGGGATGCCTGGTCACCCAAGACTGGTCACTACTCACAGCTCGTCTGGGGCGAGACGAGTCTGGTGGGCTGTGGCTTTGCCGAGTACAAGGACAATGTCAAGTACAACAAGCTCTACGTGTGCAACTATGGACCCGGGTAAGTGTAGAGAAAAGTGTTGAGAAATTATCCGTTATAAAAAATATTTGCTTCTCTCTTTAAAGGGGCAACGTTGTCGGCTACAATCCCTATGAGGTGGGCAAGCCCTCCTGCTCCACGTATGGCATGAAACCCTCGTCCCGCTACCAGGGTCTCTGCTCGGCGCCTGGAGCCTCTCCGGCTGTGGCAAACAGCGTCTACGGCGGCAACACAATTGAAACGTATGAGTACAGCTTCAGCTCAGCTAGCAACAACAACAACCACAACAACAACAAGCCGACTAACAACATTAACAAGAGCCTATTACCAAACAAGATCAACAGCCGCAACCCCTACAATAATCCCACCAATCAATTCACCTACTCCTCCTCCCAATCCTCTAAATTCCCCTCACAGGCAGCGACAGCATCGACGACATCCGGCAGCTCCTTTGGCACCAAGACTCGTGGCGGTAGCCAGGCCTTTACCCAGGAGATTAATCAGCAGCATTCCGGTCGCTACAAGCACAAGCTCGAGGCGTACCGTCCCAGTGCGGCGGAGTTCGAGAAATCCGTACAGAAGCACACCATACTACGCACCTATATAGATCAGCATCAACAGCAGCCTGCTGCAGCGGTAGTCACCATCCAGGATCAGCATCAGCAGCAAACGGGATCGGTATCGGGATCGGGAGCTGAGACAAATCAGCCCACACAGAAGCCAACGCGTGGCTGGAGTCTTCTGACTTGGCGCGGATAGGATCTGCTCCGCATCTGCACCTCCTAACCCTATTTGCCGCAGCATGTATTAGCTCACCGCCCCAGTAATAACTACTATGTAGTATCATTAGAACCATCTTCGATTTTGATTCTATCTACCTCCTACAAGCAGACTCTACGCGCTTATAGCAAATAATAGGCTCTTATTTAAAGACACATTCCCATAAACAAATTGAAATTGCCATACATCCTAGTGTTATGAGACATTTGTGAAACCTATTTCGGTATATTAACATTAACACATGTATTTTTAAAAAATTATTTATATTGTATTGATAAAACTATTGAAAATGAGAAGCATTAACAGACCATAACACGGATCATTACTTTGCTTTATGCTAATATTTTCATTAGTATAATCCATGTCATTTATTCAAACCCCTTCCGAATGTTTGTATCAAATGTTTGTATCTAAAACGATTGAAATATCTTGTCAAAATTCTCCATTTATCGGCGCCTAACATCAATTAGTTATTGTGTTCCATCAAATAAAACAGCAAGATGATATAAAGTACTTAAAACCCAATGACTTTCACTTAACAAATAAGAATTGAAGGGTATGTTGTAGTCTAATATGTCTTGTAATATCGTGTCTGTTCAGAATATCAGCATTGCTGTTGATCACTTTCCAAAGTTGCCTTCTGTCGCATAGATGGCGCCAGCGCTTTTAGTTTGTAGCAATAAACTTTGCATACTTTTGAGCTGGTGTTCAAATGTTGAATCAAAAAAAAATTTCAAAAATTTCAAAAACTTGCTGCAAAAACGAGCATCCAAAAGTATGCCATGAAAAACTTGCAACCACTTGTTGATTCAAAAAACTGCGCCATAAAAAACTCTTCTAGTGGAGCTATCGTTTTTTCACCAAAAATCTATAAAAAGTAATCCAAATATATTAAAAAAAAATTGTTCACATCGGCTGATTATATCCTATAGCTCCCATAGAAACCACTAACGCGCAAACTCGAAATATTGATCGAACGAAGTTGGGTTTTTTTTTTAGTGGAAATATAGTCTACAAAAACTTAACTTTCAAAACAAATTGCATCTCAAAATATTGATTATCTTAGAGACACTGCTACATTTTTATTTATCTTAACCTAAAAGGAACGCAGTAGTTTCTAAAACTCATCATCAAGATTTAAGTTCGTGAATTTTATCGTATAAACGTCAAGTTGAGGGTCTTAAGAGCACAAGTCATCATAGTGATTACTGCGCATGTGTGAGAGCGTGAAAGTGAGAACTTTGCTGGGCGTCTGCTGACTGCCTGCTGAATACACAAGAGAGCAAATTACAGAGAGACAGAATGACAGAGAGAGAGCAAGACTTTAACTGATAACAGCTTTAACTGGCAGTGTTAGACATTTTGTGGCGCTGAACATCATGATGAAGTTATGGACGATGAACAATTAATGCGGAAATATAAACAAAACACGATAACGAATAACGGCACTCGTATTGCACAAAGGTCTGGGCAGATATTCAAGTAGCTGTGGCTAATGGACTGTTTTTCGAATAAATGTTATGCCTGTATGGACCTTGTAGCTACGAATACACCTACCTATGTATGGGTATTGCGAAAGGACACCTTGGAACACCTTGCAACTGCTCAAGGTCGTTGAGGCATGCAATGTGGCAAGAGCGCCATAGTTCCTCCTTGTGTGTGAGCTGAAGAGCGTCGAATAATTTTGTGTTTATGAATCACACTCTGAACGGCAATCCCACAGCTTATCTGCGCACTCTTTGGTTTGTTTATTTTTGCGGATTCTAATTGCTCGGCTTATCTGTGTGAGAGCTGTCCCCAATGTGCTCGCAAATGACTATAAATTCCAAATACGCACTCACACACACACACACAAGCAGACGCACAACGACAATGGGTGTCAATTTTGTATATGACATGAAATTAAGATAGCAGCAACAATACTGTCAACTGTCAGCATATATCGGTATCATGCACACACACCCAACAACATACATGTACGACAGCTATAAAGCATACAAAAGGAGTAAGTCCTTTTAATATTGCTGTATAATTTTGTTAACTCACACACACACACACAGAGAACACAGATGATTTAAATGAGTTTGTGCCGACTGTAACTTTTGTAGACCAAATCCAAATGGCGCTGAACGAACGCACTTCATCATCTTGAGCAGTCACAGAGGCTGGCAGCGTGAAATTAACTGCCAGTGTCCTGTCTGTCCTGTCCGTCCGGCCAACTTTTATTTATACATTGCCCTGGTCATACATTAAATTATGACGCACACTGTGCAGCAGAGCAACAGAGAACAAAGTGTCGTTTACTGTCACACCAAGATGCTGATTCCTTATTCTTATTTGCTGACTTTTCCCGCTCCGTTCGCTCTTCAATCTCTCTCTCTCTCGGCTGTAAACTGCAGTAGTTGGAAAATGAAAAATAATATTTTCCTTTTTTTCTTTTGCTTTTATTGTACTTTTTGGTTTTTAATTTTACTTTTTTAATACAAATGTCAATTTGCTGCAGCTGGCACTGTGTGGAAAATGCAATATTTGAGCTTATGCGTGAATGAGTTTTCTCTGCTCTGCAAGGGAAATAAAATTATATGGTTCTTTGCAATTAAGCCGAGTTAAATGTGCCTGAAGTCGGGCCAACTCGCGTTTAAACCCACAGACAAAGGATTGTAAAGCTCTTGGCCCCCATAAACGGGGCTTATGAATATCAACGAAGCCATTTCAATGCTTTTAATTATACTGCCTTTTTGGAGAATTTTATTTTTGGGTTCTGAGAAAGTAGGTTGTATCTGCTGTGTATAAAATTTTTTCTGATTCTAAAATAACTGCAAAACAATCATCAAAAATATTATAGAATAAATGATTTTTAAAATATTATAGATTTTCAAATAATCCATTTCGCTTGATATTTTTGTAGGGTACGACTTATTCTTTCATCTATTTATTCTACTATTCTGATGACATCTCGGTAGCCGTTGCCAATTTTGACATTTTATTGTTGGCAGAGCGTATAATATCGCAAGCTTTTATTTTGCTAATTTGAATTTAGCAATCATTTAGATTATATCGGCAATTTCTAACTACGTACGATCATTATTTCGTTTTTGCGCGTTAAAGGTTTGTATGGGAGCTATAGGATATAATCAGCCGATGTGGTATATTTTATTATTATACTATATTTAGATAATTTTTTTTTAGATTTTTGGTGAAAATTTCATAACGATATCTCCACTAGAAGTATTTTTTTATGGCGCAGTTTTTTGAATCAACAAGTGGTTGCAACTTTTTCATTGCATACTTTTGGTTGCTCGTTAAAACCACTTTTTTTAAGCGAGGTATGTATGAATAGTCGTAATAGTAAATGGGTAACTAAAATATTTGATTCCGTTAAAATAAACTAATTAAATTTGTATGGATTTGTTCAATTGTAGTTGAATTTTCAATTCTAATTTAACTGGGAATAATACAACTACGAGTTTGTACTGAGCATTTAAAGCAGATGTAATAATATACGTTATGAGTGTCATTTCGAGGAAAATGGTAGAGAGATAAAAACGTTTATTACCGTGTTGACAAGTACATCTATTATGTAATGCGCATATTCAGATCTCACTATTTGATGCTGCAGTGTGTGATGACGTGAAGGAAGTAGGTGCTCAAGCCCAAAATAATCTTAATGTTTTTATGTGTTTCGAGTGAAGTTCTTGATGCACAATAACAAGATTACCAGTTGCTAAGAACCGTATGACCGTGTTGTGTAAATAATCGTAATAAACATAGGACCCAAATTTGTTTATCAGCCTAGACGCAGTATCTCATTGCATTAAACAGAATCATAATTAGACTTATACTAATTGTGGCCAGATTACAGAAGAGATGCGTTGCTGTTAGGGTTTCGGATTTCTTCAGTATAAAAGCGAGTGCCGCCAACACTTTGGCATACTCAGTCAACCACTCAACCACTCAAGTCAAAATGCTCGCTAGACCACTACGTAACACCACCAGCAGGAAGCTGAAGCCATCGGAGCAGTCTCAGCTGTATGAGATAACCAACAAGGGTTATGGCAAGGATGCAGTCAAGGTTATGCACATCAATCGCAAGGGCCCAGTACACAGCATACAAGAGCTCGAAGTGGGCACCCACCTGAAGCTGTACAGTAATAAAGATTATTTCCAGGGCAACAACACAGACATTGTTGCCACTGATTCGCAAAAGAATACAGTTTATCTGCTAGCCAAGAAGCATGGCATCGAAAGCCCCGAGAAATTCGGCCTGCTTCTGGCCAAGCATTTTCTCAATAAATACTCGCATGTCGAGGAAGCTCACGTCCACGTGGAGGCATATCCTTGGCAACGCATCAACGGCACCGGCCAATTGCACAACCATGCCTTTGTACTTACGCCCACTTCCCAGCACTTCTGTGATGTTATTCTCAACCGCAATGGTAAGTAAGGGAGATAAGTCAGTTCGTAATGTCTACAACCTTCTCTCGTTTAGATCGTGAGCCAACTGTGATTAGCAGCATTAAGGGCCTGCGTGTGCTAAAGACAACTCAATCATCGTTTGTAAACTTCGTTAACGATGAATATCGCACGCTGTCCGATCAGCACGATCGCATCTTCAGCACAGTCGTTGACTGCTCATGGGAGTACACTGAGATCGAAGGTGTTAACTTTCTGCAGGCCTGGGAGACCGTACAGGATATCATCCTAAAGAACTTTGCCGGAGATCCAAAAGTCGGTGTGTCTTCTCCTTCCGTACAGCATACGCTCTACCTCAGCGAGAAGCAGGTGCTGGATGAGCTGAGACAGGTATCTGTCATCGAGATGACCATGCCCAACAAGCACTACTTCACCTTCGACACCAAGCCCTTTCAGGAATTAGTGCCAGGTGAAAACGACGAGGTCTTCATACCAACTGACAAGCCACATGGCACCATTTATGCTCAGCTCTCCCGCAAGGATATCCTGAGCCATCTGTAATTAGAACTAAACAATTTAGGTGTTTTTAAATGCGTTATCAATCCATGAAAATTAAATTTATCAATCAATGAATCAAAGATGTATAAAGTTGTGTTATTACCCTTTAACATATGTCAATTATTTCACATTAAAATCCAAGCCAAAGAATAGATAGAATATATAGATACATTTTGATGTAAAATTACATAAATTAAATATATAAAATATGAGCTAATGTAAAGATGGAGCAGATCAGTCGGACGTAGCCTATATTAGAAGACACTATATTTTGTATTTCAATCATCGCTACAGTTTAATTTTCATGCGACACATTCCTCTCTGACATGTGAAGCAAATTGTATGTTACATATCTTCGCTGTTTTATATCTGATCGGTATTAAATGTATAGCATCGATGGAGAATGTTATAGGCTACGTACATGCCAAATTACAAGTTTAGTTGTAGTATAAAAAACTTGATCAGCGTAACTCATAGATCAACGGGTGCATACGGATAGACAGACGGACATAAAGCTGTACATCTGTATATAAATTTAGTTCGTCTTTTTGATGAAGAATATATATACTACTTTGCGGGGTCTCCCTTTCATTTCATTTACACTAACTTATATACCCTTTTTTGTCCCTTTTAATGAAAGACTTAGAAATACCCCTTAGCATATGACTAGTATTGCACATTAAAATTCAAGGCAATGAACAATTTATAAATAAATAGATACAGTTTTGTATGTTGGGGCGAGCAGTGCAAAAGAAAAAGTATATATTGAAAAAGTTTTTCAATTTCAGTGAAGCTTTTATTTCACATGCAAAGATATCGCACGGACCCAACTGTCCGTGCCCGGCCCCTCCGTCAATCCGTTATCCGTTATCCATGTTGCATTTGGGAAAATGCAGGCAGCAACCGAAACTATTTTGTGCTAAAAGAGAAATTCGCACACACAAAATTAGAAATGGGAAACGCAAAGCAACAAAACGCAAATTGTAAGCAATAAGCGAAAATGAAATGAAAAATCATGAATGGCCACAAGCGACGGAGAGAGAAAGATTGGAAAAGCTGCAGATAGAAGCAGGGCATGAGATAACGAACGAAAAGGGAAAGGAAAGGGGAAGGGATCTAACTATGAAATCAAACCGAAAAAGCATTTGGCGAATATTATTGGTGGCTTGGACTAAGCCCGGAGTTTGCATGCCATGAAATGGAAAGCGAGGGGCAAAATAAGCTGAAAATCACCAAAAGCAAAATGCAGTTATATGTCCAACATATGTATGGACATCCACCGACTCTCAACCCAACAGCCTTTTCATATCTGGCTGTAAAATCGGAATTACAAAAAATGTATACAGATTTTTGTGTCATTATTTGTTGTTATGTTTGTTTAAAGTCCAGTTTAATGAACTAACTGCCTGCTCTGTTGCTCTTTGAAATGACTTAAACATTGAAACTACTTTAGAAGTTCACAATAAAATAAAAAATATAACTTGATGATAAAGTTAAGCAAAGAATTACTTTATATGTTTGCGGCTCCAATTATGCTGACTCTAAGTAAAGATAAACTTGCTTAGCAGATCTATATATATAATGCTTTCTCAGCAAATTTCTTCAGGAATTTTATAAAAAAGTGAGAGTTTCCTCCACCCCAACATTATAAAGATAACTTTGCTTTGCCATAAACAATAGTCTAATTCACTTAACATTTATTGTGTTTTGGTGCTCTTATAAACATAAGGGGGTCCGACTTTATAAAGAGGTTGCGGTCTGACGTGCGACCAGACGAGATAACGGCTGAGTTTTTGTCAGATCTAGACAAATATTTATGTGATAAATTTCACACTACGCATTTATGCTGACTCTTTTGTTTATAATTAAATAAAAATTTGTTTGCAGCTATGCTTTGTAGTTAATGTGGTTTATGTTTGGTGTAAACTTTGAATATGATGTGTATTTAAAGAACCAGTTCATGCCAGTTTAGCATTTGTGAGTGTTTAAGCATTAGCATATTGCCAGATCGTATCCAGCCACATTTACCAAATGTAGTTAAGGTAAGAAATCGTTTAACCTTTGGTAAAACTTTTTAAACCCTCCTGCAATGTAATACAACATAAATCTTTTAGTGTTTTGCTTTGGAAAATGGGGTAGAACTTCTGTACTTTAATCCTTGGTCTTGCCACAAATCATATCAAAATGCAAATGAAAAGCATACAGAGTTCTTTCTCTGAGCAGATTCGATCCATCGTTAAATCAAACATAAAACCCAAAATGTAATACACAAAGAAAACGAAACGAGCACTCAATGCAAAGGGGTAAAAAACCTCAACCTTCATGACCCAGAAAATTGCAGAGCTCTCGGGAAATGGCAACGAGCTGGGAGTCCATTTTGTCACCTGACTCCATGCTAAATACTGATTTCATTTGTATTGATTGTGTAAAATATTTTGAGCATCAATTTTCAGACTGAAACTCATCAGATTTACATAATTTCGGCACCAGGATGTGGCCATAGGCCAATCAATGTAGCAATCAACACTACTATTATGTTGTATCTAATGAGAGCACAACCAGTAACTGTGGTCAATTTTGTCATTCTCCCTTTATCAATAGAGTTACAGTTCAGCTCTCAGCTGCCGGTCCTTTCTGCCCTCCTTCTGCCCAATCCATCATCAACAATCGCAGCACGTAATCGTATTTGTCGTGTGTTAATCAGCGGCTTGGCAATTTTTGGCAATTTATGAATGTTGGTTGCAATTTTCAGTTACGGCCAAAAGCAAGTGCTCGGTTAAAGCGGAGCAACGACTTCGCTACAGTCCAGTCTCTTTTTAGGTGCTAAGTCATTTTGTACATAGCTTAAAATAAACAGTAAATAAAGGCAGATTAGAAAGTTCGCAGAAAAAGCGTAAGTAATACTAGAACGTATTTGCACTGGCTATAAATATAAGATCATGTGCTTTTTATCAGCTGCAGAAAGCAGACGACTTTTTTGGCAAGTACAGCGATTTGCTTTCAGTCCGAGTGCAAAAATTCGGTATGCAGCGACAGCTACAGTGAAAATCAATTAAACAAAAACTGACCGGAGAGTGTGTTCATGAATGCATAATAGGCCAAAGTGTAAAAAGAGTTAAATCAACTAGTTTTGCTTCAAACAATTGCAGCATATGATGCTCTTTATTCAACCGTAGTCTACATTCAAAACAATTAATTTACAATGGATTGCAAGGAGCAAGTTCTGTTGAGTCTGGCTTGTGTTTATCTAGTCCATAATTATGATGGTGTTAATTGTTTATCTCAATTGTTTGCTGCTCGCCTGCAGGCCTTGGCATTGCGTCCTTTTGCCGATTTCAAATGAGTTTATTGTGAATATTCAAATTGCAGTAAAACTTGTTGAACAATAAATAATTGCGTTTGCACTTCAGGAGCCAACTGATACAATAATTTGCATTGTTGTTGCGGTTTCTATTGCCCTTGCTGCTCTTGGTGTTGCTGATGTGATTTAGCTATAGTGTTGCTCATTTTTATCGAAGAGAATAAGATGCGAATCACATATATAAACTGAAAAATTCTGCAAAAAATATCAGAAAATGGAAAGTTATTTTAAAAATTAACAATTAATTAATTACTATCGAAAATTAACTTTTATATATGTTTAATCATTATAAATTGATCAGTGAATTAAATCAAACTGATTTAAAAATCTGCCAAGCCAAACGGTTGGTGATTAGAAACTTTCAAATCTACGATTTTCTAGTTTAATAATTTTTTCGGATAGACAAATTTAAATAAATCATAAAATTATTAGATTTTTGAATTTATTATTAATTATGAAGCAAAATAATGACAAGAGGCATAATATTAAAAAATGCTGACAAAATTCTTTACTATTTACAAAAAAAGTCCAGAATTATTGCTATCTATAGCTTCTATGTAAATGCTGTTTAAAACCAGCCAAATTTGACGGGGAAAAACCCGATTTGACAACACTGTTAAGCTGGCGATAGTCTAGAGCGGATGTTGCCCCCAAATGCTGCAACAACACGCAACACATTTTGAGCTTCAGGCAGACCGAAACTTTTGTGCTGTTTTCCCTTACTCTTGTGTGTGTGATCTGTGTGTGTGTGTGATGTATGTGTGTGTATCTGAACAATTGGCAAAGTGACACAAGTGTGCCTTGTCATGCTGCTTCTTTGCCTAATTGTTATTGTTGATGCATTGGCGTAATTAATTCGAAGCGGCGCCAGCAACGGATGCGCCTTCTGTCTCTTTGGCATTTTTCTCCTTCCAGCAGCTGCTAATTGTGCTCATCCGCAACCGTATCCGATATGTATTGCTGCTACATGCATCCCCTCCCCCCCCCCATATTGATGGACTTGTCAATTTAAAAATAAAAATGAAAATGAAAATAATATAGCAACGAGAAGCCAATTTCGTTGTCTCAAACAAAGGCAAAGTTTATTGCTTTTAATATTTGCATTATTTCTCAATTTAGTGTGCAAATTTTTATATTGCAACCATTTCGTGCAGCTGCCACACACACAATCACCACACACACATAGACACATACACTCTCTCTTACACACACACAGCAATTGTTGTCACTTTGAACGGCAGCTGCTTAAAATTCAATAAAAGAACAGCGAGTGCGCATGCAAATTGCGCCTAATAAAAGCCATATTTAGGTATACAATATGCTGTCGGTATTATTTATACATATGTCTGTGTGCACACGCATACACACACACACACACACACACACACACACACTTATATATGCCCAACATGTGTATACACATTTATGCGATTTTGTACTGAATAATTTGAATTTTTTAAAAGGTTTTCCTGCCGGCTTTTGCCACCTGTTTTAAATATGTTTGTATATTTAGTTGAATGTTGCCAAAACTATTTTCATACTGTTTTCAATTTAATTTATTGGAATTAAAATTTATACATTAAATTCCAATATACTGAATTTCAATAATAAAATGCAGCTTCTCCAATTTGAAGCATATAGGGAAATTTTATTTATCCCACAACAGTTGGCAAAATAAATAAATACTGAAAACAGAATAAATTAATTTAATATTTATTAGAAATAAAAACAATTTTAAATTCTCACAAAAAAAATTGTCTAGAATACAATGTAATTCAATTTACATAAAAATCTATCCGTCCATTCGTCCAGACAAAAGCGTGGATCTCATTAACTGTAAGAGCTAAAGCAGCCATTTATCGAACATAAAATATTGGCTTTCGGAATATATATTCTGCACTTCGAATGATATTTAATATATATTTTTTTAATTAAAGAAAATTATATTTTATTTTTACTAAGTATTTGGTTTTTTCCTTAGAAAATCGTGTAAAAATACAGCAAATAAGCTTGCACAAAAGTTCGCAAAGACAATAAAAGTTGTAATAAAGCCCGGCATATAGCGTTCTCGGAAAACACTTGCTAATAAGCAAATGTCGGGTATAAATCTCAAATGTTTTTCGTGCTTAAAGTTGCTGTTCCGCTTTTCCATTTTGGCGAATGCTCACGTAATGCTGTATGAAGTATTTATGTATGAGGATTAGCTGATTTATCATTCAGGTCGCGTTTAGTACATCAGCATTTACAGCTGCAATAAGACAAGAGACTGCACACATACACCTACACATCGTATGTATGTGTGTGAGTGTGTGTGTGTGTGTGTGTGAGAGAGAGTTCTTTGTTTTGTTGTGCGTCCTGTCAATTGTCACTTTTGTTGCTCGACTTTAAAATGTGCAAGTATGTGGGTTGTTTTTTCATTTTCTTAAGAGATTTTCGGAGTGTTTTTTAAGAGGGTTGTTGTTGTGGGTGCACAGCTGGATTGGGGGATTGGCGGCGACCCTTCAGCCAAGTACTGCCCATTTTTGTCAGCTTTTTGCTCTAATGCCTGCCACTAATGAAAAAGTTTTTATTGCCGTCGCACACATGCGTGAACTTTCCAAAAATGCGGCATAAGATGTGAGCTCTGCCATTTGGGATACTACTGTAATGCTTATATGGGGCAGTCGCATAATAAATGAACTACCGAGCGCTGCAGAGGCGGGAGGCGGGCGAGAGGGGCGTGGCCAAGACACAGATGCCTCTGGAGATTGATGACACTCAGGTTGAGCAGGTCGAGTTGGCTTTCACATCTAATTAAAAACACAAGAGCTTCAAATCAAGAACGCAGCAACCGCAAAGGAGCCCTACACACGCACACATACACGCACATTACTCATACGTTATAAACACATTAGAGCAGCAACCATTACTACAACTACCACTAACAGAACAACAACAAGATGGAAGTAAAATCTAAACAATAATTACACATGCGACCCGCATGAGGCGTGCGGCAGGCCAACCTCTGTGCAGCTTTACCGTTGTCAGACATATGTTCAGACGATAGCTCCCCAGAGAGAGATACAAGCGGAGAGAGAAAGAGCGGAAAGAGAGAGAGGGAGAAAATAGCAGGGAAGCAACTCTCTTTCGGAGAAAGTCTGGCTGAGACTCCGGCTGGCCATAAGCGTAAGTGAATTAACCATTCAACCAACATTATGACCATTAAATCATTTTTGCAGCCAAGCAGCGGGCGGCGGGCAATGGGCGCAGGCAGCAACAGCCTACACTGCAACAAAAAAGGTTAATTGAAAAAAAAATAAATATAAAATGCCATAACCGATGCTCAAGCAGTGTGGTTTGCTCTTGATCGTTTGAGTTCAAAATTACAATTTAAATTGAATTAAATTTGATATAAATTTAAATAATATAATTTCGTAACGTTTTGTTCAGTGTAATTTGACCCACTCATTTTTGGGGCGTGTTGTGGACACACGAATAATTTTTACTCTTTTCTTTGCCTTTTTAGATGGCGCAACAGCGGCAACTGAACTCTGTGAACTAATTTGTTGCGCCTGCCCCAAAGAGGTGGAGGAGAAAAAGAAGGGGGAGTTTGCCGCGCCCCCTGTCCAACAGGAAACGCGGAGCGTGCGTGTGTTTTGCAATTGAAACCCAACTACCTACATAGTTGCTGTTGGGTGCAAGCGTGTGCGATCAGGAAAAAGTGTTTACAGCGTTGCAATTAATGGCGCAACGCACGCAACGTCGCCTTCCGCCCTCACCCCTTCCTGACTGTCTGCCCCCCTACTGGGGCAACGAACACCTACAACACACAACGGGTGTGCCACCTACAACAACACGAATTAGATGCATCAGCTTAGCCCGGGCAAAGCCGGGCATTACCTCAACGACAAGCCACAAACAGCGGCATTAAAAAGGCGTGAAATGCTTGGTTTTCTTTTTTATCATCCGAATCAATTTGTGGCACGTAGGGTCATTTGAGGCAGCTTGCTGAGCACGCGATTACAAGCACAATAATTTGCAAAAAAGTTTATAAAATAATTTATATTAATAATCTAGGCCTGTGTTAACAAAATATACAAGTTACAAAATGGCGTTAATACATTAGTCCGTTACTGAAGATAAATATATAATGAGTAATAAGTCTGAGAAGGGAATGTAAGTAACAACGCTTCTTGTTTTAAAACAAAGTGATATGAAAGCGAATAAAATGACATTAAAATAAAGCTATATATATGATTTACAGGGTATGTGTGTGTTTAACAAATATCTGTTATCTCTTATCACTTATCAGAAGGCAGAAAGCAGACACTCCATTGAAGCAATAGATATTGTCAGCGGAGTTGGAATACATTTACCAGATGATAACAGTACTTGCTCTCTATATTTCTCTCTTTCTCTACATATTTTTCTCTTTTTCTCTCTCTTTTTCTCTCTCTCTCTCACTCTCTCTCTCTCTACGCAATATTTACTTCCACTTCCGCATCGTTCTTATCTTTATGCAGTCGTACTGCTGTAAAAGGTGAAAGTGAAATAAATTTGTTAACGAGCAGCGAGCGAGCAACAAAATGAGCCGTAAAGCAATCAATTTGCCGTGTGTTTTCATCTTGGGAAAATGTGCTGGAAAATGCAAATGTGCACGCATGCGAGGGGGGGGCATCGGAATCGGAATCAAATAATCTAGACACATCAACATTTGCAGACAGCAGCCGGCAGCCAGGCAAACAGACAGGCAGTTGGGATTTTTAACAGATTTATATTTACTTTTGGCATACACAATTTTATTTTTTTTTTTTTTATTTTTATCAACAGTTTTTTCTTGCTCGCAAATTTTTGTGCGTGCGAAAAGTGAGTGCAAACAATTATCTGGAGGCAGCCTTTGATAAATATTATATATAATTGTAAATATTTGCAATCGCGCACGTATGACAAAATAAATACGCAGCCGAACGAATTGCCATAATATGAGTAAATAAATAATACAACACACTCACTGGGTATACTCAAACACACTCACACACACACCCAAATACACCCAGTCGCACACTCATATGATACGTGCCGCTGTCAGCGTTTGTAATTTTTAATGGCAACTTTAATAATTCATAGCAACAACTTTGGACACAATCTACGAGTAATGCCAGGTGACACAAAGCGAGTAGGCTACAGTCGAGTGTGCTGAGGGAAGCTCCAGTAATTGAACAATAATTTTCTAAAACGTAGAATGTCGTAGGTAGCCCATGCCAATATCTAACCAAGATGGGAATTACATTTCGATAAATATAAGAAACATTGGAGATAAGCAACAGACAATTTGCTTGATTTTAAGGGAGAGTCGTGCATTGTTTTGGAATACACAGAGTCACGTGTCTCCTACTGTCGGTTACAACTGACTGTAGCCTTTCGTCCGAATCCATCAATCTTATTGGTTTTAAGCTTAATTTCAAGTGATACCAAAATATTGAAAAATCCAATTAAATAAAATATTTTATAACACTTTTTATGAAAATTCTGCTTTAAATTTGCATCATAAAATTGCGATTTTCACTTATCGAATTTCGAAATTTCGCTGCTGCCAAATATTTCCCATTTTATTCGAATTTTTATCAATATAAAAAACACTAATAAACATGTTGAAACAATGCTGAAAAATTAACATCTGTTTCCAATTTGAGCTGCAAATTATAAGCAGAAATCTGCGTTCACAGTTTGCTGGACTCATGGAGAGGTCACTTCAACATTTGGTAACCCCAATAAAATGTACAAACTCAGTAAAAAGCCATATATAACGGATAACGGGGGACAGGGAGCAGCCAGCAGAGCCAGAGGGCATCTGTAAAAATAAATTCCCCCTCTTGTTGGCCGGGGAATTGGCCTGGAATTAGTTTGAAGGGTGCATAAAATTATGGTAATATGAAAAGCGAGGGCGTGCCGCTGTAGAGGAAGGGGAAGAGGAAGAGCCGGAAATGAAGAAAGGGGCGCATATGTTAACTAAAACTATTAGCAGCATATGTGTTTGTTGAAAATTTAATTGATTACTGCTTTAATAAGTCTGAAGGGGTAGAGCACAGATTAAAGCCAGATTTATGCTTAAAGCTGCTTAACTCTGAAGCCCCATTATGCATATATGCAAAACTGAACTTGTTGTGCAACTTTTGCAACTGTATTGGTTTGAAATGGTAGATTACTATGGGGCAGGGGTTTATCCGCATAAGTTCAACTCATATTCTATGGAGTAAACTTAAACATGGTTAATGCATTTGGCTCCACAAATCATGCTTAAGCAAGGGTTAACTATTACACACAGTCAAAGTTATTTGGGCAGGAAACTTGTTAGCTTGTTTACTTACAAGTTGGCAGTTTGGAGAGACGAAGTGGGGGGCATAATGTCTACAATATGTAGAAGCAGAAGTATTAAGTCAAAGCGGCAGCAACAGGAACAGCAGCATGAGCAACGGGAGTTGGCTAATTTGGCCAAGTTAGTTGGCAGTTGGCACAAAACACAAACAAATGTACAATAAGAGGCATTCTCGGGACATATTCTACATTCAACATGGGCAACTAGCTGCCATTTTAGATGCCGTTCGTTTGTTAATGTGTGTGCTTTAGGCCAGTAAGGTGTAGCCTCTTTTGTTGCCTCTAATTAAAAGCCACATGAGCACACACAAACACACTCAGACATGCAGAGTTTTGGCTCAATGACTTACAATTTAACACTGTCACGCATCGTTTCGTCGTTTCGTGTGGGCCTTTTGGCAACCTTTCTGGCCCACAAAGGTAAGGCTAATCACGAAGGGTTTCTGGCTAACGACTCCACTGCCACGCCTCCTGCTCTGCAAGAGCTACAATTAGACTAATGAAAGCTGCGTAATTTGATGGCTAATTCGCATTTGGACCACGTTTACCATATGCAGACAATCGGATTGAAATGTTTGCATTGACTTGTCTTTGTTTGCCGTTTATGCTCTCTCTTAATCCCAGTCGCCTGCTGCCAATTAAAATAAATTATAATCCAATTTGGCCAAGAAAAGGCAACGCGCTTGTCGTCGAACTTTACACAATTACGCGCAGATTTATAACATTTTTAGGCAACAACAACAACAACAACAACACAATAATCGAAAAAGAAAATGAGAAAAATTCTGCAGCTGCTTTGTCTCTCGGGGAAACAGAACTGTGTATAATGCTAAGTATAATGAAAATGCGCTCAACCATCGACCGAGGGTGCGGACAAGCGACAGACAATCGGCAAGTATTGCCTGTCTGGCGCTGCATTTGACGTGTCTCTCTTTTATTTTTATCATTCGCTATTTTTTCGTTTATTTTCGTTTATTTTGTGTTCCGTTTTGTGTGTGCTTTTTTAACAAAGTAGACTCGTTAAAAACATTTTTGCTCATTGAAATCGACAGCGCATTTTGATGGATTAAAAGTTAAATGGCTCGACGAGACTCCCTGGGGAATATCAGCAGAGTGCCAGACATTCTGCCAGACAAACAATGCCCGCCTGATTTAAATACCAAAGAAACCAAGCGCATAATAAATTGACCCAAAATTTTCACCATAAAGCGCTGCTCTGTCATTAAAGCACGTGAGCGTGTATGAGTTCAAGTAGCAGTTTATGAAGTAATTAATGGTTTTCAATTACATTTAATTAGTTCTAATTCCAAGTTTATTTTCTGTTTATTAAACATCAGCATAATACACATTTTTTGTCTAAATAAATAATCAATAATGCTAAGCCATATATTTTCGAACTGAAAACATTTATTGAACCGAGTTTTAAGCATAATTTGGAATACCCAATATTTTTATTTATTTAATTTTTTTTTTTTCCTGATTAAAATATTTTCTCACATTCATATTTTAATACACAAGCACCTACATCTGTATATGTTAGCTGTTTCTGTGCACTGTTAGCTCTGTTTACCACAAGTCTAAATTGAAGGTACACCTCAATGTCTGGCTGTAAATGGTTGAGCTGCATTTTGGCCATGGCCAATGGCCATATTGAGCTTAAGAGTTGTGAGCAGAGTGTGTATTAATGTGTGTATTTGTCAGCTGTGCCCGTGGCTGCAGCTTGGCTGTTTTAATTGGATAATGCGGAGCCGTTGAGTGGCATCTAATTGCTGCGCTTTAGCTTGCACCCAATGCCAGTGGCAATTGGCATTGCGTATACGCCATGCTGGCTATGTAGACAGGGGGTGGGGCTGCTGACTTTTGGCCCTGTAATTAGCAGCATTGGCAGCAATTGAAGTTGCAAACTTTTTGGTTAGCTGTCCAACAACAGATGCTACAGCAACATATTCTGTCTGCTGTCCGTTGTCTGTTGTCTGCTTGTCTGTCTGATTTCGCTCAGTGTTTATAAAAATTTAATAGCTTTCATTGCTTTCTTCACAATTATTTTTTAAAGCTCAATGCAAAGTTGGAGCGCTGTCAACGGCAAAGAGCTGAAAAGTCTGCAAAGTGGCAAGAAACTTTTGCGGTGATAAGCGTCAAGTTGCACCGACTTCAACTATCAACCGTGTTGCCCCTTTGGGGCTGCTACAAAACCCTATCCTCTCTCTCTCTCTGTGTGTGTGTGTTGTTTCTCTTCCGCTGCCACATAAAAGTATGCAACAGTTTTTTTTTCGTTTCTCATCTTGCGCTTCTTGTTTTTGTTTTGTTTGGTTTTGCCTTTAGCTTCCGTCATTTTAGCCAACTTGTTACTCAACTAGAGTGGTAGCTACATGGATGTGACTCGATGTCATCGCGACGGGCCATTCTTCTGCATTTTGCATCTGTTTTTGTCGTCATATCAGTTTTCGTCTGAATAGACACGTTATCTATACACAATATGGCTTTAACTGAGCTCGCCGCCAATAGCTATAGGTAGAGGGAAGGAGGGAGACGAAGCTGAAGGCCGAGTTGAGAAGGAAGACAAATGCGCTGGCAGCGGAACTTGAGATTGGAGAGCAGAGTGCTCTGAGTGGCACAGGTTGTGTGTTTGCCATGATATGCTCAGCTGTTACTCGTTAGCACTGTCAGCTAGAATGCACTGCAAGAAAAATGTACTTAAAATTTGGTAGACAATGTAAAGCCGTATGATGTTTTCTTTGCTTCTACATTCGTACTGTTTTTCTTTAATTTTCTACAGTGCACGAGAAGCGAGTCTCTTGAGTAAGGGCCACACATGCATATTTTAGACCGTAGGTGTGTGGCAAGCATTGTGGCAGAATTCTTTTGTATTTTGTAGCTCAGACATGAATTGTGTGGACACAATCTATTGCAGCCGCTCTGCACCTTTCCAACTTCCCACGCCCACTAATAGTATTCCATGTTTGGGGCTTGGTTTTTTGCTCTCTGAGCTGAGGAGTTTTGGTTTCGGTTTGCCTTCTGCTCCAGCAATTATCAAGCTGCAGGTTTATGGACTTATGTGGCGGCTGCTCGTTAGCCACATTTGTTTTGTGCACTTCTCATGTGTAAATTAATCATGGCCCAACCTTGAAGGCAGCGAGTGTATATCGAAATAATAGCAGTTAGCACCTTTGGCGCACAACTCATGGTGCTCGGTTCAACAAGTCTATATAATTTGATCGCATTTATTATTACCAAATGCCAGCAAGTACAATAAATTTGATTTCGAGAACTCTGCACAGACTAGACTCAAGTTGCATTGGTCGCTTTGCAGTTTGGTTGGAGCTTCTGCTTGCGCATATCGACAGACATAAATAATTCATGCTTGATAAATTAAACAATATACTGAGGCAGCCATTAGTTATGCATAACGTATACGCCATGCACGCCAGACTATAGCACCCACACCTACACACAGCCAGCCACAGAGACACAGACACAGACACAGACACTGACAGCAACTGCAACAGCTAGAGAAACAAGCGACAATTGCAACGCCTGCAAAGCCCAAAAACCGGAAACGGAAACGTGCATAGTGCATGCTATTTGCACAAATGTGACAGTCTCTATGGTTTGGATTGGACGTAAGGGACGTGCTGGGGCGGGCGGGGAATACGCAAGGGACGGATGTAACAGCTGAAACTCTGCCAATTTATTTTGTCTATTAAAATTCTTAAGAGTTTTGCAAAAATTTTATGCTTTTACATAGTTTTTGTTTCCAGTTTGGTTAAGTTATGCGAATAACTTTAAACAGCGCCAAGTAAAGCCAGCAGAGAATATTTATTGAATTACTTTAAGTGTTGAACACAATTTATGAAAATTATGACTTGAACTGCATTTAAAAAGTTTGTTAGGTGTTTTATTTTAAACAATTCGATTTGGAATTGAAGTGACATATATTTAATAGTTTTATTATATTTTATTATTTATTCAAGTTATCGATTGTCAAATCCAATGTATTTTATATACAAATACAGAATTGTCTAACCATATGCCCTCGGCCCCCACAAGTATGAGCAATATCTCATTATTGCCATAATTATTAACGTCATCAGTGCAACATTGTTTGAGTAGGGTAACTGCTGCACCGATGGCAATTGCTTGCCGCAGTGCAAACGCAACTGTAATTATGTAATGCATAGAGGCAACATTTACCGTTACAACAATGTCCGCCCGCCCCTCTGGGCGCGTTGTGGCGTCGTACAAATGGCGGCAGATACCATAATTATAATGAAAATTACTGCAGTTGCAAGACTGAATACGCCAGCTGCTGCTGTGCGTGGGGCAAGATGGTCAATGATAGAATTTGTTGTCAATTCCCCCTGCTCTGCGACGACAAATGCCACGGAGTCACTGTAATTACGCATACGTTACGTTGTCTGTCAAAATTGCAACTTAAAAAGTCGACTGCACCCAAAAGCAGAGAGATGGAGAGCTTGCTCTGAATGTTGTACTCATGGCAAGCAATTTGCTTTGTAGTGTAAACCTGCGGAAGATTTTAATGATGTTGCAACGACTGCCACTCTGGTATCGCTCTTCTCCGTCCCAGTGCTGAAAATTAAAGTTTTAATTGCATATTTATGATTAGGAATCAGCATTTATTACACTGACTAAAAGCGAAACTGACATAAAAACTGGCGCTTGTAACTTAAATTTAAAGTTAAAGAACCATATGCTGCATGAACATCGATGGTAAAATGGCATGACCTCATTTCTTTTTAAGTTGATTCTTTTATCCAGAAGCCATGCACTCCCACACACACACGCAGACTTAAGCTGCAATAATAAAGCAGCATCACTGCCTGCATCCGGGTATCCTTGGAGTCTGCTATCCTTGTGCCCAGGCTGGCCATAATAAGGCTTTTCTGGTATTCTTTTAATTAATGATAAATATTGCACAGCCTGCACATGAAATTGCCGTCAATAAGGAACAATTTTAAATGCGGCGAGTTGATTGAGTTGCCCCTGAGGAGTAGAGCTTAAATGCCCCATATTAAGAGCTGCATTATCACTCAACAATTCTTTAATGACAAACGAACTCTATATATATTATTTGTTTTTCATGTCAGCACTGAAAATATGCAGTTATTTTTATGAAGTTGAAAAATTCTACACAAAAAGTGATCAATAATTTCAATTTCCATTTTGTAAGAGTCTAAAAATACGTTAGAAAATTAAAGCTAGTGTGGAATAGAATCCAATTGCCACATGCTTTTAAGAAGAATCAATTTTATTGTGACCATTAACAGAATCAGATACTTTTCAATAAAACGGCCCCTTGCGGTGTGCAACAAAAAGACAAACAAGATATGAATTTTTGTAGATTACAAATATAAATATAATAAACTGGGCTTCAACCGAGAAACAAAGTGTTTTATTTAATTTAAATAATTTTGAATATTACAAATATTTATATAATAAAGAAATTGGGCTTAAACCGAGAAACAGCAAGTGCTTAATTTAATTTAAATAATTTTGAATTCCAAAATATAAAAGTAACAAACTGAAAACAACCAACGCAAAGCAGATTACGTGCCACCATTCAATGCGGTACCAAAATTGCATGCGGCGTAGGAAGTGAACTTTTATACGCAGGCCAAACGATCGTTGGCATGTCTTGCATTCCCATTGATACCGAATGGGAAGTGGGGCATTGAGCGGCTGGGCAATAATATTTTGTTCATCATCAAAAGTCACATTAGAGAAAAACGGAAGAACTTCCTCATGCAGGTTGTGACGTTGCAAGCATCGTGAACAGCAAAACATATGTCCACAGTTGAGAATAGCTCCGTCCTGTGAAACCTTTTGGCATATGTTGCAAGAATATATCTTGTTCACGTTCGATATTGACATTGAACTACTTGGGGAACTATCTTCCACTGGAATTGATAAAAGAATTCTTAATTTATATTTGCATATAATATTTAAATAATAACTTACCCTTTTCCACGATCGATTTATAGAAGCCTTCACAATCGCGTTTAATAGCCACTTTTTTCATCTTTCGCCAATGTGTTCGATTCAAATACATTTTACTGCTCTAAATTTATTATTTTTTTCAAGTATTATATTGGGCTTTCGTGTTGAGCACAGATGTTAATATGAGCTGTGTGAGAGTTTTCCAAATCACTGTGCTTCTCTGCCTACTGTGAAAAAGCAATTTCAAATTTGAATAAGGGCAAAACGTTGTCGATTAAAAAAACATACTATGGGTTCGAATTGTGTATTATCTGTATTTAAAAATTGTATTAAAACAAATAATAAATTATTAATAAATATTTTGTAATCGCTATCTGCTCCACAAAAATTTAGGTATTTATTTTTATTGTATTGTAAATTTTGTAAACAAATTATTGCAGAGATTCCAAATTTAGTATTAATTTTGCATGCAATTGAATTGGCTACTCTGGGCTATTTAGGCAAATAAACTAAAATTCTGTTAACTTTTTGCATTAAGAATATTATCTGTTTGAGCCATATGTGCCCTATTGCTAATTATTGAGAATATTTCGTGTAGAGTGAAAAGTTTCAGAGTGCGCGTGTTATTGATTGACAGCTGCTTGATTGATGGCTGCAACAGATTGCATTAAATTCAACTTTGTTGCAGCTGGCGTTGTTGTTGTGCTGGTTTGAAGCTATAAAACTTTGGTGGGGGCATTTCATATATTTATGCCTGACACTTGGCGTAATGCCAGGGGCAATTAGATGAGGGAGGGGCAGGGGAAAGGGCATCAGCAGAGGGCTACTGCAGCCGGCGCCTGTTTCTGACTATGCACAGGCTTGGCTCGTAAATTCCAACCTACACACTGGCACTTGACAGTCTCCGAAAGTTGTGGCAAGCGAAAACGCGAAAAATCACAACTGGACAGATTGCCAGAGAGTAGGAGAAACAGCAATGCAAAGAGAGGGAGAGAGAGAGAGAGAAAGATAGGATGAGAGAGGAATACTGCTCTGACATATGGCAGCATAATTTATGCGAACAATGAACCAGCGCAATTTGAGTTGATGGCCGCGGATTCATTTTGCATTCTCAACTGGGGCTGCAGTTGACCTTTTGTTGCATTCAAATTTACGCGCCCTAGAGGCCGTGGGTGGGAAATGTCCTTGGCTGTATTGGGTGCGGATTGAATTGTTCTGTTGTTCTGGTTGTGGCCATTGTGCAGGACATGCGCGTATTATTTAATTGACCCATAATTCGCTTTTTACATAATTAAAAGAAAAGTGCAGCGAAATTAATTTATTGATTTTTCTACTCGTGCCCAGCACAAGCTCCTAATTGCAATCTCATCCATATTTCATGTCGAATTAAATAGCTGTTGGCATTCATCATAAAAATTGCGATAATTACGTGTTAATGCTTGCAGCGTAATTAAATTTATTAACACAAGTTTTACACGTGATTCCTTTAATATTTCAGTTCTATATTTAGTCCCTGTACTTAAAGAAATGTTCTCAGGGGACTATGCAGTTAATGCAAATGGGAAATGCGTATAACAAGCAGAAGAAGGAGAAGTATTTATATTATAATTATATCCATATCCGACTGTCCTTCCGTCTATATAAACATCTACAGGTACAAAATCCATTTTTGGTGTGTAGGTTCTCCCAAGCATAAGAAACTTTGAAGATATGCAACAGACAGTTTACTTCATTAGAAACTGTGGGTGGAGTGGTTTGTGAATACACGCATAGCTTGCACTGATTATGGAAACACAAAGTAAAGGGTCTGCTACTGTCGGTTACGTCTGACTGAAGCCTTCCGCCCGACTGATCTGCCGCATCCTTACTGGTTACTTTTTTCCGCAATGCTTCGCGTGCCAGTTATTGGCTTCATTTGGCATTTAACTGCTGCTGATGCTAACGATGGAAGTTGCAGTCGCACCACACGCAATGCGTGGTGCGCTTTCAGTGGTTCGTGTGGTTCATGTGAATCACATTTTCTGTTTGCTGTTATTGGCGATGACGAGCGAGTTCATTCTAACCAGTTTGACTCGCTATTTGCATACAAATAACAGTTTGACTCGTAATACACTGCGTATACGAAATAAAAGCGTTAAGCTCACTAAAGCAGCAACAACAATAACAACAACAATAACAATAACAAGGACAACCGCATGGGCTGGTCATTAAATGCAACAATAAATTCTGTTTTGTTCGGCATTCATTCTTCTCGTCCCCCTCCATCTGTCACTCGGACGCTCTCGCTCCATTTCCGTCTCCGGTTGCGAATTCGCATACGCATCGACTGTCATGGCATGCCCGAAATTTAATTAGTTGGCATTTAACATTAAACAGTTTGCAGCTGATGTTGTTACTGCTGCTCATTTCCGTTCGTTTCAGGCGTAGTCATTGCTGTTGCCTTATTTTTTATATACCCTAACTTGGAGTATAAGGCTTATGTTAACAAACTTGTATCTTAACTTTACGTATTGATGGAAAAAACCATAACAAAACAGATTAAAAACTTGACAAATGGTGTATGCTATATTAAAAGCAAATTTCTTTTAATAAAATAAAAAAAATTCAATTTAATTTTTATAGTATATACATCATTCGGCTATTTTTGGCTACTGAATTTATTTGCTGCTTTGTTTTATTTAAATTTTTATTTTTCAGTTAATTAAACGCACGCAAACATTTCGTCGTTCTAAATTATACGCAATTAAATTTCGAAATTACTTTCCGAGTGAGTTTTCCGTGTTTTTGTTTTTCTGGCCAAATGGCGCGGCGCAACCCGGCCATAACTTAACTGGAAATTTAACGGTGAAAACCCCGGCCGCTGCCTAATGTCACATTTTGATGCCTCCTCTTCTTGCCAGCCGAGCATTCCCGTAATTGGGATGCTTCAGTCACAGTCTCTGCCCTTCTCTACAATTGCTAACTTGTCTTTAACTTTTTACGGCTGATAAGTTCAGGTCGCGGTCCCTTTAAAAGCATCTCTCTCGACTTTTTAACTTTGTTTGTCGGCTGCTGTAAATTGCACTGTGTCTGCCAGTTTCATTATGCAAACTGCATTGTGAAAGACTCATGTGTATCATATCTGGGGAGCAGCAGGAATTGCAGGAGCAAGTGGAGCTGCAAGGGGAATAGGATGAGTGCCAGACTTGCCTGCTGCACTGAATGTTCGCCATTTCATTCTTTTATCACCTGCAAAAACTAGATATGCACAGTTGCAGCAGAGCTACACTCAGAAAAGTAATTGATGCATAAATGTAAGAAAATGTTTTAAAAATAAAGTCAAACATTTTTTTACAGATCTATGCACTTGCACACACATACAAGACAATAGTACAATATAAATATCATAATAAAACCATATGTTTGAATAATAAACTGTTCGAACGAGCGCGTAGCGCGAGCTGTGGATAGACGTAGAGTACG
>JAWNNJ010000060.1:0-103559 GCA_035045125.1 Hypselothyrea guttata
CGAACCGACGAATATAATATTTTTAATAACCCCATTCATTAGGAATAAATATATACACTTGTATATATAAATTGAAATTATTACACATCACTATGGTATAAATTACTACACTACAGTAACAGTATACCGTGAAGGAAAACACGCAGCGCAGATTGCAAAACAGTTGCGTGATTTGTATGGTGATTTAGCCTTAAGAGAAACACTGTGTCGAAGTTGGTTTGTCAAATTCCGTTCGGGAGATTTTTCACTCAAAGATTAGGTCGTTAATAATGACAATATCTGGGCTTAATCCAATCGGATCGTCATGTATAGTAACTAAGCATGAGATTGGAGAGAAGTTAAATGTACCAAAATCAACCGTTCATAATCATATATGACGTCTTAGACGGATAAAAAAACTTCATATTTGGATACCACACGAATTGAAAATGAGGTTTTTAACCGAAAATTAAATTGGTGCATGTCATAACGCCCAGTGTCATAGCGCCCGCGGGCGTTCTGTCACTTTTGAAAGTGTCATAACGCCCGCACCGAAAATGTCACAGCACCAGTGGGCCTTATGACATTTTCAACCTGTGTCATAACGCCCTCAATTTCTTAAAACTTGCAAATTTTATCAAGAATCAATGAAAGTACCGTTATTAAAAGTACAGTTAATTGTGTTATCTCGTTTGCAATCGCGCTTTACATGTTTTTGCCACAATAATATTTCATTTAGTTTGTGATCGATCTCGAAACTAAGTGCACGTGAAATGGAATTTGCCTTTAAACTCCGCGTGATGTGGTACTATTACCTTGTAGATACTTCAAAATATGTTTTTAGTGCTATTTTATATATTTAAATTTACTTTATTTAAAGCGCAGGCAAAAATTTTTTTACAAAAATCGCGCGATTTTTATACCCTGTGCCCATTTGAAAAATGGGAAAAACAGGGTTAATAACTTTGTGCGAATGTATGTAACAGGCAGAAGGAGGCGTGGCAGACCCCACAAACTATATATGGGCATTTCCACAGAAAGGTCCACCGCGGCCAAAAAATTAAAATTTCTTAAAAAAGATATTTTTAACATTAAGAAATATTAAAATTTAACAGATTTGAAAATATCTATTATAATCTATTATAGTTTTCAAAAAATTCGAATGCAAAGTCGCGAAAACGCATTTTTTGTCATTTTGACGTTTTTTAGGGCATTTTTTTTTTTGAAAACAGCTCAAACAGAAGCATCATGCTCAGTCATTTGTTTTCAAAATCACTCCTGTTATGTAAAAATAAATAATTCCAATTATTTTTGTCAATTTAAAAACATTTTAACCATTTGTTCCTTAAATACTTTCCAACAACAACAATAACAAAAACATACATAAAAATGGTCACGTGCCAAATGTCACGTTACAATTTTTTTAAATTGAATTAAAAAAAAAAATGCAAGTCATCTTTGAAAAAAATCATAACCATTTTGAAGAGGCATCCATGCACAAGAGTTTAAAATTTGTTGCATTAAAATATTGCCACTGGATTCGCTGAAATTGGCGATTGAATTGGTTGACCTCAAATGCCACTACCATTTTCGTCCGGTGACAAATGACTTGAATTTTTCAATTTTCTTAAAAATGAAAAGTTACCCAAAATCAATCTTTCCACCAATGAAAGAGCTAATTAAATGATATATGTTAAGCCTTAAAAAAAAAAAAAATCGCTTCCTTTTTACAGTTATTTTACTTTAAACGCGTACGAATGTAGCGTGCGCGACTGTGGAAATGCCCATATATTCTTGATCAGGGAGACGAGCCGAGTCGATTTAGCCTTGTCTGTCTGTCCGTCTGTATGAACGCGTCGATTTCTGAAACTACAAAAGCTAGAGCTGCCAATTTTGACATGTAGGTAGATAAATAACGTACGCAGATCAAGTTTATTTCAAATCTTGAATGCCACGCCCCTGCCGCCCATAATGAATGAAATAAAATACATTCGCCTATTTAAACGACACTAAGCTATTTACATAAATTCTGTATTCAGTAGTTGGTAGGTCTATATTATACGCAGATGAGCTTTTTTCATATTTTGGATGCCACGCCCCTTTGACGCCCTAATCGAAAAAATCGAATAACAAGCGTAATATTAAACATAGAATGTTGTTATTTGGAACATATACTCTCTTTCATAATATTTAACTATCTTGAAAAGCGCATTGAAATCGGTTGATAAACACAGGAGTTATTAGCGAAACAATTTTGCAGGCGGCAACTCGCCGCCTCTAGCAGCGCGGCCGTTAAAGCTGGAACACATAACAAAGTAAGAAGAAGAAGAGTTGCTGATACGTTTTGTATGGCATTTAAAATATAGGGTACAGGGTATTCTACAGTCGGGCCCGTCCGACTGATCTGCCCCGTCCAAATTTTTATTATAATAGAATTAGTTTTAACAACTTGATGTACAAATTATTTGCTACTGTTTGCCAATTATGTTCTCGATTGTAAATAGCGTTGTGGTCTTTGATTTATTGCTGGGCGTTGGGGGCGTGTCGTCGCCCAGGAGCTCCTTAAATGCCTCCAGTGTGGATTCCTTGCGTGCCAGCGGGGGTGTAAAGGCGCTGGGGGAATGTTGCAGCTCGTCAGGCAAGGCGCTGTCTGTGGCAGTTCGACTGGAGCACGGACTGTCCGCTGTGGCATCTTTGTTCGACCGCTGTGTGGCACGTGCCTCGCTGCTGAACAGATTGTTGAAACCAAACGACACCGAGAGATACTGACGATGCAGCTCCGTGATGCGATCGGAGTAGTTGGGCCTGGCTGCAGTCGCAGCATCATTGCAGAATATATCGAAATCGGCTAGGGAATCACTTGTAGTTCTGACCTCTCCACTGCTGCCATCGTTGCTCGCATTTGTTTCCTATACGAATAGAAATTTATATTTGTTTATACACAAATTCGCAGCGTTTTGTTGATGATTCAGTACTAGCGTTTGAAATCTACAAGATTATGTCGATATGCAGCATAGAAAACATGATTTTAATGGATATACCGCTAACAAAAATATTGCTTAAATTCAATAACATTAAAATCTATACCCTAAGAAAATGAAGGTTAATGTTGGTATATTTCTCAAGCAATTTTATTAAATTAAATCATTAAATAACAAATTTATCACTTGCAAGATTTTGTTTATTTAAAAAAGAACTTCAAACATATATTATAGTTTCTGAACTAAAATGTATTAAAATAAAAGGATTCTTTTTTTTTTGTGGATAAATTATGAAGTTCATCTGTTAGCCAGAATTATTTTCCAAATCAAAATTGTTTTAAAAATCCACCCTATTTGGAATCGATAACTTACAATATCGAAATTCCTTAGAAAAAATAGCGAAAATATCGATGCTATCGATATAAATCGATTTTTTTTTAGATCCCTATACAGTACATACCCGTGAGCCCGCTTCCCGATCGAATCGATTGGAGCAATGTCTCCGCCTTGTGCGTCTCCGTCGGTAGTTGCCCTGCTCGAACATATCCGTCGCAGAGGCGTCCAGCATCCAGTAGGATCCCTTGCCGGCGCTATCGTGGTCATCGATAGTATTCTTATCCCTGGCCACCTTCACGAAGCAATCGTTGAGCGAGAGATTGTGCCGGATGGAGTTCTGCCAGCCCTGTTTGTTCTCACGATAGTAGGGAAACCTAGAAGATATATTATAATATATATTGATATTTGTTCTCTTGAAGATATATTTATTAAATTCCTTGTTTCAACATTGTTGCGGTTATTCACTTGGGAAACGTGCCAAAAATTATTGACAAAATGTCGGACGTAAGTCGGAAAATTGCGCTGACAGTTTTCCCGTATTTAGGATTTATATTTGTTTTAATCGTATAATATGCATTGTATATTTTAATGGCATGTTAAATATATGAGTGGACATTAATATGGCTAGATTATGACTTTTTGTCAGCGTTAGTAAATAAACAAAGCGAATAAGTTGAGACAAGACTTGACAAATTAAGAGCAAATTTTAAAGTCAAAAATTCTTTTATAATAAAGTTCACGGATATTCATAAATATTTTGTATAGTATATTTTGTTTTATACAATATTTGTGTTGAAATTTATTTAAAATGTATTATTTTTTGTGATTTCCAATATTTTGAAAGAAATTTATGAATATAAGAACCATTTTTATAAGATTTGGAAGTTGAGATTTCTTGCAGAATATTTTTGTTGAAAATTAAGAGAAGTTTATTTGGAAGATATTTTGCATTTAGTATGTTATAATTCTGAACAAATTGTAGGATCCCGAATAAGGAAATTTTGTTGAATGAATTCGTTTGAAAGATATTTTTTATTCGGTTTGATAAGAATATTTTTGGGGAAATAAATTAGAGTATTTTTGTAAAAAGTTATATTTTTGATCATCTCTTTGTATTCCAAACTGATGCATAATCCACTGCTTTAGATCCATAAACGATAATTTTCCTATACTATCTTTAAAACCTATTATCCGTTTTCAGGTTCTACCGCTTGTCTAGTATAAGTAGCATATCCTTTCCTTGTACGTAATACTTACTTATCCATTATAAATTTGTAAATGCCGCTCAAAGTCAATCTCTGGTTGGGAGCGCTGCTTATAGCCATGGCTATGAGGGCTATATACGAAAACGGAGGTTTCTCCGGCCGATGGGAATTGTGCAGAAAGGATATGGGCAAAGTCCAGATATTATTTTGCAGCGCTAGAAAATTATCCATGCCCTGGTAATAAAACGCCGAGGGAAATCCATTGCAGGCCAATGCATCCATGCCGTTCATGGCACCGACGGCACTTGCGGCTAGGGGATTGGCCCCTCGCAGATACTCCGGACAGGCCAATAAAGTGTTGACCAACTGCTCATTATCCGGCAGAGCTGACGGACTTGTATAACACGATGTGGGTAGCATAGTTGTTATAATTTTTATTTATTTTAAATTTTTCTAAAAATTTAATTAATTTTTACACTCAAGTTTTATTTGTTAACCGTTACTTTCTTTTACTATAAAAAATTATAGCACTGCAACACTGCGCTTTACTGCTATTGTTTTTATAGCAGCAGGAATCTTAGTTGTCAAACGTAGAGCGTATTTTCCGTAATTTTCACGTTCCGTGCGTGAAAATCTGTTGCGTTCGCGTAGAGATCCGTACGAGCAATAAATGGATTTTGGGATCTATGGGTTGGCTCTGGCCTATAGAGCAATTGCAAGTGGAAAATCTGTTGCATGTGTGTGTGTGCGTGTGTGGGGAGAGCAGAGAGTACTATAAATACTACTGGACTGCAGATAAACAAACACACACGGAAAATCTGCTCTGCTCGGAGTATGGAAATTTGAGAGAGAGTTCTTGATTTAAGCGTATAATATCAATGCTTAAAACGCAGTAAATTGTAAGGCATAAATTTATTTAAATTTAAATACATTATAATAAACTAAAACATTTGTTAATAAACAAAAATTTATTGTATATTTTGCTATTATTTGCTCACGATCTTTGTAGGGTTAACGCAGGCATTTGATTGGTGCGCTCAGTTTCAGCTAGGGGCGTCTCTCTCTCACGCTCTCTCTCCTTCTCTCTTCGATCTTGCGCTCATTTGCCTGTAGAATGCTCTCAAGGGGGCGGAGCCTAGGCATCTTGTGTGGGAGTTTGCAGATCATTTGCCTGATATATGGCATAACTTTGATCAACAAATGAGAAGCGAGCAGAATATTTTTATGCATATATCAGGCATGCCTTTGTTCTATTGATCTTCAAACAAAGTAATTGTTGTAAAATTGTTGTTTATTTAAGTTCAGGTAAATTGGGAATTAGTTAAATATGCGTAACATAAATATAGGCGAAGCATATAATGTTTTAAGTAAAGGAAATGCTATTTAGGTTTAATTTTAGACATTTATTGACGTATAACTAAATGAATAATTAATTTAATGTGTTGTTAGTAAATCAATAAATAATATATTATTAAACTTTTCAGCAAAACACCCATTTCCCTTAATATAAGTTTATTACTTTTTGGAAAATATGATATTATATGAAAATTATCAAAGATGTGTGTCGTCTAATTCAAAATAACTTCCTTTAGTTTGGATTGTTATATTTATTTATATTTATATCTATTAAGTGTAACTAAAATTTAAAAATTTAAATATCAGAAAATTTTTTTTAGATTTATGTTAATATGTTAATCTTGTGATAGAACTGAAATATTCAATAAATTAGAATTGCCCCGTTCCACCTTATCTGTTCATATTTCAAAGCATATTTCATTCAGCTGCGACCTGGTTTATCTCTTGGCAACCGTCTGCCCCTGACTATCTGAAACATAATACGAATTTCCTTTCGTTTTTATGACTTTTCACATACTATATAGCATATAGCTGAGAGTACAGAAAGTCAAGTGCGCCATTTTTCGAAAATGAAATGAAAGTCTTTGGCCATATCGGCCAGAAGGTCGTAAAATAATGTTGTATACATTTAAAACACAGGACTATTGATCGTTTCTCGATCGATCGATCAGTTACAGTTTAGTTGGAATTTTACGATCTGCTTTGGGGCAGGGTAGGGGAGGGAGGCAACGTTTGGCCTCAAGTACTGCGTGTAGGGAAAGCTGTATCTCATTTGAACGAAATGAAAACAATAAATACAAACCAATTGAAGTTGAGTTAAAGGCAATTTAACAATCCACACACATATGCTCTTGATGAACTCACTCTACATATGGCCCGATATTGTACAAAGGATTTTTCACGCTCTCTCTCTCTCTCTCTATTCTAGCAGAAGAAGATTTTACGATCGTTTTACCGCGGCCAAAAATGGGTCATAAAACAATGGGTTATCCTAGTAATAGTTCCAACTATGCAGACAACTGAAGTGCATTGCACTTGGAGTTTGTTTTTTTGTTGCGTTCGTTTTTGTTGTAAACGGGATTAATGTCTACGTGCCCAGAAGTTTGGGTGATTGTCGCATCTGTGTGTTTTGCTTATTTTTAGAACTATGCAGGGAATAGTATTGGAAACAAATATATATGCATTTTATTGCACAAGGTCTGAAACAACAACAATCCCGAGCTCTCTATTTGTATGCCCTGCACCCATAATATTGGTAAAAACAGGCTTATTGGGTTTGTGTAAATTCATGTAACAACCAGAAATGGGCGTGTCAGATCTGATAAAGAATAAGTATTCTTCTTCAGGATGTATAAATCCATGTCCTTCCTCTGTCTGTCAATATGCGTAGATCTCAGAAATTATAAGATCTAGAACAGTCAAATTTCAAATCTAGAGAAATAATACCGTATGCAGACCAAGAATGTTTTATATTTTGTATGCCACGCCTCCTTTAGGCCAAAATCAGTAAAAACCGAAAAAGAAGCGTAATATTGAAGATAGACGATTTTTATTCACAATGTGTACCCTTTCCAATACTATCTATCCTGAAAAGCACATTGAAGTCGTCCCATCACAAATCATGTTAAAAAGTAGGATGTTACTGTCGGTTGCATCCGACTGCAGGAATTTTTTCTCTTTGTTTTTGATCGATCATGCTAAGCCATAAAACGCCTGGACTATTGTTTATTTAGGCAGAGACCGCAAGTTAATCAAACCGAAAACAAAACTACATTTGCAGTTATAGTTTAGTGCGTGACATGTTGTCGATCGATGGGTTGTCGCTCTGCCTGATTTATATAGACCGAGATCTGAGGGATACAGCCTCTGTCAACAGCTTGTCGAAAATTTGATTTGTTCTCTGGTTGCAACTTAAATCAAAACAACAAATCATCGATCATCGTTTATGGAGAGCGATTTGTGGCTGTGATTTGTCAAAAGGCAACTCGACTTCCCTGCTACTCCAACTGCTTCTCCTGCCTTCTCCTGCCCCTCCTGCTGTTGTTATATGGGCACATTAAGAGCATCTCGTGGTCTCTATTTATAGTCGTAGGTGCCGTTAAATGCAGGGAGCTGGGCTATTAGCTGCGTGCTGTTGTTTGACAACAAATACAAGGAGCCCTCTGTCCATGGGCCCAACTCCACTTCACACTTGAGCTCATTCGCCGCTTCATTCTCATCATCATCATCAACAACATTCAACATTCAACATTGTTGTCTTGGCGGCGGCGGCGTTACACATCATTGACAGCAAATTATCCACATTACCTGAATTGTCAGAGCGGGCGGGCCCCCATTTAGCCATTTATGTTCGGTGTGAACGTGACCTTTGCCGGCCATTAAATGGCACACTTTGAGTCGTAACGCATTTGTATGTTGCCCGGAATCGGAAATTTATGCGATTCTTGACACTAGTTGCTTAGCCCCATCATCATCATCATCATCATCCTCGTCATCATCCTCATCATCATCTGCTTCCCATCACGTTCTATGCTAGATCTAGGCACCTTTCCGTTCGAACTTGTTAAATCAGCTGCAGCATTCAGGATGAAGTCAAAAAAATGCCCAACATAAAAGTGCCCATTGACCTGTAAATAAAGTTCAAACCCTGCCACAGTTATTCTCTGCCCCTAACTGGGTTAAGCTCAGTTAACTGAGCTGGTTAGGAATTTCAAGAAATTCAAGCCACGGTTAGAATATTATGACCTCGTTATCGCATTTTTAATGAGAGCAGCGTGCCAAGTCCGCAGCTGGGCTGCAGTTAATGAGAGATTTATAAATAACTGTTGCATAGTAATTGAGCTGTAAACTGCAGTTCAAATATCTCGATTAAATGCCGGCATTTTAAATATATTTTAGCATATTTAAAAAAGTATTTGCCTGCGAAAAATTATACAAAAAATTTTTTTGTCTTTGATTTATTGCTCAAATTATAATTTCTAACTCAAATGATCACGAAAAAACCACACCGCTTGAAAATCGGTTGGGTTTTGGTATAGATATAGGCTTCCAAAGTTCAGCAAAAAAGACTTTTTTCGATTATGCAGTGATAATCCCCCCATTATTCCAATATTGGCCTTAAAATCCACAATTTTCGACCAAATACTGTCATGTTTGGGTTTTTTTCGCATAATTTTGCAATACAATACGTTTAAGTATCAATTCTTACGATTTAAAAAAAAATTTTTTTTTTCCCAAAAATTAAAATTTTTTTTTAAGGGAGACAAAAAAAAAAATTTCGAAAAAATTTCAAATTTTTTTGTTTTTGATTTATTGCTCAAATTGCAATTTCCAACTCAAATGATCAAGAAAAAACCACACCGCATGAAAATCGGTTAAGTTTTGGTAAAGCTATGCTCATTCAAAGTTCAGCAAAAATGGCTTTTTTTCGTTTAAGGAGTGATAATCCCACCATGATACCAATATTGGTTTTCAAATACTAATATATGCTGTTATTATATAAAAGGTTAAGAATAATATTTAACATATAACAATCTATGGATAAAACAATTAAAATAAGTAGAAATTGTTTAAAAGAATATCAATTATCAAAGAAAGTCATTAAATTTTGTAGAACAATATTAGTTGTTTTGCTCACTAAACTCTATTAAAGTATCAGCAATCCCTAGAGTGTTACAGAACGCGCTCTTCAGGTTTGAAATAAAGAGTTTCCCTGGAAAATGCAGCCATTAATTGCCAACTTAGTGAGCACTTAAAATTATGAATTTTATCAGCAGCTGGTGAAATTTAAAGGAAATAATAAGAAATTTACATTACTTTACAAAATACTGGGCATACTGGAAAGTTGTAAATATTTTTCAAATGTTTTGTTTACAACTTTAATAACGCTAATCAAAGCTGCAGTATTTAAATTCTGTGCGATTTAAATTGGAAAATTTAATATAATTTTTTATAGACTCCATTACAACTCAATATAATAACTTGTTAGGTGTTGGCTATAATTATATCAGTTTACTCCTACTTTGGATCAGATTCAAGTACTTTAACGATTAGTTAATTTCAAGTAATTTACAGTATCATTTGCCTGCTCATCTGGGGGGAGTTTTTCTCCATGATCAAAAGATGATATTGTATAAACCGGGAGAAAAAAAAACAACACTCATTCAGCTTTTGTGTACTTGAGAATGAATTGTATGAATAAAGTGAATGAATTTTTCGCACGTTGCAGGCAACAAATTAACGGATACTCAAAGATGGATGGAAATATCAAATAGTTGGCCTGCACAGGTTTAAAAACAATAAACTTTCAACAAGCCAAAGGCAAAATAGCAATAACAACAGCAACAACAACAACAAGAGCTATGTGTATGTATTTGTTTATTTGTTTAAATTTAGAATATCGACCACATTAAAATAGCAACAGCTTCAAAAGCTTCTCAAGTGGAGGAAGAGCCATTAAACAGATTTTCAAGATGTATTATGGCTGAGCATTGTTAACAGTCCCAATGGCATGCCCCAACACCGCTCCCCCCTGCTGCCCCACGCCCCCCTGCTTTCTTGCCAAGCCAAAAGCCAGCTCCATTGGCTGGTTGACCCCGCGGGTAATTTGCACTTCAAAGCGAGTCCAAGCAGCATGTTTATGCCATCAAGTGGGCCAGCTGGTGGGCCCAAAAAAGATCTATGGCATTTATGAGTTGCGTCGGCAGTGGGGGTAATACCAGCTGACTAGGACACTGCACTGAGAGAAAAAACAAGCGCCATACAAAGATTCATTCTCATAATTAGCATTTCTATTCTTTCGTTAATTCTTTGAAATTATTTAATCTTGTTTTAAAATTGATTTTCTTATATCCAGAATTTTTCGTTGATTGCTAATTCTCAAATTGAGTTAATTTTAGTTTAATTTGAGAACACAATATTTCTTTCTGTGCAGCAACTGTAGGCGTAGATTCGTTGCTAATGAGCCGCAGATTCCAATACGAAACCCATCATTAGTCGTTATTTTTTGAAGCTTTTAGCTAATTATCACAACAATTTCAAGTACGCGCAGTTGACTCCACTTCAACTCTCTCTCTCTCTCTCTTTTTCTGTATTTCTGTCTCTTTCTTGTGGTAAATGCTTCATCTCTTTTGCTACGCACCTGACGACATGCCATCATCGATCCTTGTCGTGGGGACAAAGCAGCTGTCAAATCTCTAGTTGACAGCCACTTTCATTTCGATGCATTATTAAAATACGAGCAACATCCTGACACATCCTTCTCTATACACACACTATACCTCTCTCGCTCTCTCGCTCTCTCGCTCTTGATGCTCTATCTCCCTCTATGCATACTCCCCTTTGCCCTATGCCCTTTTGCAGGTGTGACCCGGGCATAAGCACAGCGCAGACATCTTGGCGACTGCCAGAGTCAGCTCGTGTTTATTTTCATGGGAAAAGTCAGCCAGAGTCAGGCCAAAGGGGCACGCAGTGGGGCAGGGGGAGGGGCAGGCACTAACTGCTGCTGCACTTGGCAATCGCCTGCTTATTTATGCTTGTGTGTGTGTGTGTGTGCCTGCTTGTTTGTATGTAAATATGTGTACGCAAAACTTCATGCAGTGCTCGAGAGCATGATGGAGCAGAGGGGCAGCCAAAGGGCCACGGGGGCTGGGGGCAGGCTATGGAACACACGCATCGCGTCAGCGGCGCAACAAAGGCACGTGTAAACAACTCGAACTAGTTGCCCCCAATCCAGCGGCCGCATCAGCTCCCCACAATTGACGATATAACAACATTGTGCTGCAGCTCACTTGCCGTTTTCACACGCCGAACCGGAGCATATACTATAGATATGCAGATATAATATAGTCTGTGTAACATAACTGGGCTTGAACTCGGCTTGAAAATACATAATTTATAGCCTACTTTTTAGGTTTAATTAAATCTGAACAAAGCTCCCAGTAACTTGGTTTAAAAATGTTGTAAATTAAAGTGGATTTTGGATAAAATAATTAAATAAAATTAAAATAGTCAAATAATTAATACTCTCAAGATCATTTCAATCTATAGTATTATATATCAACGAATTAAAAATTATATTAAATTAAAACTCATAAATATAGTAAAATATGTATATCAACAAATTCAGCTCATTAAGCTGGGCTCTTCTGCTCTTAAAACTCAACTGAAATGCCATAAATTGCATCAGTTTTTGCGCTCTGCCAGCTACCCGTTTTTTACAGGGTATCTGGAAAAAAAGAGCAACTCTGAATTTTTGTTGCATATATATATGTATGAATGCAGGCCGCCAAGGCGTGGTGCGGCAGACAGAGTGGCGTCAAAAGTTGGTGCAAGTTTTTTGGGCTGGCTGAAGCAAAGAGGCAAACGGGCTGGCAGAGGGGGTGGGTAAGTGAGAGGGGGGGGGATGCTGTGTAGGGCATAGGGCATAGAGTGCAGCCGGTGGATATGTTATGAAAACAAGCGGCAGCCAAAACCACTTGGCACGCTGCGTCGCACATTGTAACTGCACCACGTTCTACGTTCTGCGTTCTACTGGTGGGTTCAACTAAATGGTAAATGGTCGACAGTTTGATATGTGGTTTGGCAGCGCCAGCAAAATATCTGTTTGCAACGACAACAACAACATCAACAGCAACAACAACAACAGTAGCAACAGCAGCTAGTTGCTGCTGAATTAATTTTTGGGTGGAAAACCAGGCCCAGGGTCGCCATGGCCGAGTTTTCTTGCTGTGTGGTTTTTCAGCTTTTATTTTATAACAATTTTCAGGAAGAACTCGTCAAATGTTTACAAGCAAATACGCCACATCATCAAGCAGCCAGAGCGCATGTTGCAGGGGCAAGTGCAGGGCCGTTTTATGCTTATTGAGGGACTTTTGGCGCTATTCTTTGAGGGCGCTTTTTTATATTTTGCTTATAAAATATTTAATTTGTTCCAAGTTTTTACACAACTATGCATTTATTTGCAATTTCTATATTTTGTAAAAATTTTTTCAGAAAATTTTAAAATTGTGAACACTATTTAAATAAATAAATTTCTGTTTAATCTGCATCATTTAGGCTTAGAAAAAATCCTACCAACTTAGAATTTTCAGTCGTCATTTAGATGTACTGCTTCAACGACTTAACAAAGTCTTAGAGCTGATCTCTTGGCTATGAAACTCTGAATTTGTTAAATAATTTGATAGTTTTTTAATAAAAATTTTAACTAGAGATCAACTTATTATGACAAATTTTGGGAGGCGCCAGGCAGTAAAAAATCCGGCCCTGGGTAAGTGAAAAGTGGCCCAAGCCAAAGTCTGGCTGTAACTTTTGTTTTGGGCTAAGACTAGGAAAATTTATAGTTTTTCTACAGATCTTGTTAAGAAGTATTAGGCGGGTCTGAAGGGGGGAGGGGTTTGGCAGAGACAAATAAGTTGGAATTGGTATTCACTTTGATCTTTTCGCACTTTTTAAATGTTTGGGAAATCTGTGTAAAACGCATGGAATCGCTTTTTCGGAGAACCAATAAAAAAATTAATGGCAGCCGTTGCTATTGTTGTTGCGCCTGGCTGCCTGTTATTTGTTTTTTAAATTTTCTGTTTGATAAAGCGCGCCACAACAGCAACAACAATAACAACAATAATAACAACAACAACAAGTCGAAGCGAATGGGTGGCAAAAATAAATGCCCAATAAACGATGTGCAACTAGTTCTGGGCAAGTTGCCTCCAAATGCGGCAAGAAGCGACGATGCTGCTGCTGCTGTTGCTGCTGCTGCTGCTACTGATTTACATTTGATTCGATTTCAAGCGGAAATCTTTGGCAATTGCAGATTAATGCTCTGACAGCTGCCTGGGCGCAGCTCCAAAGCCAAAACGGAAGCTTGCCTGTGGCTGCCACCGCTGCTCAGGTGTCAGGATACTTTACGCTGATTAGATAAGCATTTGGGGAAATGTGTTAAGCTTTGTTTGGCTTTTGTTTTGCCAGCACGTGAAGTGCCTTTAAAGCCCAACTTCGACTGCGGGTCCAAGGAAAGAGAGAGCCAACGAGAACGAGCGAAAGAGAGAGCTTGTTGCAAGCCCTAGATGGAGATAGCGAGCCAGCGCAAATGGCATTTTTATTGAGCCATTAAAATTTTTCGGCCTCAGCTCAAGTGTCTGAGCGCTGCGGTTACGGCGTATAATATCTATACGGATTGCGGGTGCCCCTTATACATTTTGATTAACGTTCCAATGCTGATGCTGATGTTGCTTTACCAGCCATTTCTTATATGTATGTGCACTCAGCGAAAAAATATTTCGATCTCTGCAAATATAACAGCTAAAAACATCAATTTTGGCGTATAGTTAAATATTTTTGTATACCACGCCCCCAATATCTGCTAAACGATTAAAACCAAACAACAATAATTATAATATATGCTGAGAATTGCATTTAAATCGCTGAATAAATACCAAAGGCGTTAAAGCAACAATTATGCAGGATTTGTCTTAATCGTTTTCTTAAAGTGCTGCCGCACTTCAAAGAAAAAAGAAGAAGAAGAAGAAGCATTGCTACAGGCTTTGTAGGCTGTTGAAAAGTAGAGTGATTGGTATTCTTCCTGCATATCCATTTCAATCTAATTACATTACGTCCATATTTAATTGTTTTTAGACAAAATCAAGTATTTTATTTGTACAACAGTTTGTTGTACTTGCTTTTAATTTAATATCTTGCAAATCAAATATTTCTTTTGCTATGCCATTTTTCACAGTGTATGTATATAAATATATATTTCTTTATTTTTTTGCCACCTAAGGGGATAAAGTTGTGAAATATTTTTTGGGATTTGTGCGGCTTAGCTGCGGCAAGACCCCCCTTTTTGCCTTTGAATAGCGTTAGGTGATTAGGCAGCAATCCATATTTATTTTATATATATAAATTTCTTTTTTTACTGGACGACAATCAACGTGGCCCAAGTAACAACTGCTACCATTTTAGCTGGGCTTAAGATTTATGTAGATATTTGTTGTTTTTTTTTGTTTTTGTTATTTTTTATACTTACTTATTTTGGGCTGCCTCATTAGCTGCATTAGCGAGTCCTGTCGCGGATTTGTCTTGATGTCCTGCAGGCGCGTGCGTGTCGCCTTATCATAACGCACCTGTTCTAAGTATTTGCTCCCCCCAGCGAAAGTTTGTAGCCCTTTTTAGAGGCCTTTAACCAAAAATGTGCGAATGTGAATGCGATTGTGAGTATGTGAATGTGAATGCGAATGCGAATACGTGAGTTCTGCAAGTTATGGGCGCGTAAGTGAATGAAATTACCGTAAGGCATTTAAGCAATGCAAGGCGCTACGAATAGATACATAAATGACAATGCCAGACAGGAGCGAGCGACGCACCAGGCCAGGCCACAAAAATTCAGAATGATCACAGTCGGACGCAACCGACAGTGGAACACACTACATCCTGCTTTACAACATCGTATCAAACGCAGTTACAACACTGCTTCTGCTTCTTATATCTTCCTTTCTGTAGCGCAATCCAAATATTGTCTCTTCAATAACTTCTGTGATCATTGAGCGATTTAAATGAGTATCAGCATAGATACAAGTACATATAATATTAATGAATATGAACTCCGAATAACAACTATCTATGTTCAATATTACATCTGTTATGCGGTTTTTATTAATCAGGTCGTAAATAGATCTTGAACTTGATCTGCACCTATTTGCATTCCAAATTTGACTACTTTAGCTTCTATAGTTGTTGAGATAGATGCCATTAAAAAGATGGATGAATGGATTAAAACCGACCCAACCCATCGTTCTGATAAAGAATATCTAGACTTTGTGGGGTTTGTCGAACCTGCCTGTTACATACATTGACACAAAGTTGTTATGCCATTTTTAGCCATTTTGAATGGGTGCCGGGTATAAAAACGTTTAAAGACGCTCAGCTCAGCACTTGGCATATAAAAATCCTGTCAGATCCCGTCTGGTTGATGCTGTTGCTGCTGCTGCTGCTGCTGCCTGGGCCGTAAGGCGTGCGCTTATCGTTTTGACAGGAGTATCTGCGCTTTCTAAATGCCAACGCCGTCGTTTATGATGCTGCCGCTGCGCTTACGATTGAGTTCTGCCACAGCCATGCCCCACTCCCCCTCTCCACACTCCATTCACTCCCTCCCACTGCCCCATTCCAGCACATCGACTCAATGCTATGCCGTAAAAACGTGCTGTGCCTGGTTGTTACTTTAATGGCTTTTACTCCCCACGAATCCAGAGTCGTCAAGCGAATTATGGTGGCTATAGCTGTGCCTAGCGTCGCGTCGTCATCTTCCTACAATATTTTCCCTTTCCCTTTTCCTTTTTCCTTCTTCTCCGCCCACCATTCGCCTGTTGTTCTTTGTGCTTTGTTTTTCAGAACTTTTGCGTGCCTGTGTGTGTATTTAATAGTCTGTGGTTTGACATTGACTGCCTGGTTATACTACCTAGATATATACTATATATTCTTATACTTATATACCCATAAGTATATACCTAAAGTTGTGCATTAATGCGCCTACTGTTTGTAATCTGTTGAAAGCGCTCGCTGCGGCTTACCTGCTTTCCCCCTCTCTCTTTCTCACTCTCTCTCCCCCTCTCTCTCTCCGCGGCCATTCGATTATCGTGTCAAATTTTAATTACTCAAATTACAACTCGGCTTTTAATGCCTACGACTTACTTTTGTGCCAAGTTGTCAACACTGTCAAAGCTCCTGGTCATTAAACATTCTTCTGACTCTCAGCTTCCTCCTTCCACTTTAGCTGCTGGCAGTCAAAAAAGCAGCCCGTGAATTTAAAGCTGCTCCTAAATAAGATAAACAATTTTGACCTGTTCCAGGGCCGGCAAATCTCTTGGCATTTGACAGCAAAATAATTGCGAAATAATAAACAAAGCTGCAAGCTAAATGAGATTTTACTTCGTTATATTTCAGATGATTCGGAGTTAACATTTAACTGCTGTTACTGTAAATGAACTACAGTTTTAGATTAATCAAAGAATATTTCACTTGATTATATATATCATATGTTTTAAAGTTTTGACATTGATTAATAAAAAACTTTTGTAGCCTAAGAAATAATATTTATTTTTACCAAAAATGAGCACCCATGTTTGGGGTTTTAGGAGAAATCCATTGCCAAATTTATTTTGCAGGGTCAAAATATAAATTAATTGAGTCAAAAAACATCTCAGACAAGTATTTTTGACCCCAAAAACCAACTTTTTTTTAGTAAATACATTTATATTTGATTTCGTTCGTAGATCGAAATCTTTTAAACACATACTTATTTGAATGTTTTTTTTTTTTTAATTTTATATTATTTTAAAAAAATATTTTAATATTTCTATTTGCTGAAAAATCGTTTCAGTTTTCTTTAAAATGTATATAGGTTAACTGTTAAATGACCTATATGTGTTGCCTTTTCTGCCTTGTCTTTACCGGTTCAATCTATCATTGTATAGTCACAAACTTATTTCCGCTCTTATCTTGGTAGTTAGCTAGCCTGATTTGAATAATACCATCCATCAATATCTTCAAAAATTCCGAGCGTTTCATATCTGACAGCTGAAAGTCAGCGAGGAGTATCTCAGAGAGACTTAAGCATTTATCCAAGCTGTTTGTATCTCGTTTTTCTTACATTTCATTAAACGATTTGCAATGGTTAAACAATTGCCGAAGCTATCTGTAGCTGTTTATCTGCTGGCTGCCATTACTGGCTTAAAAATTATCAATAAAAATCTATAGCATAAGGCCGGAGAATTTGGATGCGTTAGTCTTTTAATATGCCGTCGATTGACGTCGATTATGCACGCACTATTTATAATGCGCCCATTGCGTATCCTTGCCATGACGTCTGTATCCTAATGAACGCCTTCCTTTCTCTCTATATAGTATAAATATATTTTTCTTATGCTATAGCATACGCTTCTTGTTGCCTCCCAGTGGTGTGGGAGGCAGGTTTGATATGGGGGGAGGGGCGAAGGGCGAAGGCAAGCCAAACCATTTGGTATTTTGCGCTGACATTGATTGATTATAAATCGGCATACATTGCAAATCTAAAGCGCACACAATAACAAAACGCCTGTTAGAGTTGTTGCTGCTGTTGTTGCTTATCCTTTGTGAATTGTTGGCGCTGCGGTTGCCTTTGTTTGGCCTGTGACAGCTTTTAATCTAGCCTAGCACGAGGCAAATGCACTCGGAAAAAAGAACAAGTGGTTTTGCGAAATAAAGATCTTTAATTTATCCTGTTTGTTATAGCAAATTATGTCAAATTTCTTATATCCAAAGTATATTATTCTAAGAATTAGTTTAAATGACCGTTTAACTATACAAAGTTTGAATAGAATTCGTAAATAAAAAAAAACGTATTAAAGTAAGTACTTTTCTTACTTAGTCAATCTTATCTTAAATATGGGATTAAATAAAGAGCTCAAGGTTCTCGATGTCAATTTAAAAAACCGCCCAACAAATTCTACAAACTTGAGCTTTTGACAATCGGGAATTTCCGATTTAAGTAGCAAAACAGTTCATTTTTCTCTCAGTGTGCCACAGCCACAGCCACTGCAACAAGCAAAGTGCTCGCCCCGAAAGCAGAGACAGACATGCGGACAGCGGGACAGACGAGGGACAGACATATAGACAGACAGACAGTACATATTTGAAAATCACTTTAGTTCATATTCGGACACTGCCTGAGACTTTAGCCAGTTGTCATTCATTCATAGAGACTAATGGGGCTGCGGTTCACGCATTCTGCAGGCGCTAATGATGCGGTTCGGTTGGGTCTGGACCTCAGCTTAGTCGCAGCTCTGGCTAACGTTGCGTATACGCAATGTGCGATCAAAAAGATATGGATGCCGCTGTAAAAACTGGCCATTGATGGCACGTTTTTTGATTTCAATTGCTCTAGCTGAAGTGTGAGAGAGTTGAGAAACGAGAGATGGAGAAGAAAGAGAGAATGAGAGAGTGAGAGAGCGAGAGCTGGTCGTTTTAGGCAAGGGCTTTATGTGCTGCGCTGTCTGGCCTATATAGGTTGCTTGGCGCCATTTTACGTAGCAAAACAAAAGTTATGGCCCAATTTTGTAGCCAGAGCGCTACCCACACTACAGTCAATAGCAGAGGGGATTGGGTGGGGGGGAAGTTGGCTTGTAACAAGTGGGACATTTGCCAGTTGCTGTTTGCTGCCGTTGTTGCTGCTGCTGCTGGCAGCAATAAATACAAGAAAAAATGTTTACTTCGCCAAGGCGCCATCCTTTTTTTTCTGCCTCTTCTACAACTTCCTCTTCTTTTTCCTTTTTTTTTCTTGCTGTTGCCTTTGGCTTGGACTTTTGCCTTTTGGCTTTGCTGCGCAAGTTTTATGCGTAAATCGGCATAAGTATATGTGTACATAATAGAGTTGGGGGGGCTGCCTATGATAATTTTAAGCAACAGCAACAATGAAGGCATACTACGATCCATACTACAAGTACATGCTACAATCAACAACAGCAACAAGGACAACAACGACAAAAACAACAACAACGACAAGGACGACAACCATCAGCCGAAAGTCAATTACGTGGCGCTTTCACAAATCTTTTGCCACAACAATCGTGTGCGTAGGCATTTTATTGGGCATGGGGTATGAGCTGCAGCCACAGTTGCCACTTCAAAACATAGAAAAGTACAAAAAGTCAATTAACAACTAGCACTAGTTAGTTTCAAAGAAGAAAACAAACAAACTGATGTTTTTTTAAGTTTCTTTTTGACTAATTTAGAGGCTTGTTTTCGCTTTAATAATATTTATTTAATAAATTTGCAAGCATTTATTTAGATTAGTTATCAACTAAATAATATTCACTTCGCAACAATAAGCTGTCAACACCAAATCCGCAAAAATTCAACCGATTTTTCTTTACAGATTTTTCTTCAAAGATATTTTTACTCTAACCCCTTATAAAACTTTACTTAACTTTAAATAAACATTACTTTGTCAAAACTCAAGCGATTTTCAAGCTGTGTGGTTTTTGTTTATTAATCATTTAATGCCGTAAGCAAAAAACTATATTATATTTATAAAAAAAAAATTTAAAAAAAACTCTACACCCTTAAAAAATTCTACGACAGTTTTACCATTATCCCCCTTCTAAATTATGCAATTTTTGAAAACGGATAATTGAAAATGGAAAAACCACAGCACAAAAAGCCAAAAAAAAAACACCACTTTTAGCACAATTGTGCTGATTGTGACAACCGTGGCCTTAGCTATATCAGCCATTGCAAATTAATAGAGAATACAGATACACACACTCACACACACACACATACACTCCCTGTGGAATGTGGTTGTTGCTGTTGTTGTGTATGCCTCGCATAAAATGTAATGTCATAAGTGCTGAACCTAAAACACTCCGCTTAACATTTACCACTCATATCGTTGCCTCCGTACTCGTCGTAATAGAAAAGTGCCCTGACTCCCCCCTCCTCCCAACCCCCTCTGCAGAGCTCTGGCTCCATTCTAGCTCCCACTTTGACTCCCATGCCTGGATGTAGTTGTTGCTGTGCAGGGCAGGAAGGGGAAGGGAGGAGCTAAAAGATGCGGATTAGTTATGCTTTTGGTTTCGCCTTTGGGGTTGCTTTTTGTTGGAAGGACTCTGCTTAATTCCCTGGTTATTATGCATGTGTATTGTAGTTTCCTTTCTATTTAACAGCTGCATTCATGTACGCACAAATTGGCAAGACAACGTTGAAAGGATTTGCAGCCGCACTAACTGTTGCGCCAGGCTAAGGCCCATGCCCAGGCCCAGGCCCAAACCAAAGCCCAAGCCCAACTCTTGTTTGCGCCAAGTCAGCAAGCAACAGCAGCAGCCAACGCTTCCTGCTTTTGCCCTCTTCAGCTGCCAGAAGTGAGTCTTCACTTAATATAGCATATATTTACACTTGGAAAATAAACTAGCAAAAAGCTAAAGCACAAGATAGTTACAACGACCATACTTAAATTCTTACCATTTCGTTGTTTTAAAATTTATTTAAAATTTTATAAATGTATTAAAGTAAGGTTTTTTGTAGAATCCATTTTTGGAAAACACACAACAATTATACAGTATATTTCAAAATGAATTGCTATAAAAATAAAGGAGGAAAAAGGTTTAAAACTCCAATAAAAGCGGATGACCATTTTATACCCTGTATCCATTGACAAATAAAAAAAAGTAGTTAATAACTTTTTTAAATTTATCTTCATTAATGAGAATGCGTGGCAACATTCGTAGTACTATCTGGCCAGTCGAATATTTTCATTAATATTTCTCTAAAATTATTGATCTCGAGACTTTGCCATTTTATATAATAATATTGTTTGTTCTTAAAATTTTTTGAAATTTCTGTTGCGATTCAGTTCAGTTTCTATCCGTTTTCAACTCTGAATTTATGTTTTGAATATTACCCGGAATAATTTTTTTTAAATATAATCTGCATATAATTGATTTTCAATTTAATTTGCAACAGATTGTTATTACATTGAGTGCGAATTTCTCGCTAATTTTTGCGAGTGTACATACCATAAGTCATCATTTCATCATATTATGCCAAAGAGTCTTCGCTCGGCTCTTGTGGCAACTGTAGCATCTAATTGTGCAACGTCAGGTTGTAGCACAAGCGTGGCAAAAGCAAAGCCCAGCATACTACTATTAATTTGCCCATGTATATACATATGTATGTATGTATGTATATGCTATAAGCTATATTCTATTCTGTCTCTTGTTGCTTGTTTTTTGCTAGATCCCCGCAATGAATAGCCAGCTTAGCTGCAGTACTACTAGCAAGCCTCCAATTTCCCCCATTTCTCAGAATTCGTGCCGTCTACTCTCGTGTTAAAAACTGAAATTAGGGGTGACTGGGCGTGGCATCGGCATTGGCATCGGTTTTTGGCTTGACAGTCGCATTAGTGTGCCCTTCTTACGCGCCATAAAATTTAAAAGCGAGCAAAGCATTTTAGCTCTGGTGCAATTTATTAGGCCGGCTCATCGCGGCGCGTAACAATTGCCTTCATCTGTTGATAAATCCTTGGCATGGCACCAAGTAAATTGAAAATGTATACACACATACACATACATACTATATTCATGTCTGTGTGTGCGTGAGCATGGCTCCAAAACCCTTAAAAGGTGCAGCAGCGTACTAGTGTTGGCAAATCATCGATATTGAACACTATCGATAATAATCGATTAATTTTTTTTTTTTTTTTTGTGAAAATATAAAAATTTTTATTATACTATATTTTATGGTATACTATTACTGTTATGTGTAGTAATTTGCACCATAGTGATGTGTAATATTTCAATTTATATATACAATTGTATATATTTACACCTAAAGAATAGGGTTTTTACATAATCGATTAATATATATATATATATTAATATTAATCGGTTAATATATGTATAGAAAATATTTCAAAAACATATTTTGTTAAGAAAACAAAATAATTCGGAATGGAAGTTTTGCATTCGAGCTATATGAAATAACTAAGGAATAGATCAAAAATAACAAACAGGTCAAAAATAATTGAATATTTAGATGTATTTTAAAAATTTGCCAATATTAATTGTTTTTTTTTTAATTTTTAATTTTTCTGATATTAAATAAATAATAATTTTGTATAAAATTCGATTGTTTGAAATTTATATTTTAATTTATTTGTTTTTTCTAAGCGAAATTCAATATATTTTTATAGTCATTCATATTCTGCTGCTCTATTAGATTTTACAGAGTTAAAATTGTAAATCTCAATTAATCGATTGTGATTAATTTGCTAACAATCGATTATTTGCCATCTCTAAAGCAGTCGACACTCTCGCCGTGGCCAGGGCAATGAGTATGTGCAGCCAACTGTGGCACAGTTCTAATTATCCACGCACATGTCTCTGGCAAACGTTGTTTTATGCTGAGGCAGAGACATTTTTTGAGCAAGTGTGGGAGAGAGAGGAAAGATTGCAGCTTTAAGAAGGCAGAGAGATGGCGACAGCGACTGGCGACAATGACAATGCCGCTGCTGAGGTATCGAGCGAGCTTCCGTTTCTGTCTTTTATGCAACTGCATTGGCCGCCCGCTGCTAGCGGCATTCAAAACAGGCAGCGAGAGCATAGACAGAAGCCAGCGGTAGCAAGTCAGGAGGCAGCCAGGCAGCTAGGCAGCCAGGCATCCAAGCTGCCAGCTCACCAGCTGTGCGGGCTGCCTGCACATCCAAAGTTATGAATTTTAAACATTTTGTGCCAAGCAAAAACGCCCCTGCAGCCATAGATATCCATATATACATACATATATATATTTATACAAACGTTGTGTCTCCTTGTACTGCAGATTTATAGCACATGCAGCAATTGCCATAACTCTGAACTCGTTGTTGGCTATGGAAAACGTATAAAAAGTTGACAACTTTATTATTAAATTGTACGCTTAAAAAGCTCACACAAGGCATATAGCTCCCTATGTTTGTTGTACTTGTCTTTCTGCTTAACACATATAGAATATTGGAATCGAAATGTTTTTCATATTTCGTTTTAATTGGGGCTCGAATTGCGCCAGATGTCCACATCCGTTTGCAGGCACTTCCGGTAGGCGTAATTGGTCAGGCCAATCGAATACATGGGATTGGATGCCTTATAGAAATGCAGACCACGTCCGATTTTGATAATATACCCATTGCTTAAGCTGTAAAAAGAGACAAACATGCGATAAGATAATCACGTTGGTGTAACCAGCATTATGACTCAATTATTGTACTTAACACTTGCAATATTTTGCGATCATGCAGCGTCTCCTCATACTTAATGCACAGGCTGATATTCCTTCTTTGCAGATCGGCTTTAATCTGCCCCAAATTTGTTCTTTGCTGATCCGGATTGGCAATATCCTTTTTGGTTATCAAGCGCATGTATTTCCAGTTCTTACACTTGGTGATGGCCAGCTCCAAAAAGCGTATTAGGTTTTGATACTGAAAGAGTGGAACAATATTAAAGTCATTTAATAAATTAATTATGATTAAGATAAGCTACCGATTTGCCTCACCTGATAGTTCTGAGTTAAGTACGGCTCCTCCAGCATTATCTCTATGGTGTCTTCCGTCATGTACTGGCCAAATATCTGATGGTAATCATTGCCAATATCGTTCTCCTCGATCGACATGTGCTTGACCACCTCGCCCAGCATCATTTTGCCATTAACACGCGCCTTGATCGCATCCGCTCGATCCATATATTCCTTGATTCTCACCAGGAATCCCTTCCGCCTCGTCTCATCCGGTTCATCATTAACAAATGACATCAAACCTGCAATACCTTCTTGATAGAGCGTTTGGGCTTCCAGTATGCGTCCCAGTTGATCGCACTTGACGGCGTTTGTTAGGAGCTCCTTTGCTTGCAATGCGACGGCCATGTTGATCTATGGCATATATATTCTCATTCCAAAAAAAATTGGTGTATAATCAAATAGTTCTAATTATTAAACTACCTTTGTTTGAAATTATCATTTGTTTGTGAAGCAAACAAAGCCGTATCACAATATCAGCTGTTCGGTGTGGCCGCAGGCTGAAAGAAGCTAAATACCAAAAGCTAAAAATACTAAATCATGCTGCGCTGGCAAAACAAAGATCTGGTTTTTTTAACGGCTGAAAAACATTTAAAATAATTTGCAAATAAATATTTATTTGAATCTATAGCATATTTTATTTAGCAAAGCATTACTTTAACTAAAAAAAAACATATTATATTTAAAACCCATTATTTATTGTTAGTTATTCCAAGTTTACATACTGTTAAAAAGCGTTTTTTTTTGTTGGTGTTAAATAGTTCAAAAAATTATAAATAAATTGGAAATATATTAAGTATTTAATGCAGAATTTAATTCATTTAATACTCTAATGAAAACTAGTATTTTAATACCGGAAACGGTCACGACTAGACGCGCTGTGTTGTTGCTGTTGTCATACCGATAAAACGAAATGTTTGCGTTGACCGTTGGCATTTGAATTTGTGTGAGTTTAGCCATTAAAGTGAACCAATCCAATGTCATAAATATTCACTTTTCGTTTTATGTTTATGCCACTTACAAGCAATTACCTGAAAACGAAAGCGTTTTATCGTTGCCCAACAGTCGCTGGCTACGGATAGCCCCTAGCTATATTCGTACATTCCTATATTCCCGGTCATCCGTGCTCTTTGTCGTCTCACCGGAGAGTCTCGCAAAGAAATTGAATTTCACTAAGCCAAATATTAATTTATTTGTGTTTTCATTTCTTGCGCATTGGCAGGTGATTGACCACTAGAGTGGGAACGATACGGATGGACCCCAGAGCCACAAACCCCGAACCCCAAACCCCGAACCCAGATCCTTTCCGATGTGTTCTGTGGCTTTGCGCATCCAATCGAATTCGAACTGGCCCTGAAAAATATTTCCTGCCACTGTGCTGCGCGTGTTTTTCGGGTGACTGCTGTCCAGTATTTTTATTTATGTCATAAATTTTAAGCCGTTTGGGAGCTGTGAACGTGAACGCGAATGCGAATTCGAAGTCCAGCTTAAGGGGGGCGGAGGGTGCGGCAGGTAGCGAGACGGTCGAATTTTAAATGTTTTCATTTCCAAAATAAAATTGGTTGGGGGTTCTGTTACAGGCAACCGAACTCTATCCATAGTTAACTAGGCTTCCAACTGTGCCAGAACTTTGTCATAACTTGATAGATTTCCACATGGAATGTTTGCTTTGATCTGGATTTCTGATTTATTTCGTACACATTTCAACATTTTTTTTTTTGGCTGCCAACTACGTGGCGTTTCTACTAACTGTTTGCAAAAATTGAAGCAATTTAGCCATGAAAAAAATGCAACAAATATCAAATGAAAAATGAAGCAATTTTAGTTAAGAAGAATTAGCTTGTTTTTTTAATAGTAAGTCGTAAATTTTATTTAAGATTTTTCACATGCAGTTAATTCTATCAAAAACTAACAGTTTTGCTACAAATTTTGTAATTGATATTTTGTTGATATTATAATCGATATTCACTGGCAATACTTACTTTTGGGCTTATAGATGGTCCGATAAAATTGTTGCTCTCTTGTGAAATTGTGTTTGGATGTTGTTTCTGGTTTATTTGCCGTATAAAGAGCTACTCAATTGTCACGCTGGACTAACTTTTGTTTGGAATTAGCTGAATTGTATCTTGTAAAACACAAATTCAAGTGGGCTAAAGCCAAAGCCGTTCAAGCTACAAGCCTAGAGCTCTTCCACATGTCACCCAATAATGCCCTGTGATGTGCGAAGCCACTTGGCCGAAGGGAATGGGAAGGGCAGCAAGTGGTAGGGGTGGGGCAAGGGGGCGGTTTTGGGTCTGATTTCGTCTCGGTTGGGCCCGGGGGCAGTGGTTAGCTCATATTACGGGTATCTTGGCGCCAGCTTTTTATCGACGATTATTTTCCTTATATCTGTAAATGTGTGTGAGTGTGCGTAAATGTGTGCGTGTGTGTTGTTGTTGTTGTTGTTGTTTTTGTGTGTTCAATATTTGCTTGCTACTGCTACAATTCGCTCATTCTGTGACTCTGCTTCCTTTTTTTCCGCCACTTTTGCAGCCTTTCTCGTTGATTTTTATTTGTTTCTCTTTCAATTTATTTTGCCATTTCGTTTTCCTTTCAGCTGTCATTGTTGTTGTTGCCATTTTCATCGCTTTTATTACAAATACAAGCAAACAACACACGCACACACATAGATACGCATCAGTGTTGCAAACTTAGGCGTTTTCCGGATAGATCTGTAGCGTTTTCAAAGGCGACAGTCTGAAAAATCTAAACTCTGTGTTTATTTGGTATTTTTATACCCTGTGCCCATTTGAAAAATGGGAAAAATGACTAAGCGCTCACTAGGAGGCAAGCCAGCTGCATTAATTGTAATGCAGAAGGTATGCTTGGATAGCCAGCACGAACCAGCAAGCAGAGAGGAGAGTGGCTAAGCGCTGCCTAGGAGGCGAGCCAGCTACCCGCTGCATTACTTGTAATGCAGGAGGTATGCTTGGAGAGACAGCGGAGAGAGTGGCTAAGCGCTGCCTGGGAGGCGAGCTGGCTACCCGCTGCATTACTTGTAATGCAGGAGGTATGCTTGGAGAGCCAGCAAGAGTGAGCAAACAAAGAGGAGAGTGGCTAAACGCTGCCTAGGAGGCGAGCCGGCTACCCGCTGCATTACTTGTAATGCAGGAGGTATGCTTGGAGAGCCAGCATGAACCAGCGAGCAGAGAGGAGAGCGGCTAAACGCTGCCTAGGAGGCGAGCCAGCTACCCGCTGCATTACTTGTAATGCAGGAGGTATGCTTGGAGAGCCAGCACGAACCAGCGAGCAGAAAGGAGAGTGGCTAAGCGCTGCTTAGGAGGCGAGCCAGCTACCCGCTGCATTACTTGTAATGCAGGAGGTATGCTTGGAGAGACAGCGGAGAGAGTGGCTAAGCGCTGCCTGGGAGGCGAGCTGGCTACCCGCTGCATTACTTGTAATGCAGGAGGTATGCTTGGAGAGCCAGCAAGAGTGAGCAAACAAAGAGGAGAGTGGCTAAGCGCTGCCTAGGAGGCGAGCCGGCTACCCGCTGCATTACTTGTAATGCAGGAGGTATGCTTGGAGAGCCAGCATGAACCAGCGAGCAGAGAGGAGAGCGGCTAAACGCTGCCTAGGAGGCGAGCCAGCTACCCGCTGCATTACTTGTAATGCAGGAGGTATGCTTGGAGAGACAGCAGGGAGAGTGGCTAAGCGCTGCCTATGAGGCGAGCTGGCTACCCGCTGCATTACTTCTAATGCAGGAGGTATGCTTGGAGAGCCAGCAAGAGTGAGCAACCAAAGAGGAGAGTGGCTAAGCGCTGCCTAGGAGGCGAGCCAGCTACCCGCTGCATTACTTGTAATGCAGGAGGTATGCTTGGAGAGTCAGCACGAGCCAGCGAGCAGAGAGGAGAGTGGCTAAGCGCTGCCTAGGAGGCGAGCCAGCTACCCGCTGCATTACTTGTAATGCAGGAGTTATGCTTGCAGAGACAGCGAGGAGAGTGGCTAAGCGCTGCCTAGGGGGCGAGCTGGCTACCCGCTGCATTACTTGTAATGCAGGAGGTATGCTTGGAGAGCCAGCAAGAGTGAGCGACCAAAGAGGAGAGTGGCTAAGCGCTGCCTATGAGGCGAGCCGGCTACCCGCTGCATTGCTTGTAATGCAAGAGGTGTGCTTGGAGAGACAGCGAGGAGACCGGCTACGCGCTGTCTAGGAGCTTATGCATAGAGATCGGTTGATGTGTTCTCTCACCACAGCTGCAGATTGGTGGGTGGGTTTTCTTGGGTCTTTCTCTTGCTTATTATCGGGAGCTAAGAAGAGACAGCGACGGCGCAGCCTGCAAACACTATAAATACAGCTGCTGCAGTGCTGCTGATCACAGTGTAGTGTCTGTGATCAAGTGCTTAAGTGGAGTGGCGAGTGAAGACCTATTGTGTGTGTATTATTTAAACACGGAGTAGAGGGTCGCACTGTCGGTTGCATACGACTGCAGTCTTCACCCCGACTGAGCTGTTCCGTCCTTGCTGGCTTCAGGCTAGACCTAGCCTTTTTTTGTAGCGAGTAGTTGACAACACTGATACGCATAGATAAATGTATATATATAAATATATATATGTGTATACATACTGACACATGTGGCAAGCTCTAACATTGTGTGTCCTTCACAGCCGCTGTGCGTGTCGCTCTCGCTTGCGTTGGTGTGTGTGTGTGTTGTGTGTGTGTATATCTATGTGTGTGAAAGTCTGTTTGTTTGCTGCTAAATGTGCGCTCAGTTCGCCACTCATTTATGTCGTCGATGTGCCAACGCCCCCGACTCCTCGACAAACCAATCGCGTTGCTTCAATCAGACGCTTTAACCAACCCGCCTCCCCCCCCTGCTGCGACTGTCACACCCCCTCCACGCGCTGAGCCCATGTGGGTCGCTGCTGCTGCTGCTGCTGCTGCTTGTGTTCGTTAACGTTTCAGTTTTTCCACTTGATGCTATTTATGTTTGCTTCCATTTTTCAAGAAGGATCAAAATTTATATTGGCTAAAAAGTCCCTCGAGAGCTTTCAGCATGCCTCACACACATTTACAGTTGTAACAAATTGTAACACACAATCGTAACTGTTTACTCTGGGGTTGCCAGACTCACCCTTACCCCCTCCCAACTCCCCCCTAGAAAAAATCATAACCTCATGAACTTGCCAAAACGCTCAGCCCAAAAACGTAAGTAAGTAGCCTCCCCGTCAACAGCAGCAGCAGCAGAGTCCAAGGTAACGCGGACTATCAACTGCCTCGACATACACACCCACACACACACATACACACACACAGCCAGCCTCTACTCCTCTCTCAGTTCCCTGCTTCTTGCTCCTTGGTCTTTGGTCCTTTTGGTCCTTTGGTGCTTGCCAGGCAATTGAATTGAGCTGCAATTGTTTTGATTTTTGGCCCCGGGGCCTGGGCATTATCCACACACTTACACAATCCCACACACACACACACACAACACACTCACACATGCTGACATCACATATAATCATCTAGATTCCTACACTCAGAAAAAATAATCAACGAAACACGTGCTAGATCCAAGTTTATCCATACTTTAAAGTAAAATTTATTTAAAATCCTAGTAAATTCGGATAATCTAACTTATGAAATAAATTCTTTTAAAAGTAAATAATACTCATTTTTATCATCTTCCAATAACTGCGGTTCAGATTTAAAAAATGCTCAGTTGGGAATGTAACGTTCTTGTTTTATATTCTAATATTCTTAATCTTAATCAGTGTAATAGTTAAAACAGTCAGGAAAAATAAATACTACCTCAAAATTATTTTTCTGCATAACTTTTTGTTGCATAGCTTGGGGCTGACATTTTCCATTCAACACATAACACCTTAGACTCTATTTTAATTAAATTCGTCTAACATTATATACTTTTTAATTAAATTAATAATTTTTTATAATTTATAAATAAATTAATTAAATATTAAATGATGAGAATTCTGGCGTATTCGTGTTATAATCTAGTTTTGTTTTTTTGAGTGTGGTCATCCTTTCCCTGTATCCTGCTGGCAGAGTCGTATTTATCACCGCGCTCGTTCGTCAAGTGTGCAAAATGTAATAAACAATTGACGCTGCTTTACGATATGGCAGCCGGAGCAGCATCTCAATTTATGTTAGCCTCTTGCCTTTTAAAGGTGTATGACTCCGAAACAACGGTCCTGGGCAAGTTCTCGTCTTATGTTAGACCTCGTCTTTGGCCTTTGTCTCCCTATTGTTGCGCGTCAGTTTCCAAATTAAGCACACAAATTGATGATGTTAACAATGACGATACGAAAATTGACTTGCTGCATGACTGGCAAACAAGTTTTTGTTGTTGGCCAACAGCGAAACAACGCAGGAAAATGGAAATGGAAATGGCAATTGGCGCAACGGGGTGTGAGGTATGGGAAATAGGGCATGGCATGAAGCACAACTATCGCTGGCCATATTTCATATTTCCAAACCAAAAAATGGCTTTAATGTTTTCACATTTGCTTTGTTAGCTTTGATGGACGCTCCATGCCTGATCCCCTGATCCCCCTCCTGGATGCTCTGACTCCCCATCTCGCCCCTCGTCAGCCGCAGCCACTGGCTCGACAAATCAATTGAAAACTGACAGTTGTGACTAAACGGCGCATATTTCCTTGACACATGTGTGTGTATATGCCGAGTGTGTATGTGTGTGGAGACTGTGTCTCTCACAGAACTGTTGCAAAATACGCCATTTTCCCGCCAGATTTCGATGTTTTTGAAGAGAATTTTCTAAATTGTATAACTGTGGGAAGCTGGAGTTTTGGACTTTTACAAATATATTTCAATTTTTTGTTGGCTTTTTTTGCAATTTTCAAATTTCAAATTTAACATTAAAGCAAAGAACAATTATAGAGCTTTCGTCAATATTTTAATGGATATTTCTTATAACACATAAAATTTAATATAATATTATTTAACATACTTAACAACAAATTGGCTGTTTTATGTTTTATAGTATACAAATATTTTTAAAGTTTTTTCTGCTGTTTCCACCAAAAATTAAAGCTTTTTTTCTCGATGAAAATTGGCAACACTGTATCACACACACACACACACCTACTGCAAGCCTGTGTATCGCTTTGTGTGTGTATTTCATGCATATTTCTGTATTGGATTTCAGTCCATTACGCTTAGAGTTTGGGAATTGGATATTGGCTTTTATATCTATGTATATCAATATATATGTAGAGAGACATATGTATATAGCCCTGGCCTGTTGCCGATTCTGTTTGCTCGCCGAGTTCCGTGCATTAACTAAAACTCACGCACGCTAGCGGCTAAGAAAATGTCAGGAGGCTTGATTTATCCTGTCCAACGCTGCGTGTTTGGCCACAATCAATCGATTCTGACTCCGACTGCTTTGTAACTGTCGTTCAGGGCGTGCCTTTAGGCTCTGAGCAAACTGACTGAATGCCTGCACCCACAAAAAAAAAAACAGAAATACAAGAAATCCAACAGCAACAATTACGTTGAACAATGCCATAAGAGAGCCTAGGCTCAAAAACATCCAATAAAACTCAAGCAAAGGCAACAGCTGAGCGCGCACAGTGCGATAATTAAAATCCGTTACGCGCCCTGTAATTAGTTGCATAGGCTAAACAACAACCTCAACTCGCAATCCAACACCAAGCGCCAAACTCCAATGCGTACACAGTGAGAAAAAATGAAGAGTTTCGTTCTTAAAACCTTTTTGATAACCCACTAAGAACGAAAATGCCAAAGTTGAGTAGAGAAAAGCTACTTGTTATATAGTGTTGGAAAATATTCTAGATTCGAACTAAGAAATTAAATAAAAATAAATATATTATATTTACCGTGAAATGGGTAAAAACAGAGGTAGTAAATTTTCTTTTTTAATATATATTTTAATTATTTAAAATTATGGCATATTTAAATAAGTTATAATTGGACACCGATGAATTTAGCTCTATTTGGCCCATTTTTAGCGCATGTTAAGGTTATTTAACTAAAAAAGGGAATGAAAATGATCTATCAAATGATCATTTTGCTATTTTAGTTGAAACTGTTGTTTTTCATTTCTATTTCTAAAATTCTAGTTTTCAGAATTTGTATTCTAATTTCAAGATACACGTTGAATTTTTTTTAGAATTTATCTTTAAGATTGAACATTTTTGAATTGAGTTTATTCGAACTGACTTTTAGACAATTTTTCGCTGTGTGAACGCCACACAGCTCCAACGCTACGCCATTCATATCCGGTGGCTATCTATTTTTATGGACATGTGCGTAAGCGATCCGTGCGAAAAATGGGCGCTTCGCGGCAATTACCTTCAATCCGAAACAGCTCGAAAAAGATTCATCAGTCGCGATAAGCTGCTGCTGCTCCCTTACCAATCATTTTCTAGTCCTTCCGCCTTGTGTGCTGTTAGGTTGTTTTTCTCTATTTCAGTGGCTGGCGCCCGCCTACGCACCTTTTCGCGTCATGCAAATCAGTTTTAACCTGCCCAAGGACCTACCTATCAACTCACGCCCACTTCACAATCCACAATCCACACCCATTCGCCTCCATACACACACACGTGCGTAAGCTACGCTAAATAATGCGATTTGACCTGACCAGACAACAGAACAGACCTGACCACTACAGCGATTATGCGAGGGGAGTTCGTAAAGTCAGTATATAAATAAATAATAAGATTTGATTCAAATATAACATAAGTAACAGTTGAGTTCACTAAATTAGATCTTGATATTTATAATAAAACGGTTTTAAGTTTTTTTTTGTTAATATTTAAGTCTAAAATTCATATTATTCCATCAAATATACGCATTTGGGTTTCTATAGATATTCTTGAGATATTTTTGTCATTTCAGGTTAAATCTGACAAGTAAATTTGTTTTAAATTATTTGACTTTTAGAGTGGTAAAAAACTTGGATTCCAGATTCAAAAACACTTTTTTTATTTTTATCGATTTCCTTTGAAGCTTGGTAATACTCAAATTCTCATATTTAGTCTAAATATTAGTTTTACTTTAGTAAAACCTACCTTGTACTTGTTGAATGACCCTCGCTTTTAACAGTTATAGCCAAGAGTCGTGAAGTAGCCGGAACTGGCCAAGTTTATCATTGCGTTGCAAAATGTGAATCGGAACATCCGCTTCTAAATGCCAGGCATTTTCCAACCGAGAACAGAACCTGGGCAACTTTTTCCCCAAAGTGGGGGACAGTGCTTACTTATGCAATGGGGTTAGCGCATAGAACTCGTCATATGATACGAGTTTGGGGGGCGGCGACTAAATTGAAATTGAAATAGAAATTGAAATTGACCAAAGTCAAAGGCAAATACAACTGATACAACATACGCATCAGTTTCATAGCCTTATAGGGCTTATATAAAGCTTATATAATTTTGTCGCCACTTGCGGGATTTATAAAAATTTCGAGCTGCCTTTGTATAATTTGCTTTTGTTTTTTCTGTTTTTTGTTGTTGTTTATTTTGGCTATTTTTATTATTTTTTTGTTTCAGCTAAAGAGCGTTTTGTATTAAGCCAGCTGGACGACGTTTCATTATCAGTTGACTGAAATGAGTGGGTGAGGAGCAGGGGAGAGAAAGAAAGGAGAGGGGAGAGGGTAGGTGATACACTAGCGAGGACGCCAAGCTTAGAAGTGTGCAATGTAAATAAATGGATAGGAAGAAATCAACGTTAAAATAAATGACACTAAAACTGGAGACAGTGTACGCTATATTTTGGCATTCTTTTTGCGCTCTTGTTGTTGTAGTTAATGTTGTTTTTGTTTTCTTTTTTTCGTATTTTTTTTTCCAGTTTTTTGTTTTTGTTGTTGCTTTGCGCTGGCTTGCTCTTCAATTGGCTATTAAGCAAATTGATTCAGTTAAATTTATCTTAATGCAATCTCCGCTCGTCCAAGCGTCCCACCACTGACGCCAAGCACCACCACCCCAGTCTTACGCTTTCTCTCGGCTTCAGATAGTGCATAATTTGAAGGGCATAGTAAACAAGGCAACAATTCACGCGCAACAAAGGCAGCAGCAGCAAAAAAGATACACGTACTTGTAGATACAAGCCAAAGGCTCAGAGCGTCCGACACATGCCAGGCCAACAAAGACGGCAGACAATACAACAGAAACCAGAAGCAGAACCAGAACCAAAAGACCAGATCCAGATTCAGATCCAAAGCCAGACGCCCAGACCCAGACCCAAACCCAAACCCAAAAGCCTACACTTAGAAAAATTAAGAATTCTGTTTTCAAGAATAAAACTCTAAAAAGAAATTTGGTTTATTTTAAAATTTAAGCACACGTCGGCAAAGAATCGTAAACGCACGCAGATTCATGAGGGGGGAAAATTGGAAAAACTTTTTAATATTAAATACTACTAATTTAACATTGTAATCCCAAAATTGCATACAAATTAAACAAAAATTCTCTAAAGCTAAGTACACACGATGCAAGTAATTTGCAGCAAGTTGGTTGCTGCAATGAAATTTGCACGTGTGAACACGAGTGAAACTAATTTGCTGCAAGTAAATAACTTGCTTAAACTGCTTGCAGCAATTTTTTTTGCTTGTCGTGTGTATACTTTGTTTTGTCGTTATTTTTGTTGCGTCAACTGCTTGCTTACTTGCCTATGTTGCTTGCTTGCAGTCGCAGAGTTGCAGCAAGTAATATCGTATTTACACTGAGCGATATTGCTACATTATTATCTTTTTTGATTTAAATGCGCTTTTCAGTATAGTCACAAATTGTAAAATAAAATATAATATTTTATATTATATATATATATATTTTCACCCATTTTTAATGGGTACATTTAAACATTTAATAAACAGCTGTTTGCTATCGGTATGCCACATTTTTGTATCGAAAATACTAAATTTGTATCGAAATACTAGTCAAGATACGGCCACACTTTCAGCATAATAGTCGAATCTAGGATTATTCGGCAGAATATTCTATTTCGTGATTCGGGCAACATGTGGGATCGCGAGAACACAATTAAATTGATTGATTTGTACGAAAATCATTCTGTTTTGTGGGATGTCTCGTCAGCAGACTACAAAAATAAGTACAAAAAGCAAAGTGCTTATCATGAAATTGCTGAAATAATGGAGAAAAGTGATGATGACATCAAAATAAAAATTCATAATTTGCGCACTCAATTTTTTCAATTTTTTCACAAAACAACTAAACTTTCAAATAAGTGTCACTTGCCTTTCACAAAACAACTAAACTTTGAAATAAGTGTCACTTGCAAGCAAAAAATGAAAACACGTGTAGACATTAACGCAATTAATTGCACGAAATAGCCAAGCAAACGTTTGCGTGCAAGTCAAAAATTGATTCAAGCAAGTAATTTGCTTGCAATATTTGCATAGGTGTAAACACTTGTGCAAGCTGTTGCTGCAAGTTATTTTCAACTTGCTGCAAATTACTTGCATCGTGTATACTTAGCTTAACAATTTAAACAATACTGTCAAACAAAGAATTTATCTTTTGAATGCAGAATTTTCTTGTTTGTAGAACTTTATTCCAGTGTTGGCAGAAATATCCAGATTTGAGCCACAAAATATTTGAAAAACAATGTTAAAATATATTTTTAAAAATATACAAAAGATAAATAGTAAATCTGTAGCTCCAATATATTTTTGATGAAAATTAAGAGAATTGAGAATTTTGCTCAATTGGCAATGCTTTTTATATTGGAAATTCATGATGGTATTACGAAAGATCCTGATATTTCTGTCAGTGCAGTCACAGTCATAGACACAGCCACAAAACAAAGTCCCAATGCCAATAGCAATTCCAGGACCTCAATTGAGCCTACCAATGCTGGCCGCGGGGATAACAACAAAAGCAACAGCCAACGTCGACCATAAAGCGCTTGAAGCGTGAAAAACAAGGGTGAAATGTGGAAAGTTTACAGAAAAAAAGCATTAGAAAATATATCTGGCATGGCTTAAAAACGCGCGCTGTTGATTGTTTTGCTGGATAACGGCACAAACACACAGCGACGAGTCACAGGCCAAACCCTGTTGCCAGTCCTCCCCCCTGCCCTTGCTCAACACCCGTTTGCTGTCAGTCCCCAAAACAAAAAAAAAAAAAAGATAGAAATTCCAGTGACTTCAGTTTGTCGCCATTCACTGCCTCCACGTCTATGATGGCATCGCCCCAAGGGTTGTTGCTCATCCTGCCAATCTTCCCCTCCAAACTATTTCCACTCTGCTCTATAGTAATGTATTGTATGTGTGCCACTGGGCAATCGACTTCTGGAAGGCCTCGGCTAAATAAGCCATCGTCGTCTGTGCCACAATCTACTAAAAACCATCACCAAAAGCGTATCGTTTCCTGCTCCCACTCTCCCTCCCTCTCCCACTCCCTCTTAGGCCATTGATCGGGACATAAACAGCATTTTTGCCCAGCGATTGCCTCATAGGCAAATCATATAAATTATGCTCAATTTTTGTGTTGTTGTTGTTGCCTTTTAATAAGCATAAAAACTTATGATATGTGAAAATATGCGCAACAAACAAACAAGAAAAACAACAACAAATCCCTCCAAAGCTTCAACAGATTCACATTCAGATTCAACTGTCAGCTGTAATAGAATTTCTTACAGCAAATAAAAATCTAATGCGACAATTTACTTGTTTAGTTTGGACTTTCGCAAATTGTCATAAAAATTTTAGAGTTTATACTTCCGAAAAGTATGCAATTATTTTAAATTATGCAGCGCATTAAAACGAAGCACAATAGACTTCAACGTTGTGCTGTAATAAAATTTTGTTTAAATTACGTATAGATAAAATCTTAAAAAATTGTATAGTAAATTATATTGAGAATTAAGAGAAATTATCAGACATCGGGCTATTGGCCCTAAAATCTACATTTTTCGACCAAATGCTGTCATGTTTGGTTTTTTTCTGAATTCAATTCGTTGACGATTTAAAAAAAATTTTTTTGCAGAAAATTACATATTTTTTTTAAAGGGAAGCATTAAAAATTCTGTAAAAATTTCAATTCCGTTTTTTCTGATTTATCACTTAAATTTTGCTTTTTTACTCAAAATATTGTGAAATATTCATACCGCTTGAAAATCGGTTGATTTTTGGTGGAGCTATGCGGATTCAAATTTAAAAAAAAATGTTCTTTGTCGTATAAGGAGTGATAATCCAAACTACGAATTTTTTATATGTGTTTAAAAAAAAAAGTATATACTTACTTTGCGTATAGTTTATAAAGCTTTATGACAGACCAGATGAGCTGCCTCGTACGCTGCTTTATGTTATTATAGACTTGTCTGTCTGATCAAAAATGTGAAGCCAAGTCTATATAGACAAGTACTGCAAACCAGCTGGTTTATGACAACCATTCCAATAAGTTGGCCGACTCTGCATAAATATCGCCACTTCAGATTTTGACAGATTTGTTAGCACTGACTGCAAGCAAATATAATCTGCAAAGATAACTGTTGCAGCTTTGCCCATTTTCCATTTTACGTTTTGTATTTGTTGTTTTTTGTTTTAATAATTCTATTGATTTCGCTTTTGCCAGCTGGAAATTGCTTGAAAGCAATTTGAAAATGGCTTGACGTGCCCATTGACAGCTCTACTTATTGAAGTAATCTATTGGCAAAAGCCCGCACTGCAAATCGCCCATTATCCTTGGCAGCTTTTCATTTGGTTTCCAAGTTGAAATGAAACGCATTTGGCAAGTGTTTTTTTTTTTTGTTTGTTTGCTTTATATATTTTTTTCAGATTTTTTATGTTTATTTACTATGTTTTGTTTTCCTTTTTTCATCATTTACTACGCAAGTTTTTCATTTTCTTTTTTTTTTCATGTATAAATTTGTCATGTGTTTATGAAAATATAATATAATATAATATACTTATGTAGGTTTTTATGTTTTACAGAATGCTTGGCTTTTACTTTCAATTTTACTTTCAGCTGCTTTAACTGCTGCTTTTGCTACTTTTTTTTCTTCTCATTTTTCGTTCTTCATGTTGTTCTTTAAGTAGTTAGTAACTATGCATTTAAATCTCTTCATCTTTTGCTTCTTCATCTTCTTTTTTTGCCATGTATATGAGTGTATGTTTGTGTAGTTTTATTTGGGCTTTTAATAACTATGTGCATATATGTTTGTATGTATATCATGTATGTATATATTGCAGCTATAATGCGGTATTATCGTAATTATACAAATCAATTTGTTACGGTTCTAAGCACAAAATATGTATATATATTTTATCGACGTACTTTTCACCTTAATGGAAACCACGCAACGAACTGAAGACTTTTTTTTACTTTGGAATAATTTTCATTTCGTTTTTACTAAATTCATGTTGTAGGAATTTTGTTGGTTTTTATTTTGGTTTTTTTTTTGTATTCAGCGGCTCAACAAACTTAGCTTTAAATACACAAATAAATTTTTGTATTCGGTTTTTTTTGGTTGTTATTAATTTTTAAAAAATGTAAATTGACCATTTTGTTGTTTGTTTGTTTGTTTGTTTGCAAATTGACGTTTCACAGGCAAATTGCCAGTTGCAGCTGGAAAATTGTTTTTCCAGCATTTGCTTTGACTTTGGGCTTCAACTGGCCCATTATGTGCCCATTCAGGTGATTGACAGCCTGTGTCTGTGTGTGTGTTGTATATATATATATGTATGACATATACATGCATACATCATGCATGCATTGTTTGATGTATTTATGTATTTTGTCGCATACTGAACGCATTTCTTCGTGTTTATATGTAATAATCATAATAATAAGTATGCCTCGTTTATGCGATTACTTTTCGTTGTGACTGTAATCGATACAATGCCATAAAATACACAAGCATCAAGTTGTAGGTGTAAGTGTATGTGTGTGTATCTGTGTGTAATGAATCTTTTATATTTCGTTTGTAGTTCTAGGTACAATATGCTTTTCATCAGCTGTTTCTGTCTGTTCTTGTTCTTGTTCTTGTTAATAATAATATGTAATTGCAACTCTACGTTTCTACAATGCTACAATATGCTGTGTGCTCTAAATACAAGTTAAAATGAATTTTTGAATTTTCATTTATTTACTACGCAAGTAATTGCTTCAACTATGTCTCGTATCTATGTTGGCGTGTATGTGGCTGTGTGTGTTTTTTTGTATCTGTGTTCTTTTAAAATAGGTATTGCTTATCTGTTTGTTAATCTATCGCAACAATATGCACCTATGCAAAAACATAAGATGAGTTTTCATTTCATTTTCATTTTCATTAGATTTTTCATATTTTTGTTTCGTTGTATAAAGTACATCAATTGGTCTCGTCAAAAGCAGCACAAAATGTTGCGATAACAAATATGCCAAAAAAACAACACTACCGTTTTCGATTTATATATGCATATGTAAGTAGGTATATCGATAACTAATAATCGTAATCGCTTTAATCAATTCATGTTGCAGCTAAATTCAAAAATCGCTACGGCTGTTTCAACTAAAAGCTAATTCTTCTGTTTATTCGTATATATTTCGCTTTTTATGATATATATATATACATATAAGTATATATATATATTGGATTTAAGTATTTATTATGCTATAGTGTTGTATATAGTGCCATAAATATTTGTTTTGTTTTGGGAATTTTCGCTTACTTATCGCAATAGTTTAACGAATTCCAAATATTTACTCATAGATATACAATGCGCTATATACTTAATACTTTGTTCGGTTATCATCCTTATAAGTAATGCTCAATGCTCTCTATTGTTGTATTGCTTCTCATTTACTTTGCTCTCGTTGAAATTATTGCTTTTTCGTTTGTTTATTTCTTGAATTTTCTTCGTTGTGGTTGTTGTTATAATTATTATGTATGTTTTTGTTTTTGTGTTGATTAATTAGTAATCGTAGCATAATGTTATACCATATACAATAGATGTAAATAAGTTTTCATCATAATATTTAAGGTGTTAAGTCTTTTATTTTGGTTGTTGTTCTTCTTCGTTTTGTTGTTATGTATTTATAATTCATGTTTAGTTTTTATACGTTTTTTATTAGTTCAATATTTCATTGTTTATATTTGTGTTAACGTGCTAAGTCTTTCATTTTGTTTAATCATTGCTGTTGCCTCATTATTTATACAATAATTCTCATTTTCCATTTACCATTTTCGATATTCGAATTACCATTTCATTTCATTTTCATTTTAGTTTTTCCACTACGCGTTTGCTTTGCTGTGTAAATACTGCGGTGTTTTCTTTTTGTTTGAATAATACATTTGACAATAAATAAATAATAAATATTTTCAAAACAAATATTTGATTGTGATTAATTATGATTTACTATGTACAGTCCCATGAAAATGAATTTGTTGAGCGTTTAATGTGCGCTACGCTCAATGTTGCCACATTTTGTGGCAGCTGTACCCTCGCCTCGCCCGTAGGGGTATTCCCCCTTTTCCTTTTAGCATATTCTTTATTACATTTCGCCTTTGTTTGGCTGTACCTAACGAGCGCTCGTTAAAATGCATTGACACAACAAAAAAGAAAAGAGAAAAAATGAAGCACAACATTGTCAGTGGGGAATACAGCAACAGATAATGAAAACAATGGATCATGAAACTAATGATACCGAAACCAAATGCCAAATCGCGAATTTAACAATTGTAAAGTGTGTTTAAAGTTGCGCTGGTTCCGATAAGTCGATAAGTCGTACAACTATGTCTTTCATAAGTTTACTAAGCTAAAAACGTATCAACTTTAACAATTTCCTTTTGGTTTTATCTTTTTCGAACTCTAACAATAATTTCTTAATGCTGGACGAACCTATAACATGTGTGTGTGTGTGAGTGTGTTTTTATTTATGTGTGTGCGTGATTATGACGAAACCTACCAAAACTGACGGAACTCAAATGAAAACCATACAATACGGGCACTTTTCCTTTTGAAAACAAAAATCTAACCGCCTATTCGTTGGAGTAAAGCTTTTCCAAATATTTTATATTAGACTTCTCTATATATATATAGGTATATATATTTATGTTAGTATAGTTTAGATGCTTATATGCAATTTATTTACTACGTGTCTGGCTTTAGTTTATTTCAAAAATTTCAAAATTTTAAAATATTCCTTTCTTCATTTTGTCTGCATGCTTGCATTCAAAAGTTTCTTAGAGTTATGTTTATATTCGTTTTTTTCGGGTTTACAACTACGTTTTATTGCTTCTCGATACACGTTATGCTATTTATAAGTAGTTACTGCAGCTCAATTCGGTAATATTCGTTAGATTTGTTGTTAGATTTGAGCAAAAATTAATAAATCATGAATTCTCTCTGTCGTATAATTGTGTCTGGTTTTATTTTGGGACTATCACAATATTCGAATTGCTTTGGGTTCTTCTTCATCTTCATCTTCTGCTGTATCTTGTGTTTTTGCCTATTGACATGGTTCCATTATATAGTTTTCAACTTTTTAGTATAGTTTTTGTTTGAACGGCAACAGAAACAACTGAAAATTAAAGCCAAACCAGTTCCCAAAAGTATATATATATATGAACTAATTGAAAATAAAACGAAAATTTGTTTTGTGTTGTATAGTGTAGGTATTTATGTATATGTATATTGTATATATTTATAACTTTATAATTGCTTTTCGTTTGTTTTTTTTTAATACAAGTGTGCTGTCATTACTAATTTTAAATAGTTTCAACCTTATAAGTACTTAAAGTCTAATAAATTGATTAACCGTTATGTTATTGCTTTCATTCACATAATTAATTATGCATCATTTTTTCCGCCTCCTTCTCGTTTACATTGTTATACAAAATTTAATATTATTGCCGGGCTTTAAAACATGCTTTTGTTGTATGAATTTACGAAAATTTCAAATGAACTTTTTTTTAAACAAACAAGAACAAATTGACATAATTCTCATTAATTTTGTTCAGCTAAAAGTATACAAAATTTAATTAAAAATTATAATATGTCTATAATTAGGTTTTACTTAAGTTTAAAATTTAAAGTGAATAAATCGCTTTGTTGTTTGCTGTTCATTTTAATTGTATTTATTTGAGTATTGCTTTGGTACTTTAGCCGATGTCGATAACGATAGTTCGCGATACCGTTATCGTTTCGTTTTGAGGTGTTGCCAGGGTTGCCAGACCTGGCAAGACTCTTGCATTTTCGCCTGCGTGTGTTACACACGCCTCCATTTCAACAGTATAAAAATAATCTTCTTTTCGTTGTGAATATACTTACTAGGTTAACTTAGGGGTATATATGTATATATATGTATATACTATGCCTAGACACTATATATATGCATATATAATTGTAAATATTACGCAACTACATACGTATTCTAAATGTTTTGTATATATAGATGTATGTATATATATAGATTCGTTTATGCTCGCTTAGACATACCAACAATTTTTGTTTCGACTGGGTTATTACTTTAATCTTTGATCTAAACATTGCTACTCTTTAGGCTAAGTTCTCTACGACTATGGCCACAAAAGTTCGTTGCACTTTATTTCTTTTCTTAATTTATTAATTTTATTCGTTTGTTGAGATCGGTCGCTGAAGCTGATTTCAGTGTGAGTGATATATGTATGCTATATAATTTATAATTCGGATTAAATACTAAGTATTTACATAATGTATTTGTGCAGCGTATTTTTTGTTTTACTGGTATTTTTTTCTTAGTATTTTATGTGGTGTGGTGTAATTGCGAATAAATGAACATATGAGCTACATAATAAATATAAGTGATAAGTGATAAGGTTAAGATACTTTGGGAAAAAAGTGCAAAAAGTATTCATTGTGGTATTCATCTTCATGTTATTCACTTTTCTATTACGCATGGACGAAGTGTACTGTTAAATGCTTGAGACTAGATCACACTCGATAAATGTACTTATTTAATGCTCTTCCAACTGCTTCGGAAGGGGAGGGGAAGGGGCACGATTAATGCGTTCGAATACAGATTTGAATAAGCATCAAATCAATTTGGTCTTTGCTTGCTAATTGCATATGAATCTTTGTTGAATGAACAGAATGCAATGCTCTAAAACTAGGTTATATAACTGGGGTCGGGTCTGGGTCGGGTCGCTTTAAGATATATAGATAGATATATAAATTATAAAAAAGGGTTTCTTGCTGTTGGACAGCGACTAGAATCATCTTTTTCTCTTAAAGATATAATAAATAAGTTTCGTTTTTTGCCTGGAATGTTAATTGACTATGTGGTTTCAGATAGAGTAGAGGGTAAGCAAATGAAATGCCCAAAATATGTATCGGTTTTCCCCTGCGTGTTCCAATGTTGCTCTAGCCATCAAAATAATTAACTAAATTTCTTAAAAATTTTGACTAAAATCAATGTCTAGTTAAAACTGTGCCGAATTATGTGAATGATTTATCTATAATGCTATAATATTGCTTTAGGGAATTTCTTTTCGAATTTGTTTTTGGGGGAAATTTACATATTTTTGGTTTTTTCAATTCGAGTGCTTTTGCTACGGTTTTTGTTTATTCAGCTTATGTGACTTAGTTTAAAAATGTATATATTTTTCGTTTGTTTTTATGTGAAAAAAGCACAGCTTGGTACGCTGCTCAGAATGGCGCTACTATAAACTGCTTATAGATAGACTGCCCTTACGACCTAATTCGTTGTTTGAGAAACATTGCATTTGCTTTTGTATTCGTTGCATTAATTTTAATCACTTCGTCTGCGTCTTCGTCAACGCTCTTGGATTAAAGAGAATGTATGTATCTTTAGGTAAAGTTATAGTTGTAGTTGTAGTTGTAGTTATAGTAGTAGTTGTAGTAGAGAGGAGAGCTAAAGATTAAAATTGTGTGTGTGGTTTTTCTATTTCATTTGTTTTTGTTTTTGTTTTCTTTTGGTTTTGATAGCTACAGGTTATAGTACATCATATATATATCTATATAGAGCTATATAAATATTTATATGCATGCATATCGTTTAGTTAAGATAGATTAAGTTAGATTAGCGCTAGAATTGCTCAAGTTCAGGTTTTGGTTTGCATGCATGGTTAACACCTGCTGCAAAAGGCTTACTGTGTGGTGTAGGTGTGTATAGGTGTGTGTGTGTGTGTGTGGGTGTGTGTGGTGTATGTGTGTGGTTGTGTGGGTTCTAGGAATGTTCAACTCGCTTAAGACTAAAAGAAGAACGAGATTAGGGTATTTCGTTTGATTTTTTTCTTTTCTCTCTAAAGTGTATACTGTTGCTTATAGGTTTTTACTTATATAATTTCTTTTTTTGTGGTTTTCGTTTTTTGGTTTTTGCTTTTTGCTTTTTTGCTGCCTAACGTGTCTAATGCGAATTTCTACAGTCTCTGTGTTACTCTACTACACTTGCTTTTGGACGTATTGTGATGTCAAGTATGTAATCGTATTTTGTATTCATATTATTATTATTTTATAAAAACTGCTAGCGGTTTTGATGTCGCCATCGATCGACTAACGATAACTTTCAACATTTGTAACGGTAAATTAACTAGGGCCTGCTTTCTCTTACACTTACATGGCATAGGTCATACCGGTTGCAACCGCACCGCCCACGCCGCCCGCTGCCTCCAGCTTGACCCTCTCGAGAAACGCATCATGGGGCGGCGAGGCGAGACTGGCGCCGCTTTCGCTGTTGCTATCGGTGTGTCCATGCAGCGACATGGCCATCATCAGCTCCTCCTCGTCCTTGAGGCAGGCGGACTCCAGATGCTTGTTGAGGTACGACTTGAGCGCGAACGTCTTGTGGCAGCGTTTGCACTCGAAATTTTTGTCCACCGAATGCGTCTGCATGTGCGCCCTGAGATTGGAGCGATCCGCAAACGCCTTGCCGCAATGCGCACAGCCGTAGGGCTTCTCGCCCGTATGCGAACGCAGATGCCCCTGCAGCAGCCAGGGGCGGGAGAACAACTTGCCACAGACGCCGCAGCTGTGCGACAGTTTATGCGTCAGCACGTGCATGGCGAGGGCGGGCATCGAGACGTACGCCTTGCCGCAGGTGTGACATTTTTTCGCCGACTGCGAGTCGAGGGAGCGATGCGTCTGCTTGTGGCGCGACAGATTGCTGGATGTGGCATATTGCTTGCCGCATTCGGAGCACGTGTACTTGGTCTTCTGTTGATCCTGCACCACAACGGCAGCTGGGTCTGCCACATGCTTGCGCTTGGAGCGCCCATCGCTGACAAAGAAGGCCTCGTAGGTGTACGCAACGGTCTTGGCCGCCTGCCCCCCGTTGCCATCGGCATCCAGTCCATCGCAATCGGCGCCCAGACGCAGCTGATTCGTGGTGTTGCTGTTCTCATTCTGCACGTTGCTGCTGCCGCTGATGAGGCTGCTGTTGCTGTTGCTGTTGCTGCCGCTGCTGCTAGCGGGACTGCTGGGGGGCAGGTGGCTGCTGCTGGCGCTGGAGGCATTGCTCAAGGGGCGTTGTTCATTTACCGCGCTCGCTGCTGCAGCCAGCTCGGCAATCGATGACGTGCTCCGCACATGCGCATGCGATGCCTCCAAAAGCGGCAACGAAGTCGCGTGGGCGTGGGTGTGGGCGTGTGAATGCGGCTGTGAATGTGCATGTGTGTGCAGCTGACTGTGTGCGTGTGTGGCAAGCACCGACTGTTGCTGCGGCTGCTGCTGTTGCTGCTGCTGCAGTGGCAATTGTTGTTGCTGCTGCTGCTGCTGTTGCAGTTGATGTGGCTGCGTGGGCGGGTGAAACGCTGTGGAGGCGCTCAAGTCCAGTATGGCGTGCGCCGCATGCAGATCCTCCTCGGCAGGCACCCGCTTCCGGTATCCGGTATGCGCCGGCTTGTCGTCCAGCGAGTACGGCCTATAGATGTCCTTCTTCTTAGGGGGCAGCGACAATGTCGCACCCGTACTGCTAAAGCACTTCCGCTCGCTTATGCTCGTCATTCCCGATTCGCTCTTAATGTGCACTGCACTCGGACTGAAGCGATCGCCAGCACCGCTGGGCGAACAAGATGGCGACGATGTGGTGGACGATGGCGGCGTCTGGTACGCTGCCAGGTGCTGCTCGCCATTATTGGTGGAGGCGGCGGCTACCAATGCCGTTGCTGCCGCACGTATTACCGTTATTTCGCTCTCCATTCTGGGCAGGTACGCGGTGTAGTGCAGCGGCGACAGCTCACGTGTGTAGCCTGCAAAAGGGTGTGGGACGAGACGGGTAATGGGGGATTAATGCGTAGTCTAACTTGTTGCAAATTGCCAGCGAAGGAGGAAATAACTATTTAAGACATTTACAGGATTTTAGTTTTAATTAAAGTAAATGTCAGACCCGTATTTAATATTAAAGCATATAATATAAAGTATGCATTTTATTTGATTTATGGAACTTGTTGCGAATACTCGTAAATGGTTAAGGAACATTGTTGGCAGCTAAAAGTATGCAACATAAATTTGGTAAATATTTGCTCTTCGTATCCTGTGTAGCACACTAAGAGCAACAGTTCAATATCTATACTGTTAATAATAGATATAAATAGTATAATTGTTGCGCTTATTTAAATATTAACAAAAAATAACAAAATGTTTGCATATATTTTACTATATTTTATAGTTCTTTTTATTATAGAAAATAAATTAAATTTGTTTGCTCCGCTTATACAGAGTGCCTAAAAGTATGCTACAAAAATTAAACACTATTGTAGAAGGACTAAATGCCAATTAGACTAAGATTGTCTGGTTAAATGAAATAATTAACAAAATATTTAAATCTATTTTATTATTGTTATTGTTTTTCTTGCTATATATATTTTTAGTTTTTTAAAAGAGTTTTAACTGTTTATTTTAATTCCTCATGTTTTTCTTGTTAACCGAAAGAAAACAATTAAACTTGTTATGCTATGATTAATTGGAGTGCCAAAAAGTATGCTGCAAAAAATATACACTGCTGCCAAAGGATCAGGATTACAAAGGATCAACTAAAAAAACTTAACCAGGTTTCAATCTAATTTGAAATAATAAATACGTTATTTTTGTTATTTTTAACGAATTTGTTGATTTATTTAATCTGGTTTCCACTCACCATTATAAACGTTGGTGGCCACGCGCGTTGCCGCCTCGGGCGAATGCGGCGGCGGACTTGGCGCTGTGGTGCCCGCTGTGGGTGAGCTGGGGCCCCAGCATTTGGCCGTTGTTGTTGTTGTGGCTGCTGCTGTTGTTGTTGTTGTTGCTGCCAGTGTTGCTGTTGTTGTGCTATCGTTAGTGAGTTCTGTTGCTGTTGTGCGTTGCTTTTCGACTTTGGTCAGCAGCTTATCGCCCACAACGTCGATCTCCTCATCGTCATCGAGCGTGGAGCGACGTGACTTGAGATTTGTTAATGGTTGCTCTTCCTCCTCCTCGCCGGAATTTGTCGTTGTTGTTGTTGTTGTTAATGTTGTCGTTGCTGTCGTTGTGTTCGTGTTCGTCGATGTGTTTGTGTGGTCGACAGTGCGATCCAGCCAGGGATACGCCTTCCATTTCTTGGCAATCAGGCAGCGCGGCATATTGTTGAACTTTAGAGTTGAGTTTGATTGAGTGAGTGGTTGAATGATTGAATGCTTGAGTGACTGAGTGATTGAGCAGTGGTCGTCAGTGGTCAGTAGGCAAGTTGAGTATTAAATGCTGAAGCGAGTGGTTTCTTTTCGAACGAGCAAAGACCGTCTTAGGGGGTATCGTTTGTAGTGGCAAAGCGGAAAGGAAATGTTGCAGTTCTTATCTCGCAATATTTGACGCATGTGAAAAATAGAAGAGATATTTTGTTTTTGTTTTTTTTTTTTTTGGCTCGCCGAAAATTATAGCTTTAGTTATAGATTTTTTAAATTTTATTTGTAGAGTATCTGAGGGCTTGGCATACGCATTGTGGCGCGGTTGTTTATTATTTGATCATAATTCAAAAATCAAATTGTGTTTTCTATTGCTTTCTATGATGATAAATTGGGTATTTTTGCGGTATTGTTGGTTTTACGGTTTTGTTGGTTTTGTTGGTTTTCTTGGTTAGGATACTTCAAATTTCACAGCCACTTTACACATTTCTGCGCTTTATTTTCATACTCCAACTTTGACTCGGTCTAGGAGTTGTGTCTCACTAGGGGCCAACTTTATAGTGTTGTTGTTGTAGTTGTTGATGTTGTTGTTATGTCGTCTTTTTTTTTTGTTGGTCAACTTTGGTCCGTTCGGGGCTTGGGGTCTTTTGTTTTTTGGACACGTTTCGCTGCGTTTTCGTTGGCTGCGTGTGGTTTATCGATTTTTACATTTGCGTTTACGTTTACGTTTTTTGTTTTTACACAACGGGGCTTAAAACATAACGGTTCGCTCAATGGGGCGGGGGTTCATTTGGTAATTGTATTGCTCCATATATCCTTTTTTGGCTACAAACGCTTCACACCAAAGCGTTATATATTTATTGCTTGTGATTTCATTAATTTCGAATTGACTTGGTTTATTATTATTTATTCGTAAACAATTTCAAACAAAATATTATGGCTATTGTTGTTTTTGTTGTTGTTGTTGAGATTGTGATTGTTGTTAAATAAATTGTTGTTAGTTTTGTTTTTGTTGTTGTTGTTTTATTAGATTTTTGTTTTTATAAAATAGAAAGTATAGACTTTAGAGTTGTAAAAGTTAAGTTTAGTTGACGCGAGATTTGTTGAAAAAGTTGTTTGAGTTGAGTTTTGAATTATTGTTGTTGTTGTTGGTAGTGAAAAAATTGATTTAGGAGAAAATATAATATTATATAAGATAGAGAAGAAATGCGAACGAACCGAACGTAAGCAACTCTTGAATGCTTATGAGAACCCAACTCAACGAAACCTCGCTTATAAGGGGTGGCCGAACCGAAATGGCAAAGGAAGAGCGCAACACGACGTGGATACGAAACGACATGGAATGCCACAGAATGGAAATGGAACACAAAACATACACAGCCCCTAAACAACCCCCAAAGCATGGAACAGCGTAGCTGTTGCGTGTCTTTGGGCCAGCTGCAAACGACATGAAAAACAAAACAACTGAATTTAATAAATATTTTTAAAATTATTTAAATACATGTTTCATAAACTAGAAATATTTTTTATTAAAATTACAAATTTTATTTTACATAAAATTTATTTAATTTTTTTGAAGCTTGTCTGATGGTGTGTAACAGCCCCAAAAGGGAGCTCGGCATCAGGAAGTGTTCCGTTGCCACTTCGTTTCGCCAATGCCTTTTTCCTCCAATTGTTGCGTCCTTCTGCTCTCGCACTCCGCTCGTTTGCGCTCGTACCTGAATTGGCTCATGGCTCCTTTTTGTTATTGAACAATTTTTTAGGGTGGATTTTTGCAACAGCAACAGCAGCAACAGCAACAGCAACAGCAGCAACGTCTCGTCTCCTCGTCGATTGTGGCAGTTGTGCCGAGTTAATTGCTCTTGCTGTTGCATTGCATTTGTTGCTGAACTTTGATTTTGAACAAATTGCCAAAAATGACGGACCAGAGCGGGGGCGACAGTACGCAGGGGATGGATGCAGGCTATTGAGGGTAAAGGGGTTGCAAGCAACAGAGCAACAGTCGTTGGATTGTGGCATTGTTGATTGGGGCATGAGGCAAGTCATAGATTAAAGCTGCCAACTTGGGCATAGATTCTACGTAGTAAGTATATATCAAAGGTCAGGACATTTGACAAACTCAAGAATTTCGACGAAAAATTTAAAATTTAATCAATACAATTTCAGCATTGTTAAAATAAATAATAAAGAATATGTATGAACGAATAAATATAAAAACAATAGTTTGTTTAAAATATTTGTACTAGTATATTACATGAACGCATAGTAGTACTGAGTCTTAGTTTATACTTAAATACTTAAATTAAAAATAAATCTGAAATTGCTAAATTAATTAAAATTATATAAAAAATCATTCGAATAAGAAATTAAAATCATTTACATGAGAAATAAAAAAAAAACACTTTAAATCATATATAAAATGCTTGATTTAAATTATACAAAACGAATTGGAGCATTGTATATTTTATATACACGAAATATTAAAATATTTGAATATATAATGGTCTACGAATGCAGTATAAATAACAATAATAAAATAAATGTCAGCATTGCGTAGGATTTTAATATCAAAGGTCAGGACATTTCACATACTCCACAAAATTTAGACAAGAATTTAAAATTTAATCAAGGCAATGCGCCATAAATAAAACGCAAGTCTCTGCAGTTAATTATAGCATACATAACTGAAATATTATTAGATTCTTGCTTAGTTTAACGTCCTATTACAGAACTTTGCACTCAAGGCATCGCGGCTAATTAACTTGTACATAAAACGCCAGAAAAATTAAGCCAAAGCCAAGTTTTATGTGTTAAGCTGTCAGGCGGCATTAACAAGTTGACAAAAGCCCCACAAAATAACAGAAAAAATATTATATGATTTGTTGGCCATTTTTGAAGTAGAATATATTAGACATTTCAAGCGACTTTGACAGCTCTAAATGAAACCGAAAAAACCCTTTATGTGGCCTCTTCAGCTGAAGTACTTAACGTTTTGTTTGGTTTAAATACGAGCGTATAAAACAGGGCAGCAGAAATGCCATTCATGTTGGGCCCAATCCATCTAGCTGTCAGACCTTAAGGACCTCTTAGCATATATATGGTATATACATGTATTTATTCCTTGTAACGTACCGACCATCTGTGGAATTTTTCGACTGCACTAATTACAATTGGGCTTCGGCTGGTGGCACCTATGAGAAATTGAAATGGAATTGGAAGCCCTAAATATGCAGCAGGAGCGCTCTCCAAGTGAAACCACACATGGTAAATGGTAATCTGCTTTTCCAGCTAAATAAGTATATATGCTGTATATATATAAAAAAAAAACATATAAAAAAGCCCTTTGGAAATTGTTGCGCTTCGCTAGACGCTTTAGGGGCGGTTGGGTTTTCAGGATCTCCAACGCGATCGTTTTGAAGGAGGCACGCGCAGATGCATTAAGGCGAGGCACCGAGCACCGTGCACCATATGGCCCTTGATTATTATTATATTATGCGAGGATATTATTCCTGTACAGGGTAGCAGACACGCGTCGCGACAGGAAACGCAGACCGAGAGCGAAACGCTTGGATTCGCTCACCTGGAACAAGGACAGGACAATATGGTTAAGGCAGCGACAGCTTTTCCTGTAGCGTTCGTTATTAGCGTTAGTTTAAGGGTAAAAATAAAAGGAAATAAAACCGAAAACAAAGGTGCACCACAGTACTGCACAGGGATCCAGTTGAGCGCGTTTGCGAGCGTGCAAAAAACAGGAAATGCTCTACAAGTGCAGCTGCCCGAGAGCCCAAAAACCTACAGCTGGTCGAAAGGTAAGTAGATTTCTAGCTAGCTTTTTTTTGTATTTTGGGTGGGTGCCTGCAATTGTCAGAGTGCCAAACGCTTTTGGCGTTGCCTAGCGAAATAGAACAACTGCCCCCCACATGCAACACACAGCTGCCCCCAACCCCTAGGACCCTTAGACTGCTTTAACAAACTAAATGCTGCATGGTATATACGACTGAATATCGAGCGAAGTGTGACGCTCGCGTGGCACGGGCCAGGAAGTGGCAGCTGTAGCAGCAACAGCCACATAGCTAAAACACTACAGGCAGAACCCAAAAACTGTTGATCCTGCTGCTGCTGCTTGTGTTGCTGCTGCTGCTGTTGCTGCCTTTTGCCCTTGCCCCTTGCTCCTTGCTGCTTGCCAGCACCCAATCAAGCAGCCAACAGCCAGCCCAAAAATATACGGACCAGGTGTCTGGCATGCTCTTTCTGTTTTTCCTTTCAAATGATGTATTAAAGTGGAAACAAGCACGAGTTCTGCTGTGCTACAACGCCAACCACCTTCAACTCTTCATTATTGCTGTTGTTGCTGCTGCACTCAGAAAAACAACGAAGATTCTTAAATCAAAAATAACTATTAACATTGTTCAATTTCCATTACATTCTGAATACTTTAATCGCCCAGAAACAACTTAAATTCTGTAAATAACTATGCGCATTTTAAATTTCTATTAGATTATATGCATCAATAGACGATAGTTTCGATTAAAATAATACTTGAGAATTATAAAGTTAGAGTAACCAGAAAAAAATAAAAAATTAAATTAAATTATATATGTTATTCAGTAAAAACAATAAACGATTGAAGTCAAGCGTTATGTCTAATTGAAAATTATTTATTAATTTATACGAAATTGTGCAAATTACAATATATTTTGTTGAGTGTACTGCTGTTGCTGTTGCCGTGTGCATTGTCTGTCTGTGCCAGCGCGTCGCTTGCTCTCTCTCTGGACTCTGGCTGTCGAGTTTTTCCCAAATGCTATTTGTTCCTGTGTTCTGGTATAATTTCATTGTTACTCCTTTTGAAACGGCTTTGCAACCACCCCATCATCATCATCATCATCAGCAGCAGCAGCAGCAACAGCCACGGCAGCAACACCAAAGGCAGCAACAACATCATCATCAACGCCATCAGCAACAGCAACAGCAACGGCAGCAACACCACCCATCAGAAGCAACCCCCTCGCGCTTTGCCTCTGCCGTTTGCCGTCTACATAGAAACAGCAAACAGGTAAAATAACAACAACAAGAACAACAAGAACAACAGCAACATCAGCAACAACATTCCGTGCGCCTGTTTCATTAGCCATAAAAACAACAAAAAAAGGCAAATAAAAGAATAGAAGTCAGTTTACGTCATCGCCAAATTGCGCTTCAGTCTATACTTTTTTTACTCGTTTTTTTTTTTATTTCTGCCTTTTGTTAGCCCGACTTATTAGCATGTCCTGCAACAGGATACAAAACTCAAACTCGTGTTCACTTGTGCGGATTCCCCACCTGGACACACGTTCAACTCTTTCATTTGCCGTAATTTGAAACTGTTTTCAACATGCATTTTTAATTACATTGGCAAATCTTTGGCTCCCTCTGCACTCGCAGCATTAGAGACGACAATCAAGCCATAGGCAGCTGTTGCCGCAATAGACAAATTCGTGCAGGGTTCAAAGACCTTATCGATGGCAGGCAGGCAGAGGGAAGCCAGGTAGGCGCCTCAGCTCTGGCCTCGCCCTGTGATCCTGTCGACGGGACATCATTTGACGATCGGCAACAACAACAAACACAAAACTGATGCTGTTAGGTTGAAATACAAATGAAAACCTGAATGGGCGCAGCCGATCAGTCCTACGCGTACGACGTTAGAATACCCTGTAACCTATATTTAAAAAAAAATTGGAAACTTTTTAAAAATAATTCTTCTCTTTTTTGATTGTGCCGTGCTGCTTGAGAGCGAGTCAAAACATACAATATTGTTTCTTTAATATCTTATGTTTATTAACCGATTTCCATACGCTTTTAAGAATAGATTCAGCTAATGGTATACACCTACCTTCATTCTGAAAATGTTGCTCTAGCTCTTATAGCTTTCGAGATCTCAGCGTACATACAAACCCTATTTTTAGCCATTTCACAGGTACAGGGTATAAAAAACCAGCTCACAGTGGAAAACTCGTCGCGCGGCTTTTCATTCGCTTTTCAGCAGTTTTCCCGACAGCTGTCCACGTTCGCATTATTATTATGATTATGTGGATGCATCAGCAGCTGATTCCCTGACCCGGGTTACTGCTTCAAGTCCTGAGCCCCGAATGACGGCTGCACTCGCCTGTATTTTGGGTTTTGGGTTTTGGGTTCCTGGCTTCTTGTATTTCAGCTCACTCTCAGGTTAGTGCCCTCTGGCATTTTGTTAGTTTTATTTATGTGTGTGTTTGCATTTTGAATTCATCAACTAATGGCCTGAAGAGCCAGGCAGCAATTTGAATATGACTCGACTCTTCACAAAAACCTCCCGAAATTGCATTTATTGCATTGATCACTCAAGCAGTTGATGCCATTAAACGTGCCTGAATGAAGGATCAATGCATTGTTGTGGTAGTTCTTCAGAATAGTTGGAATTGTTGGATTTGAATTGAATGAAAGTCACAGAAGCATGAGCGCTAAATTGATATCGTTTTGGAAATGTAGAAAAAATTCAATTTATTAATGATCTAAATTTATTTCGAACAAAGATCAGTCGAAATTACGTTAAAATAATATAGAGCCTCTAGACGAGAAAAAAGACAATTTATAAAACAGATAGGATCGAAACTTAAAGATTACAAAATACTAAATTTAAATTGAATGTGAAATTAAATTGAAAATAGAGTTTAGGTATCATAAAAAAGATATACAGATTACTTCTTTTTCATTATTAAAATTTACACATTTTTAAAAAGATTTGTGCAATAAATTTGAATGAATCATGTATGCATTCTACATTGCACTAAACGTTTATTTTAAGACTTATTTATATTTAAGATCTGCGTATTTATGAAACGTGACTAATATTGTAATTTATGTCTCTGTACTTCTGGCATTAGAAAATTTTTAATTATAAATAAATAATTATAATAAATAACTTTGATGACAGAGCTCTAAACTATCAAGCGATATAGCGATATAGAAAATATAAAAATATATAAAACATTTTTAAAATGTATTGGAAACTAAGGTGAATGGCAATTTATTTGCCAATTTATACATAAGTTTCATGGTAGTTAGGCAGCTTAAAAATAATTCAGACCATAACAATATATATTAGCAAAGTGCTCAAAAAGTTTGCACAATTTAAGAAGCCCCTGAGCAATATTTATGGCAGCTCTTTAAGAACATATAAACCTTATAAAATTATGATATATGAGTGCTTATATTTGCCATGTGTGTGTGTGTGTGTCTGTGTGTGTAGAGAGAAGCACTAATACTAATTACTTGTTACGTTTTACTGACTATACACACACACAGATACGTTAGACAGAGCGACAGACATAGAGAGACACTCGATGGTTGCATGCAACAAGAGCACTTAGTAATATTCTGACAGACTGCACCACACATATGCACATACACAAACATACATATTCGCACACACACATATGCATAGTATAGTATAGTTTCCGATGTCCTTTAATGCTTGGGCTCCTCGCCTCCTTTTCCAATGCTACATCGTGCAACAGCAGCCGCAGTCTCTGCACTCATCTGCCACAACTGGCTCTCTCTCAGCTGCCTCATGGGTGTATGAGTGTCTGTGTGTGTGTGTGTGTGTGTGTGTAGTACGAGTCTCTTATTCTTTGGGTCTCTTATTGAAATAAATTCTCAATGAACGCGCCCATTCGATGGGCCTTTCATTTTCATGCGTGCCATTTGCAGCAGCTGCTGCGGGGTTCCCCCTGCCACACATCCATGCTGCAGCTTGTTGCTGCCACAGTCTGTTCTGTTGTGTTTTGTGCTGCTGTTGTATATGTTGTAAATATGAAACGTTTGCAAATCTCTCAGTTGTATACACATAAAATACATATATTCTCGTCTATCATATTTGGGCCGCGCATTAGCCCAAGCCCAAACCCAAGCCCAAGCAAGGCTAAGCACACACATACAAACACACACACACACACACACACACACACACACACACACACACACACGGAGAGAGACAGATACTCATACATGATAGATAAGTACATGGATATGCGAATCCATATACTACACCCAGAAAAAAACCATACAATATTCAAATTTGAACCATTTTGTTCGCTAAAAATGTTTAAATCATTTGATCTACAATTCTGTTGCATATCTTCGCTGTTTCTAATCCGACCGTAATATAATTTACATCGATTGAGAGTAAGCTATGTACATTCCAGTAGTTTTAGTTGTAGTTTGTGATTACTTAAACCATAATAGTTTTCAATAACGTCAGGTTTACAAAATAACTACTTTACTCTAGAATTTTGAGTTTAAATTTAGTTGGCTTTCAAGTTCGATTTGAAGAAGATTTAGCTTGATTTAAGCACGAGGTTCTTGGGTTTTCTGCTGAGTGTATTCGTAAACTGGCATGTTTGAATATACATGCTCAAACATGCCTCGGCATGCGAATATACATATATACAATACATTTGAATGTGACTAACTGACAAACCCATACGCCAAAGGAATGGGTTGAAGGATGAGGAGAGGGTGGAGAAAAGGGAGGTAAGGAGTGTGTGGGGAGAGTGCAGACATCGTCCTTGTGCTTCACTCGACAAATATTCAACACGTATTCATTTCCTGCGGACGCACAGTTGCCAACTGGCAACATTCTGCATCCAAGACTGAGTGATGCTGCACAAGTGCACTCTGCTCGCGTCAACGCCGCAGGCAATGGCGACTGAGACGGCGACTGAGACGCTGACTGCGACAGCGACTGCAACTGCGACTGAGACATGATACTTGCACTTGATGCCGCTCGCTGATGAAGTAGCGACAATGCGGCAATGCGTCGCAAAACTCACTTCAAGTGTTACTTGGCAGCAGCAGCGTGACGACGCCAACGTTCCAAAATGCTGATCCTTTGACGATTGCCAGCATTGTTGCCCCCCATCTCTCCGCTCTTCCTGCTGCACCCCTTTCAGCTGTCTGCCTGCCCCATAGGGGGGTCCAAGGTAGCGCACTCGGCGCGTCAAGAGAAGCTCTCGATGGCGCTGGGCCAGAAAGGAAGCTGTGAACGCTTTAACGCCAGGCCTCTACCCACCGCCCATATCTGTATATATATATGCTATATATCCCCGCCTGATCCCTGCATGCACAGTTCATTTCTATTCCCGTGTCCATGCCCCTGCTCCTGCCTATTCCCATTCCCATTCCCATTCCCGCTCCCATTCCCAGTTTGCATTCAGTTCGCATTCCCCACTGAGAGCTACACGTTTTCATGAAATCATTTTTCACCACTTAGTCACGTCGCTTTGACAGCCCAGCAAAGGACGCCAGGACGCCAGGATGCCTGGATGCTTGGATGGAGTGGCAAGAGCTTGGGAATTGTGGCAATGTGGGAATGTGCATACGTATATATATGTACACTCAGAGAAAACCCAATACAAAACTTAATTCAAGTCTGAAACAAGTCAATAGTCGCCTTATCCGCAAATTATTTGATCCTATTTAAATATATTGAATTAATAAACTTGATCTGAGTAAAAACGTAATTAATTATCAAGTAATCCTCCTGTAATCCTTAATTTTTTAAGCTCAGTTACGTTTCATATATTTTAAATTTTTTTTATATTTCAAAAATTGGACGTACATTCAATATTGTTTTAAATCTTTGTACATAATTTATTTGAACTAAGTAGAAAAGTACCAAATAGATTTAATCATTTAAGACAGAACTTCATGATTTTAAGTACGTTTTGTATATTTTTGTTTTCTTAAATTTAATTATACTTTAATTTAAATCAATGCTCATTTGTGCTTTGCTCAATGATGTTTATTCTTAAATAAATACTGAACTTTCTCGTCAGAAATTTCGAAGCATGTTTTGGGAATAATTTTATATGAGAAATTCAAGCTATTTGCTGGCTACTTTTCTCTAAGTGTACCTAAGTATATGGGAATGTAAGCGACAGCATCCTCCATAGCCGGCGTTATCTGCGGTTAGTTGCTTATAATTGGCAGACATGTGAGTTGTGAGAGAGCTAGAAGCTTTGCCCAACAACCGGATGCTAGGGCAGGACACGAAAGGAAAGGACAGGACAGGACAGGAGAGGGCAGGATAGGGCAGGACAGGGCCAGGATGTAAGCGAAGGTAAGGCACTAAGTATTTAGTAATTATAGCCAACTTTCCCATACTGCACATGACTTTCCCACAGTACACAGTACACAGAAGCCAAAAAAACAGGACACGTTGCGTGCGCGCTCTCCTGTTTATTAGTTGTGCACACTGCAATTACACAAAATACTCGTACTCCACTATTGTTTTTATTGTCGATCGTTTGGCTTGTTTGCTCCGGCCCAGAACCAGGAGTGGGAGCTACGGCTACAGGCACATATGGCATCAATCATGTGGAAACCACTAAGTACACCTACAGCAATAGCATTGGCAACAGCAAACGTGGCTAAAAAAAAACTATAAAAAAAACTAAAAAAAAAACTATATACTGTAACCAGTTAGTTAGTCAGCGGCAGCAACTGCACTGCAGCTGCAAATCTGTAGACCTAACCCTACCCCTAAGCCCCCCCCCCCCACATTCGTACACCCCTCGAGGAGGAACAGCAAGTGCTCTCTGTTTGGTACGTGTTATCCTGCTATTTGGTTACCTTGTATGGTTGCACTTCCTATGCCTTTGTTGCTGTTGTTGCTGTTGCTGTTGCCAGTGTGGCACGAATCAAAGTATTGAATTTCTATATCCGTTTTTGTATTGTGTTCAGTTCTGTTGGTTTTGCGCCTTGTTCTGCTGCAAGGCGTGAGCTGGCGAGAAAAACCAAAACCAAAACCAAAACGAAATCGAAAAGAGAAAGAGCCGCAGAGTCGTTTATGTAAGCAGCATAATATAAGCAGGCAGACGGTACACTTAAAAAAATAATACATAACATATAACAAATGTAAGAAATTATGTAAAAATTCTATAGCTATAATGATTAATAAGTTTTGCAGATCTGTAACAAAATAATAAATAATTTTTGTTAAATAGATATAAGAAAAGTTAAATCAAAGGGAAATTCTTGAAACAGATGCACAAATAGAGAAAAATTGGGAAAAGAAAATGTATATACCATTCCCAACAAATAATTACCGAATTAATTAATTAAGTTATCCTTAGAATTTTCAGATATCCATAAATCAATCAATGAAAGATTTTTTACAATGCATAAACCGCGACAGGAGCTGCAAAAGTACATGCGAAATGCGTGCACAGGAAGTTTTTTTGTCCTTTACAGCTCACCTTGTATGGAAGTGTGAGTGTTTGGTTTTTTTTTTTTTTTTTTTGGGTTCTGTAAGTAGAATTGTACTGCGTTGTGTACGGGGCAATTAGGCGGCTGTGCTGTGAAACGGAAACTGTCGCAAGTGATCGGCGTGTTGATAAGTTCAACAACGCTCAGAGCAAGCAGAAGGCGAAAGGAGAACAGGAACTACAAGAAGCCATCGGGCGATAGAGTAAATTGTAGAACGCATTTGGAAGCCAAAGTTTTCGAAAATGGAGGCTGAGAAAAAAGAAATAAAACCATTTGTTTTTATTTTTTGCCAAAACCAATTGGGTGGTGTGGGACAAAGTTGAGCTGGGTATCGGGCTGAGGAAGGTTAGATGGAGAAGTGGGAGTTCCACCGAAAACAAAGTGCTATAAAAGTCACGCCCGAGGGCCTGAAATGAGTTTCCAGTTTTGGTTACATACCCACTCTATATATATATATTTCTGTTTCTGTGTGTTTTTTTTGTAGATATATATATATTTTTTTTGTCAGCATCAGGTAACCTTTTGTGCCGCCCATTAGAAACATGCACGCAGGCGGCTTACTTAAGCATACAAATTGCGTGAGTGTGTTAGAGTGTGTGTGATGTGTGTGTGTGTGTGTGTGAGGTGTGTGTGTCTTGCATGTACATGCAAATGTGAATGTGAATTCAGAAATTGTTGAAATGTGGAAACGTGCGGGGATTTGCCACAGCTCAAGCCTGTCTGAGGTGAGCTCGAGTTGGAGCTGGAGTCGGATGGAAAACTTCGCCATGCGTGCCGCCATTTGACTTGCAAGATTGACACGCTGCTAAAACGCTGCCAGCCACAAGGACAGCAGGGGGAGAGCTGAGTGCGGGGATGTGGGAAAAAAACAAAAGCCGTTTGGCCACGGGGGTAAAGCAACAACAACAACAACAACCGAAACCGAAACAACAACAAGGACAATGCCAGCAAAAACAGTGCAGATGTGTCCAATTTAGTGGAACTGCAGGGTCCTGGACCCAAAACTCCCAAAACACCAGACGTGGCTGAGCTGCGGCTGAGCTGAATTATGCTTCCAGGTACTTATGTCCTGCAATTGTTAAGATTAAGCATATTACAAGCTGCTTCGTCTCCGTCTCCGTCTCCCTTCACCATTCACTTCTGTAGCTGGAAATTAATATAATAATTACGTTAAGTGGTTGTTTTTATCAGTTATTTCGTGGAGTTTGTGCAGCTTATTAAAGCCGTATTGCTGGCAGCTGTGCAATGAAATTAAATCTGCAATCAGCACTTAAAGTGTCCACCGCTTAACGGTCAACTGAAGGTCAGGCCAAGCTCATAAATATTGCGTATTGATTCTACCTGCAGCTTCGGAAGCAATCTGCAGATTCCAGCCGAAACTATCTATCTTCTGCCTTAACTCGTAACTGTGTCAACAGCAAAGACCAAGCCAAAGCCTATGCAAAATGCCAAGTGGCCAAGTGGCTTCCCCATTGCCACTTCTCTCCACTCTCCACTCCGCACTCTCCCAACTCCCTCGCTATACGTGCCATTGACTTTGCCTCGCCCTTTATAGAATCTGAATCTCAGGGGCACAAATATGCGGTTGCCACTCCCGCCAGTGGCCTGGCAATCGTTGGAATTTGTCGTGACAATAATCAGCAGCGTCTCTGCATGGTGTCAAAACTGGGCTGGTCTACATGTACCAGCTTCTTGCCATGCCCACCAAAGCGCTTTCCCTGCCTCTCTCTCTTGGGGTAGTTTTCCCCCATCCCCAGTTCAAGCCACAAATATGAGCATTGCTTGCTGCTGCTGCTTCTGCTGCTTCTTCTGCTTCCTGCCGCCTAACCAGCGAAATAAATTAGGCAACAAAAAATTGACATTCTTGTCCTGGACGTGGGGCAGGCGCAACAGAAGCCAATGGGGTTGCTCGGTTGTTGGTGTCATTAAAGCCAGCGAGGACAACGCCACTGATTAGAACAATATGCGTAAATATGTAAGCTATATGGGCTATATACACACTCTTTACATATATATTTATTGTATTTGTATTTATATATGGCATTTGTGCGAGTTACAGAAAAAAAGGATGTGCTCAAAATAAATATGCGTGCGTGTTGCTTCCTCATACTAATACTATTGTTTCTCGCCCTCACACTCTATGAATATATAAATACACTCAGAAAAACAACGCACCCAACTATGGTAAAAATGTTTAACATTTTGTTTTTGAATGATTGAAGCATTTTTTTGTTAGAAAATTCATCAATTAAGAACGTAAACAACTTGAAATTTAAAAGTCTGTCTTAAACATGGTAATAATAATGAATTCGTTAAAAATGTTTTTAAAATAAATTAATTAATATGCAAACAAGTATAAAGCTTATTCTTAAACTAGCATTAAACATTCTCAATCCCGTCTTTAATAAAATAAAAATTTTAAAATTCTTTTAGATAAGAATTTTATTTGTTTGAAATGAGAACTCTACATTTTCAATTGCAATTTAATTTCTCATCAGAAATTAAAGTTTGCTTTCGACTTCTAGTTATTTGATTGACTTAGGCATATATAAAATATAAGTATATTTTTTTTAAATCCAAAACAGATGAAAATCATTCTCGGGTACCCAAAGAAACCTACTTGGCTGTAAAATTTTCTGCTCCTTTTTAGCATATTCGAATTTTGTTGGGCTTAAGTTTGCTGAAAACAGATTCGGATTAAGTAAAAGTTTCTTATGATTTTTTTTTTTTGAGTGCATATTTGCGTGTGTGTGTGTCTTTTGCCTTTCGTTGACACTTTCACAATTTATGGCAAACGCTGTCTTTCACCCTGGCACAGGAAAGGCGCCAACGTCGCTACAACCACCCACGCCCCCTCCCCACGCGCGCTAAGCTGACTTTGACTGTAATTTTTTGGGGCCACCCACCAGAAGAGGAAAAAACGAAAACATAAGCATATAGAAAGAGAAAGCCGAAAAAAATAGAATACAAATAACAAGAACAACAAAGGGAAGAGAGCAGCATACTGTTTACCAGTACCAGAGTTCCGTAGTTCCGTTAGTCCCAGTTGTACACAGACTCATTTGAAATAAATATTTTTGTGTTTTTACTTTTCGCAGCGACAATAACGCAAAGCAGAAAACAAGACAAATGTCTGTGTGGTTTGATTGTGTGTGTTTGATTGTGTATGTGTGTGTGTGTGTGTATCTATGTGAGCTGTAGGCAAACCACGCGCGGCGGCGCTGCGGCGTCAAAGTCGAATTACTCATACGCCACGTTCGCCGCTGTGCCTCGTGCCTCGACACAATCCGTGCCTAGTATGCGCGTTGACGTTAAAAGCTACAGAGCAATTAATCATTAGCTTTTACAGGATTTATTGCAAATACTTTTATCGGATATATTAAATGAACTCCACTCCACATGCGACAGCGCAAACTGCCAACTGGCAACTGGCAACTGCCACTCCTCTGTTTACTGCTCTCTTCGCTTTCTTCGCGCTCTTCCCGTCTCTCTGGCAGGCAACAGAAATTATGGCAGCATTAATCCAGTGTAGACTATCTGCTGGCAAACATCTTAGTGCCAATGCCAGTGCTTTAAGATTTGCGTCATCATCAGCCCCAACCCAGCGCCAAGTGGGTCAAAATTTAACTCCGCCAGCAAGAAACATATAAACTCAGAATGGGCGGAGCTGATCAGTCGGAAGCGCCTGACTGTCGAATACCCTGCCCTATCATGGGGGGATTATCATTGCCCAAAAAGGAAAACACAACTTTTGTTAAACTTTGAATGCGCATAACTTTGCCAAAACTCTACCAATTTGCCAATTTTGAAGTTAGAAATTGTAATTTGAGCAATAAATTGAAGACAAAACTATTTGAAATTTTTTTCGAAATTTTTTCCCCCCTCAAATAAAAAAATAAATTAAAAAAAAAAAATTTTTTTTTATCGTAAGGATTGTTACGTAAACGTATTGTAGTGCAAAATTATGCAGAAAAAAACCAAACATGACAGTATTTGGTCGAAAAATGTCGATTTTGGGGCCAATATAGGAATTATCACTCCTTAAACAAAAAATTCTCGACATGCAATCGAGCAAGCCCGTTCCATTTGATGGGTACAGGGTCTGAAAAAAGAATGGAAACTTTGGTGTCATTCGACATATGCACACGCAATGTAAATGCTGATGATGATAATGATATGTTACACGTGGAATGAGATTGTTTCGCTCACATTCTTGTCTTGGGGAGCTTAGCAACAGTTTACTGCTGTTGCTCCCGTTGTTTGTTTGGCAGTGACAAAATAAGTTACAGGTTTCATTCATTGGCTTCCTTTTGGCCTCCCTCCATCTCCTGCCACACTTACGGGAAATGCAGCTTGATAAATTGTGGCGCATTAATTACGCCACGAATGTTGAAGGGGAGAGCATGCGGGCACAAAGGGAAACTTGTGTGCGAGCTTGAAGCTTGAAGCTTCAGCTTAGTCAGCTACATTTTGTTGCCTTTATCCTTTCTGGAGTGCTGTGTTTCATGTGCCATTAACTAGCAAGCCTTGGCGATTGATCTTGCTTGCGGGCACTGCCACTACATATTCATTTCAAGTATTAAACGGCTTTGTTCTTTAAGTTCTTTAAGCTTCTATTATTTTCAACATTCTAAAGGTACAGCATTCAGATCGTCTAAGAAACAACGAAGAAATGCAACTGACAGAAGTGGAGTTTGTATTAATTATTGAAACACAAAATACAGGATCTCCCCCTATTGGTAACATCCGACTGCAGCCTTCCGTCTGACAGATCTGCCCCGTACTTACTGGCATTTTATAGGTTTAGCATTCGAAAGCACTAAAAAAATTGTGCTTATTCTAGACATTTTCCTTTTTCGCTCAAAAAAAACAAAAATATTTCTAATCAATTTTTAGAATTTCATATCGCAAAACTGTAAAAAGCTGCCATAAAAATGCAGCATTTGTGAATCAATTCATCAGTCAGTCAATCAGGCAAAGCGGAGCGAGTTATATATAGATTAATGCGTTGGTTTTCTTTTTATGGTCCAGACGCCGGACTGGCCGCAGTCATATGCCACAAACCGCTTCCACTTCCAGTTACAGGTTTCAGTTCTAGAATTCGCAGCCACTTCCATTTCCTCATCCTCATCCTCATCCATATCCACTTCCGTATCCGCTTTTGCGGAGGCCACTGCAAATGCACATGCAAATTTATAACAATTTTACGTTCTCACATGCGTTGGCTCGTAAATCGTCTGCTGTTCAAGCAAAAGGTGCGAACTGCCATTGAACGACTTGCCACACGACTTTGCTATAGCCACCACCCTGCACCCCTTTACCCCTTGGCCCAACACCCCTCAACCAACCCCCTTGGACTGCCAGCATGTGTGGCAAGTGCCTGTGCATAAAAAATCGTTTATGGCTTTGCAGCGCTCAAATAGAACAAAGCATAAATCCTAATTTACTTACCGTATAACCCGGTGGCAGACTGGAGGCATGTCTACTTATGTGTGTCCCTCTCTGGGTGTGTGTGTGTTGGTGTGTGTGCGACATAACATATATCAACAACATCTTAAACACATGACGGCAAATAAATACAAATGTTGGAAAATTGTGAAAATGTTGCTGTAAATTGCTGCAGGGATGGCTTAAAAAAAAAACACCAAGTGTAAGAAAATAAAAATACATAAAAACAGATTCTGATACGTAAGGCAAACGATAAAAAGCTGCAGCAAACCCCTCCCTCCCTTCCATCCATATACTTATGCTGGATAAACTCTGCTGTGGCACAACAAGTTGCAAACTGAATTGCATTGTGGCATAAGGATACCGGAAACTGCGAAGTAAAACGATTTACGATTCGTTTAAAAAGTTGTGATTAGATAACTTGGCCATGGCTTTTGCTATTTCGCATTTCGCACAGAACTTAAGCAACAGATACGCAGATCAACTTTCAATTGTTCTATTATTGAGAATTTCTGTTATAGTTAGTCTTATGCAAACGATTTGCTAAGCTGTTATGGCGATGGACTCTACAAATTATAATATGCCAAAGATTGGAGGAATTTGTTGTAGATATTTTTCAAAACTTTACAGAATTGTTTATTCCAAAATATCTAATATATTTCTGACCTATGCATATTTTCTATGGAATAAAAAGAGAACATCTTTCTTCAACGTATAATTCTGTTTGGAATCCAGAAGTTAGAACGTAGAATTTTACAGAATTATTTTTGGGTGAGAGTATGTTTCTTTTAATACATTGAATATGGTTGGATGCCTTTTTGAGATACTCTTCAACTTTTACCAGAAAAGATCTTTCATCGAGCTATAATGAATTTTGTCATTAGAAATTAGAATAGTTTGAAGACTATGGAATACCATCGAATTTTTTCTCAATAAAACCTTAAGTTCTTTATGCATTTAGCTGACAAGTAGTTTTTAAACTACACCAACTATTTTTAATCTAAACACAACTAAACTACCATTACTTCTTATTATAAACATTTTAAAAACTAATTCTGCTCCAAGTACACTTTTGGTTCATCTTAATTACAGCTTTAATTCGTCTGAAATACTTAATAAATAAATAAGTTTTTAGCATAAGTACATTTAAGTCCGGATGCTGTTAAAAGGTCGCTTAATGAGTTGGAATTACTTTTGTGTAGCGAGCAGAACCGCAGAACCGCAACCAGAATCCCCGTTCGTATCCGTAGAGGAACCACATCAAGTGGTTCGCCTATTGTCTGCATTTGTGCTTAAAAAAACAGTATGTTAAAATATTGTCTATCTACAGGAGAGACAACAAAAAACGAAGGTTGCTGTAGCAGCAACATTGTTATAATTTATGGGGCACAGTTACGAGGAGTTCAAAACAAATAGAATTACAAATACAAATGCATAGGACATTAGCAATGTCGAGACTTGGAATTAACACGCTGGCAACCTCTAAGAATTTCCAAGCATATTGTTGGAGTGTCTTTTTTGTTGTGTGTATGTGTGTGTGCTCTGTTTGTGTGTGTGTGTGGTAAGCTGCTTGACTTTGCAATCCGAATGCCAACAGCTTCCACAAAAAAGCAGCATGTTAAGTAAACTTTATGGCCAGAACAGTTCTTCTGGGCTAGAAGCGAAAGAAAATTGCGGCGTGCAAATAAAACCAGCGCAAAAGTGAGGCATCAAAAAGCAGCAACAGCAACAGCAACAGCAGCAGCAGCAACAACATTAACAGCAACAACAGCAGCGGCATCAGCAACAACTATAAAACCTGCAACGATAGTAAAATGCAAATTGGGTGGCAGTTGGAAAGGCAGTTGGTTTTGGTCTGACAGGCGGCAATCCCTCGCTCAGCACACTGGACTCTATGCCGGGGCAAACTTGCGAAATGTTGAAATGCTGTTGTTGTTGCCAGCAACAATAGTGAATGAGGAAGCAGCAACAACAGCAACAAAAAAAAAAAAAACAGAAAAACATGGAAAAAAAATAGAATACACTCGCATTCGCACTCGTAAAATAAAAGTAAAGTGCAACAGCAATTTGTTTGCACAATTGCTGAATGCGGCCATTGCTGTTGTTGTAGATGTTGCTGTTGTAGCTGTTGCTGCTGCTGCTGCTGTTTGTATTGCTGTTGCTGCTGTTGTTGCTATTGCTGTTGGCACTCGTCGCATTGTTTGCTTTGTAGCCAGTTGTTGTACATTTTTATGACAGCTCAAATTGGCCCCCGTCGCCGGTTGCCGAGGCGCAAAGACGCAAGACGCGAGAGACGCGGACGCGATTTGCCCGCCAGCAACACTGTCAGCATATGGCAATAAATGCGATGGCCGCCACTATGGAGCACCATACACTTAGAAAATTGCAATATTATTTGTTCTACAAAATAAAGCTCATAAATTAATATTGTTTTGCCCTAGAATTCAACTGCAAGTCGGCATAGAATCGGTAGAAAAATACAGTTTAATTAAGGAAAACAAGTGTGTAGTTTCAAAATTGTGACTGCTGTGGTTTTTTCTTGCACTGATCAAGAATATATATCCTTTATGGTGTGTGCCACGACTTCCTTTGGGTGGCGGTTACAATAAAATGAAAAGACATGTATTCGGACTTAATAAAAACATACCCAAAACGGTCGTTGAAATGAGAATTGAACCTTCTTGAATAAAAAATTTTATTCTTGAATAAAAAGTTTTGTTTTCTCACATTTTGACTTTTCTTTCAGTGTATAGCAGCATGGACTCTATGGCCAGCTATGGCCACTAAGCACAGTGTACAGTTGTAGTTTGTAGCTGTGTTGTATTGTAGACAGAGATGACTGACGGCGATTGGCGTCTGATTTGTGTTGGCAGCGTTAAGTTCATTTGATGCTTGTTTTTGCCTCTGTTCCTTTTGTCAGCAGGCTGCTTCAACTTGGGCATTTAATTTCAGCATTTTCTATTTGGCACTCGCAAATTAAAATATAAATCCTGCGCCGCGTTTTGACAACTTTTTAAGCTCCATTAGTGTTGACGGAAAGCAAGCATAACAACGCGGCGCAACGCTGAGTGAAAGACAGACGAAAATACACAAAAAAAAAGGGTCAATATAACCGCGTTGGCAAACCGCAACGCGGCAGGACATCAACGCACAGCAACAGTAAAAGCAATACCCTTTACAACCCCTCTGATGAAACTTATGGGGTGCCCTAGTACCCGCTTTTTCGTACCCTGCACCCATTGAAAATGAAAGAAAAAGGGTATATCAACTGTTTGCAAATATATAGAAAAAACAGAAGAAGCCACAGAAGACTTCACCAACTATATATATTCCTGATCATGGCGAACTGAGTCCTAAGCTGAGTATTAAACATTAAAATTAACTATTTCAAATATACAAACACTCTCTACCATTATATTTATTTCTGCTGAAAAACACATTGAAATCGGTTGATAAACAAAAAAGTTATAGAGGCCGATGCTATAAAAACGTGCTGCAAATAAATGGAATATCTAAGAAGCATTGCTGCTGCACTTTGTATAATCTTGCAAAGTTAGGGTTAGGTTGTCCGACTGTCGGTTGCGTTCCACTGCAGCCTTTCCGAATATTTTGGGTACAACTGCGGTACGGCCTTTGGGTGTTGCTTGCACTTCCGAAGAAGAACGGAATGGGAAAATGAAAAGAGAAAAAAAAACATTTAACTGTTTGGCTGTTTGGCATTCATTGCGAATTTAAAGGGCGGCTTAGTGACAGGAATAATAAGGAAGCCCGCGACGGAAGCGTTGATGTCAACGCGAACACAGAGCAGAGACAACGACAGTGGCCATAGCCAGACCCATAGTCAGAGTCAGTGAGAGTCCCAAATAAACCACAAGGGACATTCGACTTGGGCAATGGCCATAACAGCAACAGCAACAGCAACGGCAACGGCAACGGCAATGGGCCAACAGGGCCATGGGCCACGGGCCATGATGTGCTTGTTGCCGTTTTTGTTGTTGTCTCTGTTCCCTTTTGATTTGGTTTGCGCTGTGCAAACAGCACCAAAAACCAAACCAAACGAAACGTAACGTAACGAAATAAAGCCCAAACCTCAAAATGTTAAAAAGGCCAACAGGCTGACATGAAGCAGGAGCAGGAAAAGGAGCAGGAGAAGGAGCAACAGAAGGGGCTGTGTGGATGCGGCTGAATGCTTCATGCTGGGCATTGTGTTAGCCCGAGTGCTTAGTGCTGGGGGGCAAGTTTGTGTGTCAGCTTTTGGTTAGATGAAAACTATGCGGCAATTGTCCACTCGACGCATGCAAAAATAATCAAATTAAACGCTCAACTCAGCTCGGTTTTTCGTCTAAAGCTAGCCATAATTCAGCTTAAGTTAGTGTATATTTTTAAAGCAAACTCAAACCGAAAATCTCTAGCCAAACCTCTTGCAGCTCCGGCAGCTAAGTGGCAGACATCAAAACACAACCCTCCTGCGTTCGAACGTTGCTCATGCCAACCCTCAGGGCAACCCAACGAGACCCACGCCCACCCTCTACCCTCCACTCGCCACCCTCCACACTGTGCCTTCCACTTCCTGCCTTTCCTGCCTTTCCGCTCTTACTGTTGCTGTTGCTGTTGCTGTTGCATAATTTTCGGCAATCCACAAGTGTGTGTGCTCGCTGCTGCCGCTGCTGCTGCCGTTGTGTGCTTGTATGCGTGTCTGAGAGCGCACTCGTTACTTTTCGGGTTTTGAAGAGCGCTTGCGACTGCGCACTCGTTGTTGATATTCGTTGCGTTTTTTGCCGAGGGTTGTTGCTTAGTGAAATGAAATCTCTTCTGGTGTTTTTTTGCTCTGCCCGCTGCTTGGCTACTTGTTGTGTCTTTGTGTTGGTTTTAGCCAGCAACAAAACAAAAGCAAATCAGTGAAAAGAAACAGTTAAAGGCTGGCTGACAAAACGCGGCTTATCGATTGCCAGCATCGGTAATAGCATTAGTTATAGCCAGTTGTATTATCTCTTATGGCGGTGTGCTTCAAGCAACCCCTGTCCACAGATTTGCCATGGTGTGGCATTAATCGACACCACCAGCAACAGCAACAGCAACAACTGTAGCAGCAACAGCACTATTATTCGTAGCAGCAACACCACCGAAAACGCTGTGTACTTGTTGTTGTTGTTGGATTTGCCTTTGCTGCTGACCCGAAATCACGCATACTCGCTGTAAATTACACACACATACAAAGCCACTGTGATGTGTTGGTAACGGCAAAAGCAGCAGCAGCAACAGCAGCAGCAGCAGCAACAGCAACGAAAAGCTGCTGCCACACGAAGCGCTTAGTAGAAGAAGGGAGTGGTACGTCACATCAATAACTGACGCACAGCGGCAGCTGAAGCACACACCAAAGTCCATCGTTTTTTCCCATTTTAATAAATCACAAAAATAACTGCAATATATTTCTAAAAAAAATTTCAATAAAAATTTAAAAAGTGCTACAGAAAAATCGTCGTTGAAAAAGTGTGAAAAAAAGGTGTGCTTAAAAGAAATTTTCAACAGGCTATAATATAAATTGTGGAAATCAGAGCGAGTGCCAGGAAATGCCATGCCGTTTTTCCGTTTCCTTGTTGCCATATCCATTTCCACTTTTATTTTACGGGAAATTCTGCTAGGCCGCACATAAACAAACAGCAATCAAATTTGGACAAGTATAAAACTCGATTTATGCATGAGTTGACTTTGCCTGTATGTGTGAGTGCTGCGGCAACATAATCAAGCTCTAAACTTTTGTTGCATGTGACGTGTATGCAACAAAGTGCCGTATGTGTGTGTGTGTGTGTGTGTGTGTGTGTGTCGTATACCGCAGCCAACGACAACGGCAACGACAAGACACTAACGACACTCGCTGCAGTAGCGAACGCTGCAAAGTATGCAATAAATTCTCGCATTGTTTATGTGCAGCGCGCAGCGCTGCCAGCAGCGGCAGCGGTTATAAGGGGCGAAAGGCAGCGCCTGGTACAGTGGGCTGAGTGTGCACAGTGAGGTAGGCAAAGGCAACCAACAGTTGACTATTTGTTGCATGTATGCCGCACTCGCTACTCGCCACTCGCTGCTCTCACCCTCTTTTCTCTCTTTCTCGTGGCGCTCTCTTTTTGAGACCTGCTCTCTCTTCTCTCTGTCTCATTCTGCGTATGTTTCTCGATTCAATTCACAAAACATTCGACAAGTGCAGAGTGAAACAAGTTGTTGTTGCTGAAACACAGCGAACAACGTAGGAACAAATTTTCCACGCCATAAAAACCAAGTGAAAAATCTCCCCAAAGTATGTGTTATGACTAAAAATATATAACTAAAGTGTTAGTGTACAAATTGCTAATTGATTTAAATAACTGAAGCGTGCAACTATAACTTAAACAAATGCCAAAAAGTTGCAATCAAAAGTCTGCATTTCCTAAACAAAGCCAGCGAGAACACGAGAGTATGCGCCATTTTAAAAAGTGGGATAGGGATAGATAGTTTCGTGCTCGTGCGTGCGCGCCTTCCATTGGAAGAGCAAAAGCGTAACCCCCGTACTCCCCCCAATTCATCCCTCTGCCCACACAAACCCCCACAAGCCACACTCAAACTTCCACTTTTAGTATAATAAATAAACTCTTTCTAAATAACAAATACGAAAAACGTCAAATCCGCAAATCCTATAAAACAATTGCGACCTTTATTTAGTTATGCGCAAGTTTAGAAAGCGTATGGATTTTTCTAGTGTTATGAGAACTATGCGCTCTGCTCTATTTATTATGTGTACAGCGTTGGCGAAACCTGTGCGTGCGTGAACTTGTTTACAGTTCCAAACCAAAGGCCAAAAGCAAACTAAATTATGCAATTTGATGAGAGCGTAAAACGTACAACTTAATGAAACTACGGCTGAAACGAGCTAATTTTGCTTAATTAACAGTTAAAATTTTACCTGAAAAAAGCTAAACATCTAATTAAAATTTATACTTTAAGCTGAAAAAGTTAATTTAAAATATAAAACAGCCAGCTTAGAATCATAGCTTTATTCTTAACAGATTTGGTTCTCAAATTTAGCTAATATTTTAACTATATTTGGTCTATCAAATTTATTTCAAAATATAAAGGCTTCCAGCATAGAATAAAAGCTAGATTTTTGTCAGATTTAATCTCGAGTCTGCTTAATACTTTAGCTATCTTGAAAACAATTTCCTTTTTAGTTTTATGCTCACAAAAATAACAAAGTTAATTTAGTCTCATCTTGGCAATTTGTTGTGGAATTTCCATAAAATATACTTCACATCTATTTTTTTATTAATATTCTCTCTTAAACTAGATGCTGAGACTGATATTAAACTGATTTATTTACCGCTCTGTCTGTATACACCGTACAGCTCTTGAGATAATCTGTTATCCTTTATCTTGGTTGATTTATAAACACAACTAATAATTGTTTTCAATTTTGTAAATTTCTTTTCTTATATATACGATGTGAACAACGCATAAAGAACTTTGATAAATGCACGGGAAACGGCAAACGCAACAACGAAAGCAATACCTTAAATTGTTTGAAAGTGATTTTGGCAAGCAGACAACAAATTAAATAAAAATACAAAAAGTGATATAAATCAACGGCTGCAGATGTTATAGGACCAGGAAGAGCGCGCTTGTGCAGGAGCTAGGGCCAGTGCAACAGAGAGCCTGAGCCGTAGCCAAGATCCGGATAAAAGTCAGGAACAAGGAATATGCCCGGTAGTTGCAACCGGCACAGGAATGCAGCAACAGCAGCAGCAGCAGCAGTTGAAGTAGAGCTAGAAATAGTAGTAGAAACAGAAGGAGAAACAGGAGCAATAAGTGGAGCAGAAGTAGCGCTACTCTCAAGGCAGCTCATGTCAATGTCGAAGTTAAAGTCAGAGTGGAAGTCGGAGTCGGAATCGGAGTCGGCGTCAAAGTGAGGGACACTCTGGAGTCGATGTGAAAGAAGGTTGTGCTATATCTAAATAGTAAATAACATAAATATATAACAAATCAAGTAAATAACAAATATAAACATAAGCAACAAAAGCATAAATACAAATACGAAAATACAAAGCAAATACAAACAAAAGAGCAACACCCAAAGGGTATAATACTTAGTACATACATAAATAATAAGTTCAAGCTTTGGGGTGAACATATATACACACACACATATATATATAGTATATATAGTATACACTCCATATAAGTAGTTTATAAAATTTTATCGAACGGTCCAAAACTGGCAAGTGGCAGCTGTAGCCAAGGAGCAAGGAGACACAATGTCTGTGGACTTTATACTGCCCAATCGCAACAAGATACAAACGATTGCCTATGCGAGCAAAAAATATGCGTCTGCCACAGAGCTGCAGAGCTGGCGACGTCCCAAGCCCAAGCCAAAGGCGAAGCCTCGAGCCGGACAGCAACAGCAACAGCAACAGCAACAGCAACAGCATCAACATCATCAACATCACCATCCGCAGCAGCAGCAGCAAGTGCAGACTTTGCGTAAACTGAAGCCATTGTATGGCAACTCAAGTCCGAATCTCAATGCCAATGAGGACAAGTCCACGGTGCTGCGGAATGCCAATAACAATAACAGTAATAGCAACAATGGGCAGGGCAAGCTGACGCTAAGGTCCGGCCCCAAGGCGAAGGAGAGCAAGCGGAGCGGAAGAGTTGCGCTCAAGCGTGAGATAATCGAGCTGGACGACGGCATGCAGCATAATGATGTGCAACATAATAATGATGTTGATGCGGATGGGAATGCGGATGCGGATGCGGATGATGTGGGAGCGCCCCCCGATGAGCAGCTGGAATGGTCGGCAGCACAGTCGCTGGTGCAAATGAACTTCAAGCAGGAGAAGCAGCGACGTCTGGGCACAACAACAATAATAGCGGCAACAGGAGCAGCAGCAGGAGCAGCAGCAGCAGGAGCAGGAGCAACAGGAACAGCAGCAATAGGAGCGGGAGCAGCAACAGGAGCCGCAGCAGCAACAACCACAAACGTAACAGCAGCCGCAGGTAGGTGCAACAGTTAACCACATTTCCGCTTTCCGTTTTGGGTTTCCCATTGGGTACTTCCCCTTCAGCCGACCATCCGTGCTAGCTACTGTTTCTTCCTTTCACAGCGCTCTCCCTGTGCTCCCTGCTCTCCCCCTGTTCCCCAGTTGTTGCGTCACAACAATGTGAACAGGTGGCTGCGACAATTTGTGTACCCTCGTGTACTACTCGTATTTATTTTTAGTAGCCGCTGCCCCCAAATGTCCGCCCACCTTTTATGGGCCACCCACAGCGACTCCCAGCTCCGGTATGGCTATGGCAACAACAACAACAACAACGACCCTTGGACACCAGCTCGTCTCGTCCTTCGCTCTTCAAGCTCCATGCGCGTGTTTGACATTGTCGCCGTTAGCTAATCTTTTTAGCGTATGTTGGCATTTTTCATGTTTGCCTTCTTGTCGATGTCGTTGTTGTTGCTGTTGTTGTCGCTTTCGTCGTTGCTTGTTGCTCTTGACAAAAGGCGGAGAAAGCAAATGCAAACACGAAAACCAACACGCGTCATTGTCATGGGGTCTCTAGCCGGGCTCTGGCCGTAGAGCCGGAGAGGGGGGTTCAGGGCTCTTTACTGGTAGTCGCAAGTCTTATCGATTGAGTAGACGAAATGTAACAGGTCAGCTCCATGGCAGAAATAATGGCGTAAGCGAACAATAAAATAAAAATACCCAAAGGCCAAAGGCTTGATTTATAAAAGCAGTCCAATGCAAGAATTTAAGCTGGAATTTATTAAATTAAGTATTATTGCTTTGAAATACAGTTTCAGTGAAATACAAGAATTAAAGCTGCAATTTAGCAAATTAAATATTATTGATTTTAAATACATTACGATAAATAAGCGAAATTCGAGAAAAATGCAAGAATTTAAGATGCAATTTATTAAATTAAATATTTTTGTTTTAATAAAAAAAACCTAAGAAAAACATTAATTGAAACCAAAAATGAATTTAAACTGCAATTTATTGAATAAAGATAGCTGCTTTTAAATAGAAACTGTTGCTTAAATTAAATTAAAATTTTTTTAATTTATTCATGCTAATGATAAATTTGTTTAATACATCAAAAATTATTTTTTCTATATTGGTTAAACCAAATAAAATTTTATAAATTTAAGTTGTAGGCAAAATTTGAAATAACCATCCCGCACTTGCATTTGAAAATAACAGCAAGTTCGCAAGTGGCAGCACTGGCAATTGGCAAAGCTCATAACAGCGCTGCATTTGCTGCACGGCGGCAACACTGTTGCCAGAAGTAGCCAGATTTAAATTATAAAACATCTGCAAATATGCAAATAATAAATTTAAAATTAATTTATGTTCAATATTACAATTAAATATACCTATTTATGGCAATCATAAAAGGAATTCTGAAACTCGCTTAATTGGGAACACTGTTTGCAACACTAGTGGCAACGCTGGCGATGGGCAGCACTGTTCATGCTTAAAATATTATCAACAAGTAACGAAGAGCGGAAACATCAATTGGACATTTTCCACATTATTGAAACTTGTGTTAACACTTGCAAAAATCTAAAACGATTAAAATAATAACTATGCGTACACGCAGCAATACATACGTAATTGAGGAGCCGCTCGATTGTTAGTGGGAATGATATTTGTTATGAAAGAAAGAGTGTGACTTGTCTTTTGTAATGAATTTAATTTTGTTTTTTTGAATGTGCTTTTTGCAGTGTCGATGCGCCGTCCAGTGGCCTTTGGTCGCGCTCCCGCTGAGGATGGCAAGGTGATCTTCTATGCCCCGCCTGCGAATGCGAGCGGCGCTGCCCGCCAACCTCAACCGATGGCCATAAAACGGGAGCCAGAGCAACAAGTGGCTGTGGCAACAGCATCAGCTGGAGGCTCTGCGATTTACAGGGGACGCAGCGTGGAGGAGACGGAGGCGGCGCATGATCTGCTCTCGCTGTCTCAGAGTCTGCCACCGCTCATACCGCCCTGTGTGGTGACCATTATGAAGCAGGAGGTGGAACATAAGCCGGCAGAGCATCATCTGCCCATCATGCAGGAGATCTCGAATGCTTCCAGTAAAACCATGTCGCCTACACCCGGCAGCTCCAACATACGCTTCATTGGCAGCAGCTCCTATGATATGTTGCACAATGCGGTGGAGGGTTCGAACAACTGTTCGCCGCTGACGCCGCCCAACTCGGATCACAGCTCCGATGTGGACATTGACATGTCCTCCTCATCCGAATCCGGCCAGCTGCACTGGAACAAACAATCCCAGCCCCAGCAGCAGCAGCAGCAGCAGCGCGCCTCGGCCCTGAAAATGTGTCTGAACATGCTGGATGGACGCACCAAGGCCAGCAAGGCTGCCACCAAGGACAAGGAGCAGCAGCAGCCGCCGCAGCGTGCCAAGAGCATCAGCAGCAGCAGCAACATCGCTGCCAGCGATTCATCCAGTAATGCCAGCGCTGCAGGCAGCGGCAGCAGTTCAACGACTTCCGGCAGCGGCGAGACCTATGCCAAGCGCAAGCGTGGCTGCTACAAGTGCTCCGAGTGTGGCAAGCAGTATGCCACCTCCAGCAATCTGTCGCGCCACAAGCAGACGCATCGCTCCCTCGACTCGCAGTCGGCCAAAAAGTGCAACACCTGTGGCAAGGCCTATGTCTCCATGCCTGCCCTGGCCATGCATCTACTAACGCACAAACTTTCACACAGCTGCGACATCTGTGGCAAGTTGTTCTCCCGCCCCTGGCTGCTGCAGGGGCATCTGCGCTCCCACACCGGCGAGAAGCCCTACGAATGTGTGCACTGCGGCAAGGCCTTTGCCGATCGCTCCAATCTCCGTGCCCACATGCAGACGCATTCGGGGGACAAGAATTTCGAGTGCCATCGCTGCTACAAGACGTTTGCGCTCAAATCGTATCTGAACAAGCATCTGGAGTCGGCCTGTTTGCGGGATGCAGGCGCCATTGTCGGTGGCAAGATGGATGGCGAGCATGAGGATCAGGAGGACGAGACGGAGAGCGTGAAGCAGGAGAGGGAGATTATGCTGGATGCCGACGAGCTGGACAGCGATGAGAACAGTCAGGACATTGTCGTAGCCTAAGGTATCTTAAATAACTTCACCTAAAAAACTTTATACCGAAATCCTAGAAGCAATACTCGAGCACCATTAATCGAATTAAAAATTAAAAAACAAAAACCAAACCAAATCAATCGAATATAAATGCATATTCAAATAGAAACGATGAAAGAAATCTAGCAGCTTATACGAGTAGTTTTTTGAGCATGGAACTTTAGTACAGAATGTTGGTAACATTGATGCCAAGGATCTCAATAGCATTGTTATTTATTTGTTTATCAGTTGTTTATGTTGTTTATGTTTGGATACAATAGAGCAGTTTTATTGAATGCAAAGATAGCTAGATGAAGAGAGAGTTAAATGAAACAAAGCATTAAAACAAAAGGTTTAAAATGAAATCCAAAATGTAACTTATAGTAAAAATCTGACACAACGAATATTATGGAACATAAGTAGAAATTCTATATATATACACGCAGAACAAATAACCATATATACAAGCAAAGGCAAGAATTATATATAGTATATATACAACATATACATACTTATATCTATATATCAAGAGATTAATAATATGAGTACATAGCGAGCAGAACCAATTTGCATGTTTTTTGAGTAAAGCAAAGTAAACCTACTTTAAGGCATCGTTTTAGGTCTCTTAGGGTTTATATAACCTATATACGAGTATTACTTATAGTAGGAAAGCTCCAAACAGATCCTAACAATCGGCATTTCAACCAATTAATTTATTTAGAAATCAAATTTTGCAAGCATAGAAACCACAAAAGCAATCTAACAAATACTCGTATAAGGCAGCGTCTTAGATAAAGCAAAAAACAAAAGCGGAAACAGCTCATTTCTTAACTTAGCAAACTAATCAATCTAGTCAACTTTTTAGCACTTCCCATAGCACATAAAGACACTCTCCCTGTCTCTCTCTCTCTCTCCGTCTCTCTCTGTCTCTCTCTCTCTTGATCTTAAATCTTTTCAATATTCAATTATAGCAAACAATAACATTGGCATCAAGTTAGGTAGGCCAACAGCAACCGATTAGCAATGAAATTGATAATACTCACAATTTTTAAACGCAAAAACCAAATGAAGAATATACAAAATAATAACTTTACATTCTTACCCTATTTAAGATGAATAAACTTCCATAATATGCTCTAACTCTTAACAGAAAACTACTTCAATTACTTAGAAATGATTAAATTTAATGAGAATACAATTTAGAAACATATCACAAGGACAATACTTAAACATAAATGCATTCAAATTACCATATAGAAAAACCAATTCAAAAAATACAAAAAAAAAAAAACACAAAAACGAAATTCAATTAAAATATTGTACACACATTCTCATAGAACAAAAATGAATTACAATTTGCAATATATATAGTTATTTTATTACTAGCATTAGCTTATGTACATATAATCCAGGTTAAATATTTTATACAAAACCAAAAGGGCAATTCCAACACAGCTTTGGCCTCCGGTCAAAGTTGATAATCCGTTGGCACGGGTTATACCAAAAAGGTTCGAGAACAACTGAAGAATTTCGGTTGTTTTTGGAATCGAAGGATGGAGGATGGGGACGTTGAGGGCGTAGATGAAGCACTTGTAAAACAAAATGATAACTAAAAGCAATTTCAAAAATAAGTGACATAGTTTTAATAATTCTTAAAATAGTATATATAATATATATACAACAAATATGTATTTATTTTACGCGTAGTTTTTATTCTGAAACCATAAGAAAAACTAAAACCAAATAAAACAAACAAAAAAATATGAAAGGAAGCAGCAAAAACAAACGTAAACAAAGAAAAACAATTTAATTAAATTGTCAATTACAATTATTTCATAATTTAAGAATTGAAACAAGCTGACGCTGATAGAGGTTATTTTTTAATGCATATATAAATAATATATAGAAGTATATTATATATTTAAAAGAGGCAGTTTTATATCAAAATTAAGCATAGTGAAAATAGATAATGAAAAGAACACAAAAACATTGAAAACAATTCGAACTTAATTATACAACGAGCAAGCAAAAAACCAAAACAAAAAACGACAAAAGAACAAACAATTAAATATTAATTAATTATTAACTTCGGAGGTACATGGACACTGGCACACACACACACAAACACAACACACACCGTAACACATTGACACACCATTTTATAGCAATAACAAAAGGAATGACGGAAGGAAAAAACAATTATTATATGGTATATACATAGGTGTATTTATGTATATGCAATTACACACATACAGCTACAATTACAATTACCAATACCAATACATTTGCCATATGCCATATGCCGTATGCCGTATCAATTAGTGCATAGTAAATAAAAAATAAATAAAAAACTAAAACCCCAATACATACAGAATTGAGATTAGAATTTAGACCACAGTGCTATGTGCAATTGTTTATAGGGCCATAGTTCGGAATCGTGTTTATGCATGGCTTTATTGATGATTATTGATAGCGTTTTAAATAGCATTAAATGCCTATATATACATACATACATATACATACTATATACTATATATATACAGATAAATAAATATTAATAATAAATAAATTCCATTGAACAGTAGTGGTAACAATTATGTGATTTGCAATTTTACATTCAAAATATATACATACATACAACATATTATAAATTATATATATATACATATATATAACAAATAATTACGAACAAATATATTGTATATTGAGGCAAGCGTTTAATTGATTCATTTACAAGTTAGATTTATTTATACACATTGCGAGACAAAAACCAAACATAAAATCAACAAAAAAAATGAAAACAAAATATTTTTACACAGAAGCTTTGTTTTAGACATACATACTAGTTACCCCCAAGCCCCTCCCACACACACACACACACACACACACACACCCACAGACACTTACACATACGCTCCACATTTGACCAGATCCTGAAAAGTGTGCACTTATAACCCCACACAGACACAGACATTGGTTGCAGATGAGATCAAAGTTCAATGACACCAATTAAATTTTAATTATTATACAACATGAGATATTTTATAAAGCGAGACGACGAAGAGGAAAAACCAAGAAAAAAATATATAACGTAAAGATATTAATTTATATATTCATATATTAGAGATGCAAAAAGACTTGAACAGTTATATATACATTATTGCAATATATTGTAAACTTCATTACAAAATATATACACACACCACTCTTATCAGATTATTTATACTACATGCTTACAGTATGAATGCATCATAATCCTACCCATACACATATATCATATATGCTAATCACAACTAGTCAACTCTTTTTCCAATGCAAACGATAGGCAACCCTATTAGTTATCGCCACTGCAATACGATACGAAACTGTACTAGCACAATCTAGTATATTTTCCATATACTTATACTCACACGTAGATCCACAGCGATTTAACTCTTACATACATATGTATTTACTTAGCATTTGTTCTTGTTCTTGGACTTTTAGTTAGAAAATGTTTTCCTCTTACTACAATGGGAACGCGCAAGCAATTAAATAGTTTCAGCTTTTGTAGAAATTTAATAAGCCACACGAATATACTTACTTAATAATACTATATAATACTAAGTAAACAATACCGTAATATTCAGCTAATTAAACACAACAAAATGTATCTAGACGACTCGAAATTAGCAATGCCCAAAATACATACTCCCAGTCTATACACATTGACATAATAATAACAATGAATCGTACTTTGAACTATCGTATTATCGAATCGATATCATATATCGTGCTTAACAGAAGATATTAACTCACGTACATCACGTTTTACATACACTGACATACACATTACATAACCATGCTACAATTTTTATGGCAAATATGTAGAGTATACTCGTATAACCTATTATATTCCCAATGAAGAAAGCTTAATACATTCTTAAATTTAAACAAATACTAAAGAAAATCGAATACTCAAAAGAATTCACTGCATCCATAACGGTATAATAGTATAAAACATACCATTCATACATACATACGATACATGCATAACATAATAACGAAACCAACACAAGTAAAGTCTAAAAAAATCATAAAAATGATAATATTAATTAGATATAGTTACTTATTATATATAGCTACTGCTACACATTAGTGCAGCCATGTAACTATTTTTAGAGCCTCGGAAAATAAACATACATAATATACATAAACATATTAAATAAACGACAGACAAACAAAATCTCTTGCATTTCGCTTATGAATGGGTGGAATTGGGGAGTTTTTACGTAATCTCTTTAAAAATATATCTTGGCAATATCTCTGAATGACTTGGCTGCATCACTCTGGAAGCTCTCAAACTGCCCTCGTACGTAACAAGTACATTTGTTTCGGCCATCTTAAATTTAAGTGCCATTTTGTGGCTCATGTCAGCTCACATTAAAAACTTAATTCAATTCTGCTTCAGGTCACACAATTGGACAAGTGGATAGACATGTGAGCTTAGAGTCAACAATTCCATGTCAGCATTTATACAATATATAGTATATGTATATATATTTATCTGACATAATCGAAAATTTTGTATGACATTGCAGTGTGATTGTGGGTGGGAGGATGGTGGGATGTGGTGGGGTGTTGAGTGTGTTTAAATGAAATTGCTTGATTCGGCATAAACATATTTACTCTGTTGAATATTTGCTCAACAATTTGATTTGGAATCTTGTGCCCTTACATGCCACACACTCGGTACTTGCTACAGGGTACACGTTGCAACATCTAAATGGAACTGTACCAAGGACGCGCTCAACGGAACAATCGAAGTAGGCAAACAAGCGCAATAAAACGCTTCCCCCAACTGCCTACGTATCCTCCAAATACAACAAAAAAAAGTGTGCCCTTATGCCTATAGTGAATACAGCGTTGTCATAGTCGGCGCAGGACTCCAATCGGCGTGGGGTTCAAGGGGTATATTCAATGTACTCTCGACAGCTCTACAGATGTCAGCAATTCTCTCGATTTGAATACACTCAACAAAAACGAAAGTGGGCAAACAATTCAACAGCGAAGAGCATACAATATAAAATAAAATAAAATGGAAAAAAAAAATGTAAAGAAAAAGCAAGCAGAGGAACCCGCGCAAATGGCTTCTCTAACGACCCAATTAATTTGAAACAAAAAAAAGAGAGGGAACAAAGTTGAAATAAACCAGTAAGGATGGAATACTACAGTCGGCCGTAACCGACAGAAGGAGACCCTGTACTGAGTGTTTTAAATTACACACACAGATGCCCGATATATTCACAAATCGCTGCCCCTTCCCACTGCATAGTCGAGCAAATTGTCTGTTGCATATCTTCTCGTTTGCAGATTTAAAATTGTGGCTTTTATGGTTTTTTGCAATTAGCGGCAGAACGTGATTTTAAAAATCTAAAACAAAGCTGATCTGCGTACAGTATGGGAGAACCTACATGCCAAAAATGGAGTCTCTAGCATTTATGCTTTACGAGATCTAGGTGCTTATACGGACGAAAAGACAGTCGGTTAGACGGACTGACGGACAAGGCTATATCGACTCAACACGTCATTATGTGGGGTCTACTACGCCTCCTTCTAAGTGGTATATATATTTATACTTCGCACTAACTTGATGGACCCTTTTGGGCTTTTTTAAAGTACAGGGTCTAATAAACACACAACGAGCGTTTGCCTTTGCGTTTGAATTCGAAGAAGCGGCAGTGGCAATAGCAATGGCAACTGCTTTATGGCCACAGACTGGGTAACGCCACAGGCCACTAAGTGCCGTCTCCAGCAACAGCGTCAGCTCCAGCTCCAGCTCCAGCTTCGACTTGGCTCCATCTACTTTGGTTAAGGCAATTGTGTGCAGCAGTAAAGTTGCCGCAGCGCAGCAGAGGCACAGCTTCAAGTAGAAGAAATTAAAGAGAAGTGTTTGATATGCTCCCCAGCCTTCTATTCTCTCCACTCTCCTCTCTCTCTCTCTCTCTCTGTGCTTTGCTGCTAACTGGAAAAGTTCGCCAACGCCGACAGCTTCATTACAGCCATCATCATCATCATCTACCCATGAGTAATTTGCCCAGCAAAAGTTTATTGTAGCTCAAACGGTTGATGAGGTGAAGTGGCACGCAGAGAGCAAAGTAAAGAATCACAGAGAGAGAGAGAGAGAGAGGCAACTGGCGCTTAGAACTGGCGAAAAAAAAAAACGATATAAGTTTCAAGCACAGATGCTGCACGATCTCAGTCTACAAGCTTCGGTCTAAACGCTACAAGCCATAAAATTGCCCAGCAAATTAAACAGAATTTCTAACGCTAACGATCTTAACTGGAACACAACAAAATGATGCTGAAGCTACAGTTGTGCGGCATTTTAATTGCTCTGATTATGCTAAGTCTTGGCAGTGTGACCAGAGGTGAGTAACCGAAATAAATCATAAGCCAAAACAATTAGCCATAAATATGCGAAAGCCATAATAATTATAATAAGACGCGAATTACGTACGTTTTTTATTGCACATCTGTTCCGTTTCTATTGTTTTTATATGCTGATGATGAGAGAGTTTTGAAACAGGTTTTAATTTCTAGAAGCCAACAGCGTGCATGGGCGTAGAGTGATGGAGGGGGTGAGCGAGTAACAACAACTGTAGATTTTTTCGGTTCTCTCTCTCTCTCTCTCTATCTCTCTCTGTCGCTGTCTGTCTCTCGCTCTGTTTAGCTCGTTAGTCATAATTACGCTGTCGCTGCGAGTCGTGATTCAAGGTTTCCGGGTGTATGTCATAGCAGATTACCATGATGATAAGAAAAGAAGCGCCTGCCACTGGCACTGGCAATGATTTAATGGCTTGTAATTAAATTTTTGCTCCTTAGCTGCGCCCTATCAGGAGCTGGCGCCCCTCAAAGGTCATGTGCCCGTCTACATACGCCACGGCGATGAGCCCCTCTCCCAGATACGTCCTGGTCTAGCCGAAGCCTTTAATGAAGTCGAATCCAGCAGCAGCTCAGCACTGCAAGCAGCCGTAAGCCTTCCAAAAAATGTATTTCTCTGCCGAAAGTTAAAGAGTTCGATTTTATTTTACAGAATCTCATTAAGGAAACGCCCACCGAAACACCGGCAACAACAACCGAAAAACCCAAAAGCACCACGGAATCAGATATAGCTAGTTTCGATGCGATCAAAAATGCAAAATCTGCATAACATTTAATTCAATAAATAATGACTCCAATTTTGTAAACAAACTTATAATTGGTGTTTTACCTTCTTTATTATTTTTATTAATCGATAAATTAATTTATTTGTTCAATCATTTTATTTTTTATTTTTTCAGTTATGCATTATGTAAAATGTATTATTTAATGTTTATTTTTTATTACCTATTATTTATTATTTCTTAAAAATACTTTGTGTTTCGTTTTACTAGTTGTATATAGACCTTGAGCTAGTAAAAAATCCCTCAATAAACATGGAAAGCTTGCAAACATCCAAGATTATTTATTTTATTATTTGATGTATGATAAATTATTTCATATATTAATAATTCCTATATGTATTTCTTCTTATTCATTTATTTAACCTGTTAGCGAAACGCCAAGAGCAATAACTCAGAGTCCCAATAGCAGCTCCTCTGATTCGGATATAGCTGATTTCGATGCTATCAAAAATGCTAAAGCTGAATAAAATGCAATTCAATAAATGCGTACAACGAATACAGACTTATGAGTGGTGTTGCCCTGCCATTATTTGGCATGGGGAGCGGCTCGTTAACTGCTTTTTGTGGCATCCGTCTCCAGCTCTCGAAACTCGTTGGCCAAATCGCCTTAGAGCTTTGCGTGTGATTTACTTGTTGTGGGCCATTAGTGAGACAGGAACTTCAGGCGGACTCTTCTACGGTCTACCTCCTCTCCCTCTCTCCCTTCCTCTCTCCCTCTGTTGCTGCAAACGTTTGTAATTAATATAATGGCGACGGCTGCTTTGGCAATGGGAAATGGCAATGGCAATGGCAATGGCAATGGCGATTCCAAAATGGCCTACACACATTGCGGTCTTTGGGGCCACAAATTGTTGTTTCATTGTCCTTGTGTCTGTGTGGAGTCTCTGCAGCGCCGTCTAACGAGCAATAAAACTAAATACATACACATAAAGTTAATTATAAAAGGGCAAAAGGAAATTGAAGCTACCATCAGACTATTGAGCTGTCGATGCAAGTGACGGATTAAGCTAAAATAGTTCAGCATCGCGCTGAAGGGAAATGGGGAGTTGGAGCAGAAGATTTAAGGCAAGACAGAAATGGGCACCTAAATGAAACGAAATCAGCTAAATGGAGAGCAGGAACTTTTTGCTATTTTGCCAAGAGCCGGTTGCAATCAAGAGAGCATTAAAAAAGAATGAAAAACAACAGACAAACCCAACAGCGACAGCTGCAGTCGGATGTTCGCTGCTCGGAGATGGAGAAATAGAACTAAAACTAATGGGTATAGCATGAGAGAGAAATAATAGTATAAGTTGTCCGCATATGGGAGAGAGTTTAAAGCAGAGATTAATTAGAGAGATAGTAATAGATAGCAATAGTAAAATAAGACTTTTAAAATAGACAATCAAAAATTAAGATGTTAGGTCATGAAATCATGAACAAATGGGTACGAAAGTTGTTAGATTTCTAGACTTGAATCCAGTTTGATATTTAATTAGCTGCAAAAAATATAAATAAGCTTTATTCAAATTAATTGTTTGGATTTTATATTTTATTTAGATTATTTCAAGAATTTTCAAGTTTAAATTAAGAAGTATATGTGAAAAGAAGATAGTTTTTTAAGCCAGATAATATGAGATCTTAAAATTGTATTTTGATATTCTAGCAAAGTTTAATTGTAGCCTTAATACAAACACAGCATACCCTACACCGGCATTTCATGAGTGCAGAATATACCCCAAAAAAGGAAGAAAAGTAAAAAATAAGAAAAAACTACGCGTAGTAAAAGCGATTTTTATGGTGAATGCCGTTTAAGAACTCCGCTTGAATTTAAATTTTCTTTCCGTTTACGAATATGCCAGAGCTGCAGCAGGAGCAGGATCAGGACCGGGAGGGGAGGGGAGCAGACGCACAGAAGAAGCCAGCTCATATAGTATGGTATACTATATAGTCTCCATAGCGTTTGTATCTTTGTGTGCGTTCGTGCGCATTCAACCTCAAAATGAATAATTGCATATGCTTCAATGATTTGCGACTTTGTTCGAATGCGCTACAAGTTCGCCTTGGCTTAAAGCGTGTCTATGCTACGAGCCAGGCCAAAGGATGCTGACCAATTGCTCTACGTGGCCTTAAAGGAGGAGAAGCAGAATAAAACTGGCAAAAGTGCTAGAAGTGTAAAAAGTGGGTTCGGTATAAATTGCTGGCTAATTTGAAAATTGCTCACTTAATTGCATTGCTGATGGTCAAAACGAGCGCTTAAACAATAATTGAGTTAACGGTTATGGCTGGTGTCGATGTCGATAATCGAGCCATTGCCCATAACGATATGGCACAGGTATCAGATACAGTTCAGCTTAACTTAGATCATATAATTATTAATTTTAGTATTATTATTATTGGCTGTGTGCCGGCCATTAAGAGTTTTTTGCCAATGCCAATGAGTTTCAAAGTGCACAGTTAGGGGTTTTAGCTTTTTATTGGGTTTAATGTGTGCGAGCTCGCTCTCTCCCTCTCTCTCTCTCTTTCTTTCTCTCTCTCCTTTTATTTGCCACCTAGCAAACCACCCAGAATGCCACCACCGCTGCCACCGCCGGTTATGCCAGGTATGCTCACTAGATTTCCCAGCAAATTGTTGCCATTCAGGTTCAGCAGACAGCTGTCAAAATAATGCCAGAATTTTCGTTTCGTTAGCGTTAAGTGTGGCCAGAGCATTTACTGTACTCCCTCTCTCTGTCTCTCCCTCCCTGTCTCTTTCTCTGTACCCTCTACTTACCGCAGATCCAGGCGTATGACTTGCTGACACGCCCACTCCTGCAGGCACTGCGAATGCATTTATCAAAATGTACTTTATCTACAACGAGTAACAACTTAAAACTGCACTTACCTTTATGCTCTGCGCCGAGGGTCTGGGACAGGCCTCCATGCTGGGACCACCCGAGCCGCCTCCTCCGCCGCCCCCTCCACCGCCCTGACCACCGCCGCCACCACCACCAAAGCCAACACCACCACCGCCGCCACCACCATGTCCATGTCCATGCCCGAGTCCCTGACCATGCCCATGTCCATGCTGCGGCTTGGGCGGATGGCGTATGGGTTTATGTGGTTCATGATGCGGCGACTTCAGTTGAGAAATTAAAAAAAAAACGCTAAAAAACTGCAGCTAAAATGCACTTTTAACCTTAACTTACGGTATGCGTGTGCACCTGTAAATAAAACAAAATTAAAATAAAGCCAAAATTTTAGCTAAAACAAATAATACACCTACCAAAGCCAAGAGGCCCAGCCCAACGGCTAGAAGTAACAATTTCTGCATCGTAGTAAGGAATTTCCGTTGAAACTCAGCTGAGACTAAGCCAATCGGAAGCGGCTTTTATAGCAAAAGCCACGACAAAAAACTGCAGCTGTTTTATTATTAAAAGAAACTAGCGCAGCGCATACAATAAACCCCTATATAGGTTATATACGATATGTAGAACACTCATTTATTTGTATACTTTTTTTTTGATAATCGTAAATATTTTTATTCATCATGCAAACCGTTTACACTTACATAAATAGGTAGGTTCATTTCCATTTCAAATCGTGTGTCTGCTTGTCTGTCTCTGTGTGTGTGTTTTTGGCAACTATATAGTATACATATACATATAGTATATATACGATATACATATATCGTTTACAAGAACTAGTTGTACAATAATTTCTGCTAATAATACCATTTTGTGTATACGATACGATTGTATATATAATATAATTTGTTTACATTATTAATTAATATAAGTATTGTATTTAATTAATTAATTTGCTAATCTGATTAGTTATACAATTATTTAATTGGCATCCAAATAAAGAGGACTAAAACGCACATTCATACGATTAATAAGCATTAATTCAATTGTACAATTAGGTGATGCTAATGTGAGCTGCACTCAACTATCGTTAGTACTATCGGCTGATTGAAAAGACCTAGAAAAAAACACTAGAACTATTGTAAAGTTTAAGTAAGAATTAATAGAAGACTAGTACTATCGTTAGCGCTATATCGATAGTCATACAAAACATCTATAAAACGGTACATACAAGGCTAGTACTAGCGATACGACTGCGTTTGGTACTATCGTCAGGACTATTATACGTACTATCGTAAGTACTATCGTCAGTATTGTGCAGCTCTCGACTCTAGGTTTTTCGTATTTCCTATTACATTTGAACTCGAATTCGAACTTGAACTTGTACTTGACTGAGTGATCTATCGATTGATTGATCGATCGCTTGATCGGGCATTTCCTTGGGTTTCTGCGTTTCTGTGGGATGTTTTCTTCAAGACAATATTGAATACTGAACAATATCAAAGTGTCGGCTATTGCCGTCCACAACTACAACTACATCCAGGTCATTCTCAGGCGCACTGCATCTTCTTGCAGTTGCAAAGCCACTTGATAATTCTAGCGTTACGCTCCACGATCGACGGGGGCTCCGAGGGGCGATACGGTTGTGTGGTCTGTGGTTGCGTTTCGGTGCTGTCCGGCAGTCGCATAGAGTCCACGGTGCTGACATCCGAAAAGAACACGGTGCTGGAATCATCGGAATCGGTTTCGGGATTGTGATGTCGCCTGGGCTGGCTGTAGATCTCATAGAAGGTCTCATCGTTGAGACCTAGGCGATCAAAGAACTTCTCCAGTTCCGAAATGCTGGCATTAAGCGCCTCCCTTTCCATATCCAGATTATGCGACTGTGCATAACCATCCGCCGAGAAACCTTTAGGAAAGAACACATTCTCATGCTCCACATTGCGTTTGTAACCCGCTGATCCGCCACTAGCCACTGCAGCCCCTGCACTGAGGCACTCGACTCCGGAATTTATGGCATTGATGGGCGATGTGCGAGGCTGTACTGGCAATCGATTGCGATTCTTAAACCGGATGCAACGCTGCCGCTTGAACTGTATGGGCGGCGGACTGATGTCGTCCACGGAAGGCGCCGACCCTGGACTCTGCACCAGCGAGCTCTGCGAGTGATTGATGCTGGTGTAGCCCTGGGAGCTGGTGTGCAGCTGCTGGCTGGAGGAGCTCGAGTAGCGAGGAGTTGTCTGCGTCTTGGGGCGCGGCGATGGCGGCGTCGGCGTGTAATCATCCTGAAAGGCCTCCGGCACCTCCGGTGTGGGCGTAAAATTGAGCAAATAATCGGCAGCGGCATTATCATAGCCAGACATGTTGGCAGGCGCAGCAGTATCCTGCTTGCAACGGCAGTCGAGGCAGTCCGTAGTGCTGCGTCCCTGCAGCGTGCCATAATCCCCGCCAGGTGTCACATAACCACAGTACGAGTTGGCGCTATGCTGCGTGGAGGAGCCGCTGTCCCGACGTGTGGCTGCCACCAGGTTGCAGCAGTTCTTGATGGTGCCGCTGGCGGTGCCGGGATTGTTGGTCTCACGCTGTCGCTTGTAGCAGGGCTCGCTGCGATGCGTATAGTGTCCGGAGCTGCCGCCGGAGTCCCGATTAATGGAGGATTCGCCAGCGGACTTGATGGAGCGATTGCCACGACTGCAGCAGCTCAAGATCTCGCTGTGCGGCGAGTGACGACTGATCTGCGTGTGCAGATCCGGCAGAGATTTGTGGCTATTGATGTTGTACTCTCCGGCAGTATAGGCGGCACGCTCCTCCGGATTGGGCACCTCATGCGAGTGCGAGTAGGAGCGCTGATAGTTGTATCTGAAGAGCAGAAGAGTTGACATTAGTTACGAAAGTAGCTACTTTAAGATTAAAAGGGATTGGATCAAAGGGCGAACTATAGAGCTAGCTCTAGTGGGAATTACAATAGAGCTTCCAGCTCCCGTCTATATTATTAGACATAGCAAAACATTACAAAAGAGCACTTTAAATTATTCTTGCTTTCGTACTTCAATTGATAATCTTCTAGGGCTAAATTTCAAGAAGAAAACTCTTTATCAAAGAACCAAAAATTAATTATTAAAAATAGTTTATGAAATTCTCATTTTAAGACCGCTATTATCCATATTTAGACTTAAAATAAATAACTTTTTTAGGAACTTTTGACTCATTTGATTCATTTACGATTCTATATCAAGTTCTAATTGAACTCCACCACAAACCATGATTACTTTAAGATCTTAATATTTAAATAAATGATAAATTAATTGAATTCCAATTCTCTTGACGCTTACCTATAACGCTCGTTGTGCGCCTGACTCGACTTGGCCGCGTACTCAGCCGGCGGACTGATGGGCCGATAGTTCTCGGTGAGCACCAGAGGCTCCTCGCCGCCGCTGTTCGGCTCACTGGGATATGCGCTGTAGGAGGAGGATTCCCGGCCGTAGGGCATGTAAAGGGGAGGGGGTATTCTCAGTGCGCTGCTGCTCTCCTCATCCACGCCGTAGTCTGCCGGCAGCAGATCCGCCGCATCCTCCAGACGTCGCAGGTTGCCGCGCTCCTTGGCCGCCTCGTTGCCGAGGAGCATGCGCAGCTTGTGCTGCAGGAGATTGTTGTTAACGGGAACTCCAACTCCGCGCTCCCCCCGCTGCTGCTGCTGCTGCTGTTGATTGTGCCTGTTGTGATGCGGATGCTGATGCTGCTGCTGATGATGATGCATGGCGTACTGCTGCTGCAGCTGCGCCTGCTGCTGCCTGCTGAGGCTCATGTAGCGTCTGTCCTCCAGCTCATCGTAGGCCCCCTGTCCGCCGTAATGCGCCTCCTCCGGCCGCCTCCCCCGCTTGCCGCCATTGCGATAGCCCGACTGCTGCAGCCGCTCGAACACCGCATCCGACTTAATGTAGAAGGGCTTGGACTCCGCCAGCAGCTCCACGGCGGACTTGCGCTTGTTGTAGTTGTAGTGCCGGCCGCTGCTGTGATAGAAGCCGCCATGCTGCCCCGAGGCATGCGGCTGGCTCTGGCTCCAATAGTTGCGGCAACCGGTGGCCGTTTCCGGCAGCGCCGACGCCGAAAGCGGACGCTGCGACTGCGACATATACAGGCCACCGGCATGCCCATTGTACTGCGCCTCCACGCCCCCTCCGCCGCCGCCTGCGCCTGGGCCGCCAAACACCTGCTGACTGGTGGCATACAACGTTTGGCTGGCGGCACGCGTGTACTTGGGCATGGTGGTGTAGATGGCGGGCGCGGAGGGGGAGCTGCTGCCGTTGCAGGCGCTGCGCTGGCGGGGGCTGCTGCATCCATGCGCCACAGTCGCCATGCTGTAATCGAAGTGCCCCAGTCTAGCCTTGACTTGCTGCGCTCTCACCTGCTGCTGTTAATCTACTGTTGCTGCTGCTGCTGCTGCTGCTGCTGCTGTCTTGGCCTCGACTTGGCGCTGAAGCTGTCGGAGTGGAGGGGGGCACTCGGAGCATGCGCAGTTGTAGGCGTGCTGCGTATACTGAAATTACAATACAATAATTTTCAGCTGCGTATTGCCTTTGCATGCCATAATTAAAATATAATTTCAATCAATATTCATTTGCATTTTTATTTGTTTATATTTTTATAACAGGCAAGTTTTTAATTATTACATCTACTCTATAATCTCAGCTTTCTGCTTTTTTTGCTCAGTCTGTCAGCAGTTTATTTATAGCCTGGTTTTTGGGCTCACATATTTTGTTTATAATTAATGCAGTTTATATTTCATAATCTCCATACTTTTAATAACTTTTAAACTCTGTTAATACACTCTCACTCTGCTGCCTTAAATAACAACTCACCAGCTAACGTTTGAAATTCCTTAATATGCCTTTTGCTGGCTGTGTGCTGGCATGTGACGATTTCAGCTTTTTTTCTTCTTTTTTGGGCAAGGACTACGACTATTCGCATTGTGCCACTTGGTACAACATGTTGTATGAGTTCGCCAGCTGCTCGTGGTTTGTGTCTGCACTGCAGTGCGAGCAACGCTTCGTGCAAACTTCTTGCTCCCCAACTGCAGTGCAACCGAACATTATGCTTCTCAACTGCATGAGTAACGCACATGCGTTCCAAACTTCAACTGCGGCAATTAGCCAAGTTTCATACCTTGCGGTCAGCCTGCGAACTCATACCGTGTTTCATTGCCAAAGCGTTACAAATATTGCTCATGCGCTGCTTAGCGTTAAAAGGCAAAGCAAAAGCCGTTAACACAGCATTCAAATTCAAAAATAATATCAGATAATTGAAATTATTTTCATTTAAATAAAAATAATAATTTATATACAAATAGCATTTGAAATATTCAGAATATTCAGTATTGAAAAAGAAATCATTTGATGATAATAATTTATTTTTGTATTTTAAAAATATTTCAAACAGTTCTTAGTGCGCATAAAAAACTAAATTAATTAATTAAATAAAAAATAATAAATAAATTAAAAAAAAATTAAATAATTATTAAAAACATCAACCCCGAAAGTATGCCACAAATAATATTTGCTAGCAGCTTGTTGGTTTGCAACTTGGCTGTGCGACGCTTTGCAGCGCGAAACGACTGCGAAACAAGTACAAAACGCTGTTCGAAGCGCCAAGTTCGAACTCGAGCGCCGCTATAAAAGGCCATGCGCTGCCGCTGAGCAACAGTTGGATTGAAGCTGTGAGAGCGTCAAGACGTCATGGCAGCAGTGAAGGGGGACTACGTAAAGCAGAACGACGAGAGACAAGTGCAGGCGATTGGACTGGGCACGTATACGGTGAGCCAAAGATCAGTTTATTTAGGGAGCGATAAAGAAAGTGAGGAGCGAGTGATAACTCCCAATGTGTGCGTTTACTGTTTAACTCTGACAGTCGCTGGGAGGAGACTGCGAGCGGGCCACTCTGCATGCCATTGATGTGGGCTACAGGCACATAGACACCGCCTACTTCTACGAGAACGAGGGCGAGGTGGGCAGCGCGGTGCAGCAGAAAATAGCGGAGGGCGTCATCAAGCGGGAGGATGTGTTCATAACCACCAAAGTAAGTTAAACAGCTGTTTCTTAGAATAATATAATAAATAAGAGCGGAGCTTACAGTCGGGCGGAAGGCTACAGTCGCACGTCACCGACAGTAGAAGACCGTGTACTTTGTGTTAATCAATAATCACTTATAGAATATAAGCCCCTTTTTCCCTTTTCCAAGTCGTGCAAATTAGCTCTTGCATATCTTTGCTGTTTCTTATTCGATGCTAATGCAATATATGTCGCTTTTGTGATTTATTCAAGTACAAGGTCTAAAAAATAATAAATTTAAAATAATAATAAATAATTAAAAATAATTCCCAGCTCTGGTGCCACTTCCACGAGCCGGAGAAAGTGGAGTATGCCTGCCGCAAGACGCTGCAGAACTTCGGGCTGAGCTATGTGGATGTATATCTGATGCATTGGCCCTACTCCTATGTCTATCGAGGGGATGGTGAAATGATGCCCACGGATGCGCAGGGCGAAGTGGAGCTTAGGTAAGTTCAAAAGAAGACATAGCATAGTTCTAGAATAGCCTTACATCTAGATCTAAAATACCGAACAGGCTTTAATCCAAGAATTCCGAATGATTTACTCTGAAACGAATATGAAAACAGTTCCGATTGATGTGAAGGTGTCAATGCCAGAGCTTGCTTATATAATTACTTAATTTAGATAATCATGATATTATTATTATTCTTTTCAGCGATGTAGATTATCTGGACACCTGGCGTGCTATGGAAAAGCTTGTAAGTCTGGGCCTGACCAAGAGCATTGGCGTTTCCAATTTCAATTCTGAGCAGCTGAAGCGCCTGCTGGCCAACTGCACAATCAAGCCAGTGCATAATCAGGTAAAACTGCCAGATTTTATTTGTTATATATCACTTACTTTATTATATACCTTCCAGATCGAATGCCATCCTGCTCTGAATCAAAAGAAGCTGATTGCTCTGTGCAAACAACACGATATTATTGTTACGGCCTATTGTCCTCTGGGCAGACCCGATCCTGCCAAGAAGCTGCCCAACTTCATCTACGATGCGCAAGTTCAGGCCATCGCCGATAAACACAAAAAGTCAACGGCTCAAGTGGTGCTGCGTTATCTGGTAAATTCTTATCAACAACTCGAGTATTTTCGCCTAATCATCAATCGGTTTTTAGCTTGAAATTGGCACTGTGCCGCTGCCCAAGTCATCGAATCCCAAGCGCATTGAGGAGAATTTCAACATCTTCGATTTCCAACTGGATGCAGCAGATCACGCCGTACTCGATTCCTATAACAAAAACGAGCGCATTATCAAAATGGAGCATGCGATAAAGAGCAAAAACTATCCCTTCCACTTGGAATATTAAGCAATTGTTACATTGTATTCACAAATAAATAAATACATATATTCGAGCACGTACATCCAAGTGCAAATACTCAATTAAGCCCGATCTAAAGTGGAAACAAGTGTAGAGAGAGAGATAGCTAAACGCTATCACTTTGAAAACAACAAAAATACACATACACATAGCAGTTATTTGGATCTAAACATGTGTGTGTTAGTGAGAGTGATAGTGAGCTATACAAAAGAGAGAGCTTTTTGTTAGTTTTTGTTTGTATATATTTGTCGACACTAGAGCGGAAATTTCCATTAATGCTGCTTGGTTTGCGAGCAATAGTTAGTACAGAAGCAAACGTATTATTCGTTTTATATTATTATTTATGTAATTAAAATTTAAATTAATTTGCTTTTGTTTATTGTTTACAATCAATATTCTGCGCTGGCTTTTGATGCATTTCAAATTTTGCCGCTAACTGCTGCTTAGGGTGACCATACTAAGAAAACAACTGCAGCGCTGCCAGATCTGGCAATGCGGAACACTCAGCTGTCTGGTTCGTTCGCAGCCAACTTCACGTCTGCAGTGCACAATCAAAACAAACGGTAAGGGAATTTTTTATGCCCAAAAATGCCGCTTGTTGTTGTTGCTGCTGCTGCTGCTGCTGGAGATTACGTAGATAACGTAATGGCTTACGTGTACCTGCAACCCCCAAGGAGTCAACTGCAGTTGCCGTTGCATGCGGCTGAAAACACGTGAGTAATAAAATCACAAGAGTGGCAAACTAATCAATTTATTGTTTTATTTTAGCTTATTTAACGAGACTCGAGCAATTGTTATTGTTGAAAGCGCAATATGAAACCGGAAACAACAACGATAATAATAAATACAACAACTATAAAATTTAGGCACTGCAGCCACGACATTTCCGTCCAGCAAAGCAACTATTAAATAGCAGTTATTACAGTAAATTACATAAATCTCGAAAGTGCAAAGTGCAATCGATGCCCCACTGTCACACGATGGTCTACATGCGCATTGTGCTCACAACCCTGGTGACCATCACCTGCCTGCTGGGTGACAACTTTGTAGAGTTGACACAGCACCCGCTGCTCAAGGCCCTGGCGGACAACGCAACCCATGCGGCCATTGGCGCCCTCACGGGCATCGCCTTCGCCATGCAATTTTACGAGCGCACCTCGCAGCTACTCGGCTGGACATTGATTTTCAGCTGCTTCGTGGTCTCGTCCTTCATCGATCTGGACCACTTTGTGGAGGCGCGTTCGCTCTATCTGGAGGTAAGTGAAAGTAGGAGGTAAGCAAAATAGGGCTGCAAAGCTATCCATTTCAGAACTTTACCCATCAACATGGATATTTCACACCATGGTGTGACGCTTCTTATTTAGTGTTAGTGTAGGGTATAGGGTATATATACAGTCGAGATTCCTATATGTCGAGCGAAAATCCCCCCCTTGATACCAATATTGGCCGTAAAATCCACATTTTTCCACCAAATACTGTCATGTTTGGTTTTTTCTGCATAATTTTGCAATACAATACGTTTGCGTAACAATTCTTACGATTAAAAAAAAATTTTTTTCCTAAAGTTAAATTTTTTTTAGAGGGGGACAAAAAAAAATTTTGAAAAAATTTAAAAAATTTTTATTTTTGATTTTTTGCTTAAATTACAATTTCCAACTCAAATAATTAAGAAAAAACCACACCGCTTGAAAATCGGTTAAGTTTTGGTAAAGATATGGGCTTTCAAAGTTAAGCAAAAACGGCTTTTTTCGATTATGGAGTGAAAATCCCCCCATGATACCAGTATTGGCCTTAAAATCTACATTTTTCGACTGAATACTGTCAAGTTTGGTTTTTTCTGCATCATTTTGCAATACAATACGTTTGCGTAACAATTCCTACGATTGAAAAAAAAAAAATTTTGTTTCCTAAAATTAATTTTTTTTTTTAGGGAAACAAAAAAAAATTTAGAAAAAATTTTAAAAATTTTTGACTTTGATTTTTTGCTTAAATTACATTTTCCAACTCAAATGATTAAGAAAAAACCACACCGCTTGATAATCTGTTAAGTTTTGGTAAAGATATGGGCTTTCAAAGTTTACCAAAAAAGGCTTTTTTCGATTATGGAGTGATAATCCCCCCATGATACCAATATTGGCGCTAAAATCAATTGATTTTCGAATTTCGGTTCTGTTTACAACAAGTTTGCATGCCTGCATGCCTTAAAAATGATGTGATATATATAAAACTATTTGTTTAATAATTTCAAATATACTTCCAGGATGCCACCAATCTGTCGCGGCGTCCGTTTCTGCACTGTTCGAGTATTATCTTGGCCATGTTGCTGTTTTTCATCTGCACCGCGTGCCTGAATTACTTTCGGACCAGCCTGCTGCTGGGCTCCCTGCTCTGCGCCTTCATCACGCACCATACGAGGGACGCTGTGAGGCACGGATTTTGGTTGTGGCCCTTTTACGGGCACACGCAGCGACTGCCCCAGCTGGCTTATATCGTGGGCACAGTACTGACGCCTTATCTGCTGGGTTATCTGCATAATGCCTGTCGCAGCACTTTGGTGCTCAACTTTTTGGCTCAATATGTCAAGCTGAGCGAGTGTAATTATCGCAATGGTGCCAGTTATCACTATATGCAGGTGTAAGTTTTGTGATAAATATTGATAGCGAACAAATATTCATAGTATGTACTAGACGCTTAATTAGGCTGCAAGCTCCATAGTTTAGAGGATAAACCCAAATACTTCCACATTACAGGACACAATTTTATTACGAATTCGTTTAGGTACTTCGAGATGTAGATGTCTAAGTTATATAGGTTTTTATCTAGTATCAGACACAGATAATATCCATAATATTGTGATATGGTAGCCACGAGCATAAGTATTGTAGTAGTTAGCGCACAATTAACTAACTTTCAACTTCCAACTTTAAACTAAACAAATTTGTTAAACTTAAGACAACTGTTAATATCAATATTATAATAAATTGCCTTCTGCTGTTACATCAGCAACGTAATCGTAATGCCTATTGATTTGTTAGAGGGAAGGGTAAGGGGAACGGGCCTCTGTTGTCTGTAATTTTCAGTCGAAAGTCACGTTAGTTGGCTTACGGCATTTCAGGGCGCTGAAAGTGTTTTGATAAATAAGTCTATAGCATTCGGTTTCGTATGATTTATAATAATTCCAAGTATTTGAAAATACAAATAATAAATCACAAGATTTATATCGCGTAACGAAATTTCCAATCTATTTTCGAATGTTTAAATTTAAATCGTTTATCTATATATAATTCGATTGAAAAAATGGCCATAGACTTGTTTTGGCGGAATTTTCATTGGAATATGCACATTACGAATACGCTACGTTGGACGGCGTAATAAATGAAGTGATTAAAATCGAATGTGAGAGCAAAACAAATCACATCAAATCAACAGAAAAACCAAAAACAGTTGAAAAATCATTAAGATATATACAGATTATGTGCACACCTTTGTACACGCCCACGCCCACAAATACGGACAGGGAGACAGGCAGACAGACTGGCAACGACACAGAGACAACTACAAACAAAATTAGTCGGACCGAAGGCAACAGTCGGACGTAATCGACAGTAGAAGACCCTGTACTTTGTGTTTCCATAATACGCACGCAATCGAGACAATTGTCTTACTCATATCTTTGCAGTTTCTTATCCGATCGTAATGCCATTCGCAGCATCTATGAAGAATGAAGTAAGCTAAGAATCTGATCAATTACATCTCTGTGGCTTTCAACTTAATCAGCGTACAACGGAGATCGAGATCGATCGACTCGCAATTCCCATTTCTACTAAATTTATATACCCTTTTGCACTTTTTTTAAGCACAGGGTCTAAAAACATCGGAGGCAAAAGGCAAAGGCAGAGATAGCGATTCAGTTGACATAACGAAATACAAATGATGATCATTTGTGTTTGGGCTGCGTTGCCGCTTGGATCATCCGTCGCTGTTTAATATTGAAAAAATTCAAAAATTCTCAAGTGTTTAGACGACTGTCGGCAAATAAGAACAGTGCTTGAAAGCTAAATCAAATTGGCCAACTCAGAAGATAACTGTGTTAATCCGTTGGGCGTAAGTGCAGTTATCCAAAGGCAGCGCTCTTTAAACTTAGCTAGAGTTCGAGTTGAATGTTTTTTGAATGGTTTTTTTTTTTATGCACGTTAACCTTCAAATTTTTTTACGCTTCGTTTGACAATAATTGGTTAAATTAGCTGCTATTCGTAGTCGGTAGTATCATGCACAATGAGTGTCGAGTGAGTGTGAGTGAGTGTAAGCTGGCGATGATTTCATTCATTGGGACAAGTTTGTTTAATCGCTTAACCAACTTGCTAAATGCTGGCCATGTTAAACCCATCCAAACTGCCACACAGTTTCATAATATTTATCTAACGTGTTCACAACATGGCTAAATGCGGCGAGGCCTTATTGCTTCAATTTGTAAAATGTTCAAAAATAAATCCTGTAAATATTTACATTGGAAGCATATTAGCAGCATCAGCATCAGCAACGGCAACGGCAGCCCATGTGATGATGAAAATGAAAATTCAAAATCTCGTTCAAAATAAATCAGCGTCAAAAATGCCAGAAAGCAGCAATGAAATGAAAAATCTGCTTTATTCCCTGCTCTAGTATATAATTGTATTATTAAATGCATATTTTTGGCACAGTTTCGCTAACGCGTGGCACCCATACAAAATAAATCAAGTGCTCATTTGTAAAAATGCACATTTAAAAGAGATATTTACGAGCTGTTAATGATACTATTATAATAATAATTATGATACACACATGACAATCTCTTGCCTCAGCTTTTTTCTCTCGTTAGCTCAAATATTTGCCAAGCAAACAGCACTTAAGCGGCGACATTCTCTAGCTTCACATTTTAGAATGAAAGTGAGCTGAAAGCAAATACAGAGTTCAAACAACGTTCACAATTGCCAAACACTTGAAAGCAAAGCTACGACGACGCGTACAACGTGACGTATGATTAATATGGACTACACAAAACCTCAAAGCTTATAATTTATCATTTCAAATGAACAAACACAAACGCCATTCCCCATTCGCCATTCGCCATCCGCCATTAGCCATTGCCATGCTAAATAGCCAAATAAGTCAGAAATCTTACACATTGCGTATTCGTCTGCCGCTGCGACAGCTAACAACAGCTGCCTAATTAAAATGATCTCTTTTGCTTGCTCCCCCTGCTCTGACCTGTTGCCACTTTGCAGCATCCATGCATAAGTATTGTGTGCTTGCTACTCGAGGCCCTAGCTCAACTTGACTAAATATAACCCATACGCAGCGTATGCCGATTGCATGCTTGCAGTTTTATTTTTGACAACGAGTTGAATGACTCTTGTCTGCAAATGCTGCACTAAATATTTATGTAATCAAAAGCGCATAAATAGTTGTGTTTTAAATATAGATTTTTCCGCCTATATCTAATGATTTTTATACGATTTTTTTGAGATGTTAACATAATAAATCGTACTGATAAACAATTCACAAATCATCAGCAAATCTCGAGGTACAAATGATTGGGCAGAGAGTAGGCAGCTTTATTATGTTTTCAGCTCTCAGATATATATTAAAAAACAGCATAAAATGTGTGCCATTTGGCTAAATCCGCGCCGTCACGAGAACAACAGATTTATAAGCTAAACGTACTTACGGAACCAGTTTCGGCTTGTCCCCGTTGTTGACAAGAAAATACATAAAAAAGTGATGGAAAAGTGAAAGAAAAAACACACAGATAAAAAAGAGATGTGTAAATCAAAAACGAAATGGAAAATTCAGAAAAATCAGCGAATTTTCCAAATTTATGAAAATCAACAACGAATTGTCTGGCCCGGCAGCTGCCGGTTGCTTTTCGAATTGATTTTGTTTTGTTTTTATTTCGCTCCGATTTCTTGCTCTCCGTGTCTTTCGTTTCGGCATAGTATATTCTTCGTTTCATTTGCCTTTGCTCGTTTTATTATTATTATTATTTGTTGGCAAGTCTCGCGCCCACTTTTTTTTGTATTTGTATTTTGTATATATTTTAGTTGTTGTTTCGCCAACATTTTCGGCTGCCTTCGCAGACTGTCGAAAGCGCATGAAATGCTCAATATTGTTTGGGATCTCGTAGAGAGACGATCGTCAGGCAAAACGCGCGCGCAACTCAAATGAAAAAAATACATATTAAAAATAAACTAAAGCCGAAAAAAATTACACAAAATATAGAGAAGACAAAAAAGATATAACATACATATTAAAATTGTAGAGTGACAAGTTTGTTCGGTGGACTGCAGTTGAATAACGTAAAAGATTTGCGATTTATTATGAATTATTTATAGACAGCTTTTTGAATATTTTTGCAGCTAGCCTTTCACTTTCCTTGCAACATTTCGTGATTTTTTTTTTTTCTACAAGTTTGTCTGATTTAATGGGCAATTTACTAATTGATTGCACGCGGCGCATTTAACAAACTAAAATACACAAACAAAGTGAGAAGTGCTAATGAGACATTAAGAAAAAACCGCAAAAAAAATCACAACAATTATTAACAACAGAAATTGCCAAAAATAAAACCAAATTAAACCCGTTTATAATTTAAACAACAGATACCATAAAATCTATATTGGGAATCACACAGATCTAGGGCAAACACAAATATTACACATACGCCCCCAGGCACAACAAGTTTTTTGCAATCTTTGGCTGTTTCTACACTGCTTGCTCTTTCAATCTTAGAATCGCACTCAAACCCCTCTGCAAATCGCACCAGTATCAATATTGAATGAGCCCAATGAGCGGACTACGTCAACAGCTCAAGGTGAGTAGCACGACCCTAACACACCCTGTACTAAAACCGACAAGCGAGGCGAAGCTCCTGCTGCCTGTTATATATCTTAATACAATCACCCAAAGTTATTAACCAGCGTATAAAAACCCAAAACTGAACCTCATTAAACCCCTGCCGAACTACTGAACCACAGTGCCAACAATTGTGTAAATATTTATGAAATATGTCGAAAACTGTGAGGCTAGCTACTAAACCGTTGCACAGTAAATACATACAGAATAATGTGTACAATATATTAATTGTTGCTTCACTGCCAGTCTATAAATAATGCTTATAATACTATAGAATTACTAGATTCTAGTTTGCCAAAGTCACAGCACAATGTGCCTTTTTATACTGATAACAAAAGTTGTTAATGCTTTGTAGCTTAAATATTGAAAAACCTTGAAATTTTCAGTAGTATAATAGTAATGTTTGTCTATTTACTACTAATTATTTAATTTTATGACAAATTCGTCAGCCTTTTATTAGTAATATTCACTATAATAATGATATATACCTCCCAAGTAGACGCTTGAGCAACTTCTACATTTCTAGCTAGAAATCGTAAAATATTTCAAGCCATTTAACTATTTGCAAATATATCATATACAATTGATAGCCGGCAATTGTCGTAAATGCAAAATGGAAATATTTGCGGCTGCATTTCGGTTCATAAATATTATCTTTTGCGGACAACAACATTGTAAAGCAAACACATCATAAAAATGTAAATCAAAATTCACATTTACATCACATCATATGAATTCTTGCCATATATTCGTGTTGGTTGTCTGTCTGTCTTTTTTTTTATTCTAGTATAACAGATATAATCGTAATGGGTTCTTAATGTGCTCTTTTGATGCCCGATTTTGCCAGTTTTAGTATCACGAGACGACACGTTGTCTGCTCAATGTTTTCCATGGCATTAAAAAATCCATTGTTTATACAGCACGCCGAAATTTCAACTCTGTGCATTATATAAACAAAAACGATTATTAGCTTTTGTTATTGCAATTCCGATGCTATATGATGTGCTAAAGAGTCTAGTATAATTTGCCAAATTATGAATAATTTTTAATTATAAATATTACTTTTTAAATAAGCCAAATGAAATGTTGTTTTTATCCGTGATTAATGCCAATTTATAACTCTTTAATCTCTTTGTATATATAAAGTGGAATGCTCTAGTCGAGTGTACATGTCACCTGAGTTCATTAATCCACATTTATTACTGTCAACGCACTCTTAAATTCTGAACTAAGCATCCTTGTCTGTTTTGTTTGGTTTTTTGCTTTTATGATTTTGAAAGCAGCGAAATATTCAAACATTAAAAATAAAATTTATGACGTCTCGCTATGTGCCATAAAATCTGACTCTAAGTAGAGAATAGAGGAAGCTGTCAGCGCTGAAATGCAATTTAATAGATATTATTAAAGCATTACCTACATTTTTACAAAATATTTTCTTCTGCCTCATGCCGTGAAATGTGTGAAAAATAAATCTATAGATTGGCCTGGCATAATAAATTGATGTTTACGTCAACACTAACCTGTCCCAAGGTTTTTACATTCAGGGGGCAGCACGCCCTATGCATACTGATGAGCAAATTTATTGAAAATTTAAATTATTATCAGAGCACTTTAAAGCTTTAAATTTACGCAACATTCCATATAAATATTTAAACAATTAACTACAGCATGTAAACATTTAAAACGCATTAATCAACATAATTAATTTTAAAATTGAATTTATTGACCAAAGCAAACAAACCATTTGTTTTGCTTGATTGTCAAATGATTTGTTTTTATTTTGTTGGCAAATATTCTCTGTTTAGTACACTCTATAAATGCCTGAAATTCTTAGCGGTAGAACAAGATTTACTATAAAATAAAAATAGCGTTTACTACACAAAATAAAATACAACGTAATAAACAAAATGTCAATAATAAATAAAACCAGTAAGGACGGAGCTACAGTCGGACGTAACCGACAGTAGGAGACCCTGTACTCTGTGTTTTCTCCGCTGTTTCTAATCCGATCGTAATGTAATTCACAGCATCGATGGGGATTGTCATAGACTACGTACATGCCACATCCCAAATCTTTAGCTTTAAAACTGAAGCTTTAAAACAACAAACTGTTGCTAAATTGGTTTTTCGGTTAGCAAAGAAAAGAGAGGAGTTATCAAAAAACCAAAACAAACTTGATCTGATGGCTGCATAAGAGAACCTAAATACCAAAAAATAGTATTTCTAGCTCTTATAGTTTGCAAGATCTAGGTGGCTTCTTTGTCTGATCTATCTTCGCTGTTTCTTTTTCGTTCCCAATGTAATGTACAACATTGATGGATAATGCCATAGGCTGCGTACATGCCAAATTAGAAGTCTATAGCTTTTAAACTGTGGCTGTAGTAGCGCTCACATACATTTATAAGAAAATTGTCTGTTACATAACTTCGCTGTTTCTTGTCCGTTTGTAATGTAATTCACAACATCGACGGATAATTCTGTAGGCTACGTACATGCCAAATTACAAGTCTGTAGCTTTAATTTTGTGGCCACAGTGGCACATATACGCATTGTGAAAAAGATTGTCTCTTGCATATCTTCGCTATTTCTAATTTAAATCATAAATAATCATATAGCATCGGTGAAGAATACCATAGACTACATACATACCAAATTACAAGTCAGTAGCGCTATTATTGTGGATGCTGTGGCGCTTTTAGTTTTCGAGATTTTTGAGGTAGGTGTAGATTTTTGATGATTTGCGGATGAAGGAGGCGAGATTTCAAAAATCGGAAACAAACTCGTATTGAGTACGATAATAGAGAACCTGCATTCCATAAAATGGTGTGTCTATCTCTTTTAGTTGCTAAGATCTAGGTGTTCATACGGACGGACGGACAGACACAC